>JAODKC010000043.1:3660957-3707692 GCA_026777985.1 Mormyrops attenuatus
TTAATCCACAGCAACCCTGTGATTAATCTGATTAAAATTTTTAATCGTTTGACAGCACTAATATATATATATACACACACACACACATATATACACTAACCTCTGTCAACATAGTGTAAGTGCAGGATGTCATGGGAAGAATAGTGTAGGTATACCACTACTGAAAGCCCTAAGGCATTCCTAGGAATTTGGCTTGTAAGGTTTAATCTCATAAGTCAGGGACGTAATTACCTTTAATTTCGGTGGGAACAATTTTTAAGCATTTGATGAACTGAGATGGGATGACAGGATGGCACATGAGAATCAGCGAGCACGACATGACAGGAAGGCACAGAGATAGTAATGGGTGAACTGTAAGAATTTCCCACAAGCTTTGGTTACTCATAAATCCGAAAAATCTGCCTAATGTTTGGCCGTAGCTCAGCAAATGGTATTATATGATTTTAATCATGTATGTAAAATCTCATGTAAATGGACTGCATTTATATAGCACTTTTCTACTCCTACAAATACTCAAAGCACTTTACAATTTATGCCTCATATTCACCCATCCACACACCGGTGGCGGAGGCTGCCACGCAAGGCACCAACCTGCACACCGGGCGCAATTTGGGGTTTAGTGTCTTGCTCAAGGACACTTTGATGGGGTCAGGAGGAACGCGGGTTTGAACCTGCAACTCTCCGATTACCGCACGATAGCACTACCTCCTGCGCCACCATCTTCCCCTGCCTTGAGGAATACCTCTACCTGTAGGGATTGTGCCCTTTAGGGGCCTAGGCTGACATGGGTAGGGCCCCCCAAGGCAGCCATCTTAGATATTCTTTGGAACCAAAACCTGAAGGATTTTAAAACGGTAACATTTAAATCGGAGGAGGTCAGCAGATTGATTGGCCAAATTTAAGAAGTTTAACCATTCCCTCTATTTCCATGACCCTAGGCTGTAGCTTTGTATAGCCTTTTCCATACTCCACCCTCTGGCTAAAGTTATTCCTCAATTCTTGCATACATTCGTTTGTGTTCTTTTCACAGGAGACATTGGTCATTACTCTTGTATCTCTGCTCTGTTTTTTTCTGCTGTTTGGCTACTCTGTGCCAGTACGCCTGGCAGTGAAACGACCAGTAGCATACCATCAGAATCCAGTGTGACATGAAAGCTGGGAGGGGTTAGGTCTCAGAGTAGGAATAGTCCATTACAGCTGGGACAGGGGGCGACTTTGTCTATCCCAAGAGCCCTTGCTAAGAATGCAAATGACAGACGTGTTGCTATCACTTAAACGATCATTTAACTAATATCCATAAATGTAACTTCTGGAAAATCTGTCTTCATGGGGCCCCAAGTTTTCAGGCCCCAGACCCTAACCCTACCCCTACCTTATGGTAAGCCTGCCTCTGCGCGTGACATCCAGTTGCTGCAGCCGGCTTCTGGCAATAACGTTGCATAAAGACTCTTTGGCTACTTTTTCAGGAGTCTGACGCAGCGTTTGTTACCCGATGCCCCAAACAGAGACGTGTCCTGCCTCACTTTTTCCACTGCCTACCGTGAAGCTGGATTGGCTCCATCATAACGTCTAGCTAAGCTAACACACCGTACCTGTGAATGGATGACCCAACACACTGGTAGACATTGTCCTCTCTTCATGCTGAATACATTAGCTTCCCACTACCCAAGGTTGTCCCACTCAGATTCAAATCATTTCCAGACCAAATTAACATCAAAAAACGCCAAAATAGCATCGAGTTGTGCTGTTTACCTCCAGTACTTGTTTACATCTGGTTACACCCCTATTGGTTTTCATCAGGACATCCTTCTAAATGAAGCCACTGTTTGTAGGTATTCATTCCATCCATCCAGCTTACAGAATCACGGTAGGAGGGGCCAGGCAGAACTGAACAGAAAAGAGCCCTGAATGGGATGCCAGTATATGTTAATTAGCTTTATTTTGCAATTTTTTTGCAAGAAATTTTGCAATAAGCGGGCAGGTTTACCTGGTTGGGCTCCATATCAGCTGTTAAGCATTTTTGCAAGGATACATCCAGTTACGTTACGTTTCGTGACTTTAAACACCATCTGTTTTCACCATCATTTTGTTAACATTTCATGGTAACTGCCCCAGCCACACTCTGCATTTACATTTATTTTATTTGGCAGATGCTTTTGTGAAAAGTGATTTAGGAGTGAGACAAATAGCACATTACAACCATACATGGTGTCGGGGAGTCGACCACGCAGAGCTGCCAGTGAATGCCCAGGTACAAGTGTAAGCAGGGCTCAGTTTGTCATGGAATGCATGTGGATGGACCCCCCCCCCCTTGGGAAAAAAAGACTAAAACCATATATCATCCCCCCTCATCATCCCCTTAAATACCCAGCTGGAAGGCTCTGAACTGCACCTCAGTTTAATCCGGGTCGTGATTGTCCAGACAGTAAATCTCATGCTATTTTTATTGTTGGAGATTCCCCCCCCAGCACCCTCCTTGAAATATTTTTATAACTTGACCACTGAGTGTAAGTAGTATCAAGAAGTAGCAAGAGCTACACAACATCTATCAAATCTATTAATACTGTAATTATTAAATTATCTCTTAATACTTGCAAATACTAACAATTTCTAATAATGTTATTTTCTTATTACCCTTTTTTTAAAACGTGTTTACTTTCTATATGTTTACGTAAAGTTGGGGGGGACGCGCGAGTCTAAGAATTTCATTGGGGGTAATGATGCTACATTGTTATCTGTATATGACAATAAAACTTAAAACTAATTAAAGCTAATAAGACTGCGGTTTGAATAAGCAGAAAGTGCTGTGTTAGGAGTGTTCAGGGAACAGGGAGCGGAATCCGGCTTGGGGAGGGGCTTTTCGGGATAGATGAGTCCTGAGGGGTCTCTCGAAGGTGGAGCCATGATGAGCGGATCAGTAGCTCATTCCTCTGCCCCCACACAGAACCAGACTCAGCAGCAACACCAGCAAACGCAGGTGCAGACGCAGACACAGACGCAGCAGGCCGCCGCGCAGCAGGCTCCCTCGCAGCAGAGCTCTGCTCAGACCAATGGCACGGCGACGGGGACCGGGGCCACCACAGCGACAGGGCTGCAGCATGGTCAGGACCAGGCCCCGCCCAACAAGAAGCCACGTATGGGGCCCTCGGGGGCCCCCTCGGGCACTGGGGTCATGCAGTCCGAGTACCAGGTGGGAAGGGGCGTCACCTCACTCAGTGTTTCCATAGCGATGTTGCGCTGGGCTCCCCTGGGTCCTAAACACCTTCCCCAGGGTCCGAATCTGAGACACACCACAATCAGCAGGCATGTTTATTGGAAATCATATCAAGTAATAAATAATATGCAACAGAAAGCCTTGTTCCCCGTAATGAAAAACGTGTTTTCAGATCCACTCGGAGTTCTGACCCCTCACCCGCCTGTGTAACACACCTGAAACGTCAATAAGTGCAGCATAAAGAGATTCCTTTAACTGAACTGCAGATTTACAAAGCGGAATGTTTCACCTGCCCTTTAATTTAAGTCTCAGTAGAAGTTGGACTTAGAGTTTATGAGTAGTCTGTCCGGAATGACTGACATATTTCCTCGTGACAGGAATATGATTTAACACTTTTTTTTTTAATTTTGAGCTTGCCGTAAATGGTCAGCCCTTGTGACCAGTGTTGTCCTTTTTTGTTTCAAGTGGGGTGGTTCCTTAAAGTAACTGATGAAAGGTTGTTACACAAGGAGGCTTAACTGAAGCATTTTGAGTCGAGCTCAGTTTCTCTAAGGTGACCCCACCCCACCCCCGACCCTTTGGGAACCAGACCTGCTGTTTTTAGCGGAATTCGTCTGTGGTCCCATCTCAGCATAACAGCATGGAAAGACCGCCCCCGTTAACACAGTACACGCCCAAACTCACCTCGTAGTCTAAATAAAGAGGAGAGTTTCATGCCTGTGTCAGGGAGCACTGGTCAAGCAATAAATCACAGCGATTACGTGACAGTGCCAGTAACTTGGGAGCCTGTATGAGGGCGTCCAGCAGAACAGGTAGAGCTGTCCGGTCTTCATCTACTCAGAGTGTCGTGTCGTAGTGTGGCGGGGGTCGTGGCTATATTTAAAACAGGCCAGGCGGCGTGGGGGTGACAGCTGCAGGCCGCCCCAAAGTCACATCTCAGCAGTTGTATAAATACCCCCGTGCCTCGCCAGGCAGTGTACCCAGCTGCGCAACCAGTCAGGAAAGCCAGGCTTTCCTTTCATTGATGGCCTCCCAGTCCACCAGCCCATGCAGGCCCGTCTCTCTCTGAGAGCATAAATATACCTTCTCTTGGGTTTGGCCCACTCTGGAGAGTCATGATTAAAGAGAGCCGGTGCCTGACATTCTCACAGGGGGGGTTGGGGGGCAGTGCTGAGAGGGCATCCCTTTAGTGCCTGTTACCGCAGCACCCCCTTGTGGCACGGTCACTAAATGTCCGCGGCGTCATTCTGTCTGAGCCTTGAAATCCTGACAGTGACTGGCATACAGCCTACACACAGCTTCTGTTCAGGCACAGATTGGACCGTCCCGATCCGGATGGGGCCTGCTTCGGCTGCAACGTGCTAAAATGGCTGATGCAGAACCCCGGCGATGCTAAGACCCTGACATGGTTTCTGACCAGTACTCTCTGGTCTGTTAGCAGGTTCAGGCCTGTTCAGAGCTGGTTCATAACTGGCTAAGTACAGGTCGCACACCAGTTTTGATGACTAGTTCAGACCAGTTTTTAATTCATAATCAATTCTTGGTAAAAATGTAACCAGCTGATTTGGGTGTGATGTGTACAGATGTGTATGAACTATTGGATGGCCTTTGAGTGTTTTTTTTCTGAAATGTATCTCTCTCTCTACCTGTTTCGTAGCACTCCAGTTCCCGTCTTGGTTACCAAGGCAACGTCCAAGGCTCTTCTCAGTCCCAAAGCACCATGGCATATTCCTCCACTTCCCAGCAGAGTTCCCAGTATTCTCACCAGTCACACCGCTACTGACGTTTGGCTTTTCCTTAGCCCCTAGCCTTGCCCTCACTCATACTGGAGGACCTTCACTCCCAAACACTCTTCCCCCAATCATTCTCCTGCAAGCCATACCCCTCACACCAACACACATCCCCCAGTATGACCCCACCAGGGATCTGATCCCCTCACACTCCCTTGAAGGCCACACCATTTGCCCCTGTTCCCATTTCCCCTCCGCCTCATGCAGGGCCAGAGCCCTGACTCCTGTCCTCGGTCATTCCCCCCTCCGGATTCTGACCCTCAGCCTCCCGCCCCAAAGGCACCCTTCTACCCCGTACCTAAAGCCCCCATGTTCGTCTCGCCCTCGCCCTGACTCAGGGCTTCTGCAATATGAAGGCAAATTCAACACAGGAACCAAAAAAAAACACAACAAGCCCTCTTTCACTCTTAGATGAAGAGGGAAATGCAAGGACAAGAGAAGAAGATAAAAGCCACGCGGGGCCTCTGATGGACCCTGCGAGCGTAAACACGGTGTCCTCTCAGAAGCCAGGCACACGTACGGGAGGGAGGTGGCACCTCGGTCCGTTTATATACCGCACCTTTTCTATTCGTTCGACAACAGACTTGTTTCGTTCACTCTGCTGAGTTTTTAAGTTTAATTTGTTATCTCTGTAAATATTTTTTGGTATCTAACAGATGGGATGAAGCGCAGGAAACAAGCCCTTTACACACAATGGTATCTCACGCTGCACGATTCCCTTTACGCATTTTTTTTTTTAAATATCAATGAGAAAATAATAAAGGAAAAAAATCAACCCGGTGCTTTCTGGGTTTGAGGAAGAAAGAAGGAAAAAACAAGCTTCTCGGAATTATCCCAGCTATATATCTGTCATCCTGAAGTCCCTTTTGTACAGATGGAACATTGACTCTACAGGTGGCTCCATTGCGGGGGATGTGAGCTCTGCTTTATAACCATACTTTGTTAGTGAAGTGGATTCACGTTGAGTTCTGTCTTTCTTTACCTCTCAAGCGCCGTTCCTCACCAAGACCCCCACTCCCAGCCAGAGACCATCCTTGTACTTTCCACTTGACAAAAATGGTTCCCTAGTTTGTGTGTTGGGATATGCGTGCGAGAAGCAAGAAAAATGGCATCTAATTATCCAATATGAATGTAAACATCCCATGGCATCATCCATGCGAATGCAGTCGTGCCCAGCTGCTGGAGTCGGGCATCTGAGCAGACGACCGTGCCAGCAGGGGTCAAAGGTCAGGCCAAAAGCGTGTCGCTTGTCAGAGCAGCTAAAGGTTATCGGCCCAACACCTCGGGGCTTCACCGTTGATACATGTCATTTTTTTGTTGTTGTTGCAGCTGTTGTTGTTGTTATTGTTCTGAGTGAACTCTGAGGGATGGCACTGGCAGCTTGATCTCCACTGGACCCAAGAACAACAAGGCGTGAAGAGCCCAGCTTCCCCTCTGCACCTCCTCTCCTTCAATGAGCACTGATTTTACTCTCCTTCTTGGAGCAGAGCAGAGGAATTGGAAAAGAACGATGCTGGCTGGGGAAGGAGGTCACCGATACGGATCTCCTCTCTCTCTCGCACTCTCTCTATCCTTTTTACATGCTGTCGCTGTTGGTAACGCTCAGTATGATGTATAATCGGTGTAGCACCATTCTCTAGCTTCTTTGATCAGTGCTCAGACTCAGTGTCAGTAGTGATTTTAATTTTGATAACGGCGTCTTTAAAGCTCTTTAAACTGCCTTCGCTCTGCAATCAGCCAGTGTAGTCAGCTTGCCTGTAATAGGAATCAGCACGCTCTTCTTGGAGCAAGTAACGGACACCCGGTGCTCGCCTGTCGTGAAGAAAGGCAGTTTATCTTGGCTTTGGTGGGCATCATGGCAGCCGGCTTATCCATCCACCTTCCACAATTGAGAGAGCGCCTTTAACGGGAACGCCATCGCGGGAGAATCTCGCCCGTCAGTCATCGTTCAGCGATCACGACGATACAAGACCGAACATCCTCAGTGGCTGTTCTGCCATTTTCCGCTGATGACGAAGGCTTACTTTGTTCCGTTTTTAAAATTTTATTGTCATTTCTACTGTCTTTCTCCCTTGGCCCTGCAGTGAACAGGCCGAGTAAGCATATTCCAGGAGCGCGACACTGATGTCCTTGGGGTTCATCGGAAACTAGCAATATTGCGCTCAGAGTTTTCCACATCTGCGCTGGGAGCGTCAGGGTGGATGCTGGGACACTGGGTGACTGATTGGGCGTGACCACAGTCCTGACTCTTTTCTAAACGTCCTTTGTATGAAGATTTGTTACTGTTGTTATTATTATTATTGTTGTTCTGTCTTTTTTTTTTATTATTTTTTAAGTTACCGTTGTACCTTTTTATTACCCCATGGTCAGACGCAAAAGGCCAGGTGATACAGCCTTCCAAAACCGTGGTGTATTCTGGGAAATCCAACCAGCAGCTTTTCAGAAGTTCTTTGGCAGACTTCTTTTCTATGCTTAAATTATGGTTAACGAGCGTAACGGCTCCACATCCTATTGCTCTGAAGTAAACTACTTAAGCGAGGTTTTAAAGTATTACACTGTATGCGGCCCGCACTGGTTGCAGCGGGGCAATAGCAGGCATACAGTTCCTATGCAAAACAAACTGGAAAAAAAAAGCTTTTACTTGCGTATTGCCTCGGTTTTATTAAGGGGCACAGATCTCACAGGTTTCTTATGGTTGAAACTTTATTGGTTTTTAAATGATTTGGATATCGATTTCTTATTGTGATTCTTACAACTAAATGTTGAATCATGGGATTTGGCATACAGCTCAGCATAATCTCTTTCTCATTCATTACTGCATTATGAGAATTATATTCTAAATGATATATTGTACAAGAGAGCATGTATATAGACAGTATACCATCATATTTATTATTTCCGTATATATATAGAAAACATAGATATATGTTTCGAGGTGTTTCTTGAGCACTTAAGAGACTTTGACCTGGAGTGGATCTGTGTCTTACAGAACCCGACTACAGTACTTATTTGATCGTGGGATTACATTAAATTTGCCTGTCGATGCCATAGCGTATAATAGGAGAAGATAACTTACACTGTAAAAAGATACCTAATAAGATTTCATTAGTGTAATGCTTAGTATGTCATTCATTGCCATTTTATCCTGTAATGATACTAATGGAGTTCGCTTGAATATTTTCTTGGATCTCCATTCGGTGTTGCCTACCAGCTGCTGCCTATTTTGTTAATTTTTTTTTATAATGCATTTTCAATAAAACATCAGACAGATGTGACTTTTACTAAAGCTTTGGACTCAAACCGTACATTTCACCATGTGTACAGTGCCTTTTAATCCTGAGTTTTGACCTCATGGTTGCCGTCTCGTACCATATCTGGGACGTGTTTTACGTTGGCCTTTTTGTGTCGTGTGTGTGTGTTTTTTTATCATTATTTTTGTATGTTTTTCATAACTGATTTGCATCTCTTCGTCATTTGATTATTTACCACAGGCAGCAAGCAGCTAAATATCACTGTCAATGTTAGGAAATTGTAAGAAAAACCAACAGCAAAGTGGATGAAATATGAACTTTGTTTCAATGCGTCGATATTGTTTTTCATTAAAGTACATTTGAGATGATTCATTGTAATGCATTGCTATGATAATTGTTCTTACTGCACTGTTCTTGCTGAAATATTTAGTAGGAAATTAATACTATTTAATTTTTTATATAATGTCTTGTTTAGACACTAAACATATGGCAGTTGTAAGACAATAGGGTCAGAATAGGAGTCTTATGTATGTATAAACACATAACGATTTGATCTGATATAGATCCACGTCATAGTGCACTCCTAAGTCTGCACCTCTTCACAATGTCCCTTTTATGTTTCTTGCATGTGCTTGTCCTTTCTGGTCCAGAACTTTTTAGGCACTTACTCCAGTCTTTGAAAGTGGGTACGGACACCGACTAGAGAACGGGGACAGACATTTGGCCTGCAGAGATCTCCCGCGGCCGGCCACACTCTCAAAGCCAGCAGACTCCCCTCCGCAGGCTCGCTCTACGGCAGGGTGACATTTTCCATGCATTCTGCATGACTGCATGCAGGTGATTCCTGAAGCCAGGTTGCTTTTAGAGGTTCCTGTTGATTTGCCCCGGTGTCCAGACCGCAAGAATATGGCTCTCAATTGAAGGAAGCCAGCGGAACATCAGTGGGTTGACATATTTGGATCATCAACTGTCAATTTCAATAAACTGTAATTAAACTTTAAACCAGTGTGTATTGTGTGGGGCATTGAACAAACAATCAAATGAATGATCAAACAAATCCCAAGCTGTTTTCTGACCTTGTGGTTAATGCCCCTTGAAATTGTTCTCTTCTGCAACGATTTATGCGAAGGATGCTTCATGATGGCCGTCTCATGACATAACCGGCGTTTATTCCACTCCCGCATTCCACAATCTGCTGCCGTTTTTGAGGGAGAGAAAATCTCTGCAGGTGAAAGCGTCCCTCTGCTCCCGTGGTTCTCCGCATCACCACGCGTGCGTGCTTGTGAACTCGTGTGTGGGATACGCAACAGATCAGAAAAACAACTGTGTCCATAGCAATAACACAGCGCAGAGGGAAAGGATCATTTACGCTTTACTGCTGCTTTTAGCGATGTTGTCCTGATTTCACTGTACAAATGACTGTTAAATGAGGAAAAAGTCATGTATATTTATTTTATATCCTCTATTGTAATAAAATATCTTTTGCTTCAGGTGGAAAACATCTCCTTTGTGCTTTTGTGTGTGTATCGGTTGGGCCATTCTCGTGTGCTGGAGTGTATGGAACACACATTTACCGGTAGTGAGGAGCCGGGATCCTATCAGGCACTGCGGACTTGCTGCAGTGGGGCAGTGTTAAAGCGGTCAGTGACTGCCCATGATAATCGCTTTTAAAGCTTCCATCTTCGGATTTTCATTGGATGGCGAGCTCAGTGTTTCGGTCTCATGACCAAATGTAGATGCACCATGGAAGTCACTGCAATTTTGTCTTGCCATCACTGATGCATGGCTGTCGGTTAGGGATGGGTTCATGAGTTCATATCCAGAATATATAAAAGTCCAGACCAACCAGTTGTGCGTCGAAGCAAAATCTTAGTCTGGACTTTTACTCTCTGGATCTGAACTACCCACCTTGATGGTCCATGACTGTCAGGGTAACGGCATGCTGGCACACAGGCATGTAGTGCCACATGGGCTCCCTTTGTGGGCAGAGAGAAGACAGGCAGTGAAGAGGCAGCCGCAGACTGGGCTCTGTGGTTCTTTAGCCAATCAGAGATCTCCTCCAGATGTCCAGCTTCAAGGCTTTGCCCCCGAGTTGCTGATGCATGCCTGGCACCCGCGTGTGACATGTCTACTCTGCCACCACCCACAAGCTCGCGATGAAGTGGATAAAGAAGGATTTGGGTCCCAACTTTATGATTCCCTGATTTAAAAAGCGACACTGTAAGTAACGCCTTCAGCCACGTCTGTATAATACAGACCACAGCAGCGCTGTGGGACCAGATGCCGCAGACGAGAAACGGCGGTAAGAAGCAGTGGGGAAAACAGCCCGTCTGCAGCCAGCAGCAGGAAACCAGCGACTGACAGCAACCACCTGGCACTAGTCTGACTTTTATGTTTTCGCTTAGTGTATAAACATCATTTATAAGCGATCCGCCCGAGTTGTTTACCAAGGGTGGAGAGATGTCAGTCCCAGTTAAGTCGTTACCCAGGTGCTCTTCTGCATGGGCACAGTGCAGCTGGTTGTGATTTCTGAGACATGTAAGGCCCCTGAAAGCACAGGGGTACACAACCCCACTCCCCTTAGATAAAAACTTTTTTCCAGTCATCGTTATTCCCTTTTGGGGCTCCTGTAAATTTTATGTTTTATGGCCTAGAGCCACACTGCTCTTGTTTGCTCCAGGGAATTCAATTGTGATTCAATTCAATTTATTTTGTATAGTGCCTTTCACAGAATTGGCCCCAAAGCTTCACATGGGTGTGTTGTAATGCATTACTACATCATATATACAGAGTAATACAAAAACAGGGAAGACAAAAGAAAATAAAACAAAGCTAGATGACTGCAGAGAAGAGAAACTAAAATTCTCAAGTAGGGAAAAAATGCTCTGGGGGTCAAATGCTCTGGCCAACCCCACCTGTGCGTGCTAACATTATATTCCAGGCCACTAAATAATTTTTCACTTAAACATTAACCACTGACAGTCACTGTAAGCCAGGGTTGGCCAATCTTATCCGCAGAGGGCCGGTGTGTGTGCAGGTTTTGGGGTAACCTTTAGGTCAGCTGTTCACACCCAGGTGTGAGGACTCTTCAGCCAATCGGTCCTCTGATTAGTAATCTAATTAGGGAGCTGCAGTGAAAACCTGCATACACTGCGGCCCTTTCTGGATAAGATTGGCCATCCCGCTGTAACCGAAGATTCCGCGAAAAAACGAGCAGAGGTAATCCCAGTTTCTGCCACTGGGTGTCGCTGTTACATATGCCTGAGCTACTTTTGACTAATCAGGCTAATTTTGCAAGCCATGCAGTTTTCTAAACACGGTGACCAGGTTCCATTTCCCTGTGGCCAGAAAAATTGGACCTTCCTTCAAAACGGAGTTTGAAATGAATACTCTGAAGCATAAACTTGGGAGATGGGAGGTGGGACTCATTTCCAAAATCAACAATTAATGAATCAGAAAAATTATATTGTGTATGCTTGGACAAGATGCCCAGAGTAAAATATATCTGCAAAATATATCCCTGTTCTAAATCTGCTTATGTTCTTGGCCGTGGTGTCATATATCTGTCTGTAGCCATTCCATCAACCTTTAATTAAGCTTTTGTTTCATTCTAACATATCCAGTGGGCGCCACATTCTAGTGCATTTTATTAGCTTAATGGACAAAGCCACAGAACGAAACCGCTGGCCTGTCACTGACATCAAGCTGTTACTGAGCCTGTATGGAGAATATGCTCTGCCCCCCACCTCATACTCTAATCACTTGGGGAAATTTATTAGCTGGAGGGTACACAGCAGAATGTATTAACATAGATGTGTTCCCATTTTCACTCAGTCTCAAAGTTCCCCTCCCTGCAGATGAATTATTGAGTAGCGTCCCCCAGAGTCAGCATAAGGCCACTGGTCACACGATGGTGAGTCCTCTTCAGTCTGAGTCCACGCGACTCCGATTGCCTCGTAGTGCTGATCCCCTCAAGCGGCTCTCACAAGAGATTAGCACATTCCACACCGTGGTCTTGGGGTGGCCCCCTCCAGATTCTTCAGGGAGCTATCGTAGGAAATCACATTAGCAGGGTGGGCTAGGAAACGGGCCATAAGCCGAAATACAAAGCTCAACGCCCAGTGGCTGACATCCTGATTGCTGGGTGTGACCATGAAAAGCCAGTCTATAGGACCTTATGACCAAGATTTGAAGGTGCCGATCAAGGCTTGAATCTTGGACTGCCTGCCTTTCCGTGCATTATTTTGGGAAGCCTGGTAGTTTGGAACCTGTGTTGTCAGTGTGCCACGACAGCATATGTCACATGGGTTTACCAGGTCATGAATGTGTGTGTTTGTAGTTTTTCTGCTGTACTTTTCACTCGCTTTTGTAGATTTTTACAGCAATAATTTTCTGCTCATATTAATTCTGCAACTCCCTCCCCTCCATACAGTGATCGTGGCCAGACAGGATCCTCTTCCTTCCTGCTAGACTGATGATAAGGAGAACCAGGTAAATTTCCTTGTATGTTAACAGCTTCTGAAATATGTTTCTACTTTTAAAAATCACACAAATCTGGGTGCCACCCCTTATGTTATTATGTCTTAATGAATTTTGCCAGTGTAAAACTGAAATGATTAAAAAAAATCATTAAAATTAATTTGAAATATCTTGCAAGGTTAAGTTGCCTGTGTTTGAACTGCACTGTGCCTCCCACCCCGGTTTCTGTTCAGTGGTTGCGGCCCTTTCTTCACCCCGCCCCCCAACACCACCCCCCTGTCCAATCTCCTGGTACCCCAACCAGCAGGACTGGTCCACAGATATTACTGGAACAGTGAAATTTCTAGCCATGGTAGGTTGCAGTCTGTGCAGGTCACAGGTTTAACCGACCCAAGTGCAAAAGGACTCCAGTGAACTAATACCCCCAATGCCAGTTAAACCATTGACAGCTCTTAATCTCTGAACTGTTTAAAGAGAGTTAGAGCTGTATACACTGTGGCCCAGTAGAAGCAGGGTTAAGAACCACTGTGCAGGAAGAACACCAGACGAGTATCAAAATAGCACAAGTACACTTGGATTAAACTGGGTGAAGCATGAACTGAAGCTGTCGTCGCAAACTGCATGCTCAGTGCCGAGCCGCCGGGGCTTGTCCTCCGACTGTGAGAAAGGCCCCCTTCTTTGCCAGGAATGTGGGTGGTCACGCTCCTTCCCGGGAACCTTATCGCCGCAGAGCCCTCTCCATCTTCATCACAGCCCTCAGTTTCACTTGTTTGTTTTTAACACCCTCATCAAAAGCCCTCTTTTTTTTTGCCACTGCAACAGTTTTGACCCATTTCTCTAAACTGCCTGTTCGGTTATCTTAAACCTGTGGTAGACAATGTGCAAACTAAAGCTTCTGTGAAGAAACAGCAAGGTAGATATAGATCCTGTTGGCTGAAGAAAATCCCCGATGACATCATGTGAATTACAAGTGTGCTCTGGCTGACAGTGGGTACGGTTTTCCCTCCATTTCCAGTTGGTTATCTAAGGGGATTGTATTTAACGGTTCTGACAGCTTCTGTGTAATATGCTGGATTTATTTCCCTCTTCAGGTGAATCTGGAGCATGGGGCATATTCAAAAACTGTCAAGGAGACCTACTGGCAGCTTGCACCTGACAGGCTACAATCAAAACATTGCAGTGTCGCCAATACTTGGCAACAAATTTCTTTAGGCCGATTTTTATGTCTTCAATGAATGGTTGCACTACGTGGTCAGTAACACTCAATAAACCTCACACACTATCGAATAATAACCATATAAAATGCAATATTCTAACCCAAAAGATCTTCACTTGGGATTACGGATCTTACGCCAACAAACCAAAAGTTTTATCAGAGTGATAGGGAGATTTTCATGGGATTTCACCAGTATATGGAACATCCAGGGACTGGAATGACTGGTAAGAACCCCCCCAACTGAAATTGTATACTTAACGCTTGGCAATACTTGCTTTGTGCTTCAGACCTCAAAGCCCACCACACACTCAGGCTCTCATCCAGGGTGGGTGGGCCATAGGCCCCCACAGATCGAAGAAGCCAGCCTGTACGAGTCACCGCATGAGGCGGACGCCAATTCAGCCAGAGGACGAAAGTGCGCCCGGTTTTTCCCCGACAGTCTCCCGCAACCGTATGGTTTTCCACTTAGCCTCGCGTGTGGGTCGGGATGCAGCGGTGAGAAAGAGCGAGCGAGCGAGGCTGGCGGCCTCGCATCTGCCGGGATGAGTCTTTGAAAAACAGGGGACACCTGTTTATGACGCCAGTCGTAGACGACTTCAATCATACGGTTTAACAAGAAGGCTGGGCTCAATGACACAGAAAAGTGAACTTGCTACCATAAATGGAAAGTGCAGTTTTATCCAGAACATGTGTCTTTATAATCCGTGACGAAGACAGTGGTGTTCCGGGTTTGACCTTCTGAAGGATGCGACCTCAGCTTCGACATGCTATTTAGAGGCTCATTTACACTATTATCCATAACCTTAAAGTAACACTTGTCATTTAGATGATAATTTTCAATTACTCTTATAAATTAAAGAAATCAAGTCAACAGCAATACTCTGCTTTTGATTCCACAGCTTCAGTTAACGCTTACTTTATTAATGCGACTTTATTAAAGGAGCAAACATCAGCCGGACTAGCAACAAATTTAGGGTAAAGAACATAAGCTTTTGTGTCCAGTTATCGCAAAGCGCTTTTCACATGCGCCCTCTGTCCCCATCTTGCATTCCACATGGGCAAAGAGACACTTGACATCACAAGTTCTCAGTATTTATAGCCAGCCTGAAAGGAATCTAATAATAATAATTATTTTACAAAAAAAAACATCTCTAGAAAATGCAATAGTACGGCAGACTGAACGGAATAGCGCAGCATATAAACAGTCAAATGAAGCTCCATTTCTGCATTTTCTGGGTGACTAAACGTTTTTCTAGTCCTTCTAGTTTCCTATAGACAGCCGTGCATAACTGACTTCCCTATATGGTAGTAGACATAACATTAACATCATGCGGAGTGTAAAAGGATTGATTGTGCAATGCGGGTACAAGAGATAGAAGTAATTGCTAAAAAAAAAAAAAAAAAAAGTCGTTACCCTTTGTTAAATTCTGCCCAGGCAGATATCATGCTTGGAGCAATATATATATAGCTCTATGTATCTGCTATAAAGCCCTATGTTAGGTTCAGCAAAAGTCTATATATATATTGTGCGTTTTGAAAATTCAGTAGCTCGTTTGAATCTTTGAGTTGTGCGCACATCTGTCCTTTTAAGGGAACACGTACAGAACGCGCAGCGCACAACATTTCAGATTATAGACGCAAATATATCACCCGCCGTGTATAAATCCGAGGCATGAAAAAAACAGCCAGGAGCGTGTCGGCGTTTTTCGCAACAGATATTTCAGCGCAGGATTCATTTAGAGCGTTTCGCAGGGAGCCTCTCCGCATCCGCACAGTCCTCCCACCTGCTCCCCTCCCACGTGTCTAGTGGCAGTTTCCACTTGAACAATAACTAAAAGTCTCCTTTAGCCCTGCTTTCTCTCCCTCCGCTAGCAGACCCGCCCACCCCCCTCCGTCTTCCCAGCCATCATTTTCCCCTCGCTTCAGATTTCCCAGTCTCGCGATAGGCGCTCGCTCGCGCGGCCGCCATATTGTGTGACCGTATTTTGATTCGTATCTCTTTGGAAGTTAGGAAGGAAAATAGAAAATAGGGGGGAGCAGAGGGGGGACGAAGACGAAGAGCTGTCAAAAGAATTCCCGAGTCTCCGAAACGGCGGGGGGGCCGCGGCACTCTATCTCCCCCCGACTGAACCACCAAAACAGAAAAGGCCCGTGTAGTATTATTCCACCCCCCTCCCCTTAGTGAAGCCGCTCCTCTCCGCCTTTCTGTCGGCACCCCGGCCCAGTGGAGATCCGGTGGCGGCGTCTCGGGTATTGAAGGTGGCCCGGGAAGCGGAGACGGTAAGAAAGCCCTGCGAGAAAGGCCCTGCCGGTGGCCCGAACGGGTTTGGGTTTGGGTTTGGAGGGGGGGGAGGCAAATTAGGCGTCTGGGTCTACGCCGTGAAACGCAGGTATCTGGCGGTCGTTTAGCGGCAGTTAAAATAATTCGCCCGCTTGCAGACATCCCCCGTGAAATGAGAGGGAGAAAAATGTCAGTAAGTTTTCAGGTGTCGGGAAAGTTTCTCTGCACCTCGCTGAAGTGGGATTATAGGCAGCCGCTGTCGGCGGCGCGGACTGAAGACCGGGTACGACTTGTTTGTTCGCCGTCGTTTAGCGACAGACTTTTGGGGAGACCTGGTGACAGTGCGTGTTTCTGGGCGCTCGTACCCCTCGGCCTTCGTGCGGGACCCGGGGGATCCGGGCACGTCGGCGCTGCGCCCACTTAGCTGCTACCCTCACATTCTTAACTCTTAAAATGAGACTTTTTTCTTAACTATTGGGTCACATTCAGATTCTGAGTTTGGTTTTTTTCCCATATTGTCGGAGTTGGCTGTTAATCTTTTACGGCTCGGTAATTTGGTTACTGTGTATGTATGTATATTTTTTCTAGGTTAATTGGTACGTGTCGTTTACGTCTGAAAATGGTATCAAATACTTATGCTTCGGTAATGACTGAGGATAATGTTCGTGTGGCGTAAGAGCAGTAAGCTGCCAGCCCCCACCCTAAAGTGAAGCCGAAGTCTTTTTCTGAGTAAAAAGATCCTCGAATTAAAAAGGAACCGGGAAGGTGTCCTCGACGTGCCCTGGTATCGCCGTGATCCGTTACTCTAGTTAAATGGAGGCGGTGTGTCTCATACTTCCATTCTTTGCGTAGATATATATATATATGTATATATGCATATTTATCTATTATTGAATTCCGTAGTTACTGTGTCTCCCCCTCATTAGTTTTCTGATCAAACTTATTTTTCTGTGTAAATATGGACTTTGGGGTAAATGCAGACCCCGAGTACTTGACCACGAAGGCTAAGACGCGCGAGACGAGCCGAGCGGAGCGGAGCGTGGCACCTTCGCGCGCTGCTCCTGGGAAGCGCTCGTGCCTCTTCACGCGGGGTATGAATGAGCTCACTTTGCATGGCAGCTCCTCGGCCGGACCTGTCCGCCTGTGTGTTATCACGAAAGCCTCACACTTCCTGTAAGC
The DNA here is from genome assembly GCA_026777985.1 of Mormyrops attenuatus. Classification (NCBI taxonomy): domain Eukaryota; kingdom Metazoa; phylum Chordata; class Actinopteri; order Osteoglossiformes; family Mormyridae; genus Mormyrops; species Mormyrops attenuatus. Next base: position 3,678,368 of record JAODKC010000043.1, read on the forward strand.
GAACCACATGCTGCTGTCAGGTACGATTTTGTGCATGAAGTTTATACACCAGGCAGACCGCCACAAACAACCGTGACGCTTTCTTTTTTGGTCCTCTCGTTACAGTTTCTTATTACGTGCATATTGTATTGGGCGACATGATGTTAAAACTAGATTTTTGACATTTAGAATTTACCTTGCATATGCATACTGTAATTTGCTCAGTCTGCGGTTTTCTTAATTGATATGAATTTGCTAATGGTACTCGACTGTAATCCATTGAAACTGAAATGCTTAATTACGCAGGAATCCTGCATATGTCTCTTGGTTTCATACTTACGCATCTTCTATCACTGTTGTGCTGTTTTAGGGGTGTTGATATTTAGATTAGATTGATTTGGTAGATGGGCACAGGAAGGAAGTAAGAGACCCCGAAATGGCTATACATTGGGCAGTTGAGCAGTCTGTTCATAGGTGGGGGGTGTTGCTCAGATCACCAAATTAGGAACCGACACTCAGTCGAGCATGTCAGTTTAACATAACCAAGTTGTTTTAATCGGAACTATGTTGTGACTGATGAAAACATCGCCAAGGCAAATGCACTAGGTTTTGTGAACGACTTGAGGAGCATTGAGTATCCCAAGTTGGTGCATACTGCAAGCCAAGTGCTAGTGAAAATACTGATTGCTTTCTGTAGATGCTGGCTAGTTAGCTAATGCAGTGGGGGAAGAACAAGCTCCTGTTGTCAGTTATTAAACAAACTCTGGTCAGTGTGATCTCCACTGAATACTGTTGCTGCGTCAGTACTCACCACTCATGGCTTATTTCACATCCAAGGCTAGCTCACTTTCCAGACATGTTCTGATGAGGAAACGTCGAGCCAGCATATACTCTTGGACTTGTCAGGAAGAGACAAATCACCTAAATAGTTTTATCTACATACATACTATATATATTTTTTGCTTGTGTAATGTTATCTTAGATTCGAGGGGAAATTGGCTCCAGGGTCTGAAAATGTGTGTGTGTATACTTTTTATGTTTTAAAAAAACAATCAAAAGAAACTGCCCGCAGTTGAGTAAAGAACTGATTCAGCCAATGAACTGTGATAGTCTGGGATATTGTGATGATGCATAGCCTGGGTGATGTGAGATTTGCATCAGACTTAGGGCTATTTACCATATATAGTACTGTAAGCATGTTTTTAAAAGCAGTGTCCTGTCATTTTGCGTTTGCACTATTCAGTTGGTTGATTTGATTGTCAGTATTAAGTGGTGTCATATATATATACATACATACACACACACACACATATATACACACTCCATCTTGGATCTATGCAAAATGGTCTCTGTGTATAGGTGTATAGTATGTGACGAGCTGATGCACTGTAGTTAGCATTGCTCTTGCTACTGGAAAACACACTCATACTGTTCACATTAAACATATGCCTTTTTAGACCAATCACTTGAATCCGTTTCAAATTATACGTTGCACTCTGAAATAATTTTTTGGCTATGTCTCTCATCCCGTGTTTGCTCCAGGGCTCCGTCATGTATGATAGCAGTTTGGGGGTGGGACGGGGGGGTGTGGATTCAAGGAATTGCCCATGGGCCGTTTGTGCCTGTCCTGACTTGCTGTCAGAGTTGGTCCTTCTGACCGGTGAGCCGCTGTGGCCGGTTGTTTATAGGTGCAGACCCCTAACTGAAACCATGTGTGCTGAAAACATGGCTAAGTGGAGGGTGCAGGCTAACGGTTGGACTCACCAATTTTTTTGGCAGAGGAGGCTGGGGGGGATGGGGTGTACTTTACATGCCCTGATTAGTGGAAGTCCAGGGCTCAGTCACACGTTTATACACTAAGATTGGCCAGATGTGGAGTTCAGTTCTTTTTGTGGCTGATACTGATTCATGCTGATGTTTTTTGTAGCAGAAAGAATTCTGAACTACTTTGACAGACTATTTCTGAACTGCACCATATTAAAAATAACTAAATTATCGACTGGTGTCTGACAAAGCACTGGCTGTTTTATAGAATATACTAGCACACATTATCTGTTGGAGGTTGTTTTTACTTTCTTTCCTCAGGTGTCACTGTTACACATTATCCGTCTTCTGTTAGGCCTGTTAGCTGATTTGCTTTGTCACAGTTTATTTGCGGTGTAAAAAACATTCCATTGTTGGTTCTTGTCAAGGTGTTTTTGTCTTCTTTGTTTGTTTAAGCGCTTCATGTGGTGTTTCAGAATATTGTTGTTAATTACCACCAAGCTTGGAATGCTCAGTATAGAAAAACCTGTTTCCAGTTTGATTCTCAAGCTGCCTTTGGAATTTGTTTAGGGGATAGGAATCACAGGTTCCATATTAATAAACCTTTCATTATTTTGCGTAATCACAAAAGAGCGTTTGCTTGTTGTAATTGTAATTCCTATAGGTGTCTCTTGACTTGAATGTTAATGCGGGGAACTTGTGTAGAAAGTGATTTTTTTTATTTTTTTTTTACCTAATGTTTCTTCTCCATTTTTGTGCTGTTTGGAGAAGCTGACTATTTTGCAAGCTACATGTGTTACTGCACCATGAAATAGTGTGCGTCTTTTTTTTTTTTCTTTGAGTTGACTTCAGTTACTGACTGAAGGCAGCCATGACATTGGCTATGCCTTAGTAGTATGTTGTATCCTGATATTGGTGGTTTTATCCACAAAACCAAAGAAACACTTTTTTAAAAACGAAATTCTGTTTGATCCACATGTTCCCCAATTATGGGAGAAATCTCACGCACAGTGCAACAAGGAGAATAGCTGAGGTTACACGTGCATGCATGCTTCAGCTAGCTTTTGGCTTGGTGATGCTGAATCGGTGCAAGTCGATAAGATTATAAGCACATATTTGGAATCCCATGAAGGAGGGATGGTTTTCCAATAACATTAACTTTCTCCATTGTTGTGTAGTGAAATTTAAGGACATTCAGCTGGTTGGACGTCATTAAAGAGAGGCAGCAAAGTATCTCTGTCTATATATTTATGGCGAAAAGTTGTTAATTCAGTGTATTCTAAGAACTATATTTCTATACTACTTGCTTATTAATGTCCATTTTAATTAGTGCAACTTTTCAAAGCAAATCATTTGTCACTAATATTTTACCAATGTAGTGTTACCAAGTTGTATACATTTCAGAGATCGATTCTGCTTGTTCTATCTATCAATAGAGTCCTACTGTACTCCCAGAATATAGCAGGAAATAACATACTTTAAAAATGGAAGAAGCTCATCTTTGTTATGTGCCAGTTATATGTTGGGCTTACTGATATTTGGGAGGGGGGGGGGACTGCCCAGCACTGCCACCTACTGTTCCAGACTCTGCAAATGAGTGTTCTACATTCCTTCTTGATTTGTGGTGATTTTTTTAAAAAAGTAAACAAACATATGAGATGGGCTGGTAGTATATGGACTCTGGCTGACCTTTTGTTTTGGATATAGCTGGTGATTCATCATGGTTTTTGTACTGCCAGAATAACAGGATATCGGTTTTACAACATGGGTGGAAAAGTATTTTACTTTTCACCTGATCATATGGTCCATGTATGAAACTCTTGCTGCTGAGGGGTTTATTACACGTGTTCTATTGAGTATGGAAATGGAGAAAGATTAAACAGTTAGGATCTCTTATACAATATGATATTCCTATCTGGCATTCACTTCTAAAACTCTGCAGAACCAGGCCTGCCTGTGAGAATTTCTTATAAGTGAACAAGTCATGGTTTATGATTTTCTTAAGTCCATCTGCTGGCTGATTTGGTGAGGGGCTGAAAATTTGACATGCTGATCCGTTATGAATTCAAAACCATGCCTTTTTTGCTGGTTACTGCTGCCACAATTTATTATGTTGTGCTGACCTCCTCAAACCGTAAGTACTGGGTCGAAGGGATATGTCTCCGTAACCCGATCACTTATTTTCACTCACTTTGAGGTCTTGAATGAATGTGAATCCCTAAGCTAACCTGTAATAGGGGTAAAACAGGATATTAACTAGTGGCATGCTTTTATTAAATCCACATTGATGTGAAAATTCCTTAAACCATCTCCTCCGTTTAAGAGGCGAAATCCGATTATCTCTAACTGAAAATCATATCGTTTGTCAAGAGTCAGAACTCAAGCTGTATTTCATCCCCTGTCTGCAAGAACAAAGCAGGCCTCTGTGGTGCAGGACAGGAGTGACTGGGCACATAGTAATTTCTTAGGCCAGAGCAGGTGGACCAAGGGGCCTACATGGTCCAGTATTGCTGGACACCAGTTCTACTGTGATTCACTGTGATGCTCAACATGCCTCTGAACTCTGACATGTAATTTTAAGCTTTTCTGCCATTTATTCATTCATATATAATCTATTTATGTATTTGTTTGTTTTATTTATTTTTGTTTGTTTTTGTTTTACCGTCACATGATTAAGCTGTCCCATCAACACAGTGACCCACACTGTCGTTACCTGCGTACTTCTGATGCAGTTCTTTTCCGGAGACGCTTTCACGATTGTTGACACATCAGGTATGCATAACCCAAACACGTTGGGCTGGATGGGTCGTCCGTGCGCTGCATGTTTGTATTGGTTTTCCAAAAAAGAAGAAAAAAACGTTTGTATTTGCCGTTGTGGTTTAGCATAAGTTGCTTTGCACAATAAACTGGTTATGTGAATTGAGTGATTTATTGTTTTTCAGAGAAGCTTTTGTCTTAAGTGTGTTTATCCCAGGATTGCAAAATGAAATTCCAGAATAAGTGAGGAGGGTGAGAAGTATCTCTTTTAATGTTATCATCACAAAAACAGAAAGTTGGCGGTTAGGGCACTCAAATATATATTCACCCAAGTCTCTAGTAGATGGTCCTTTTTTTATTGCACAGGTTAATTTGTTATGGTTATGTTTAATGCTGTTTTGGGCATTTGTATTTTCATTTTCACATTGTTTAATGTGAGATGTCTGATGGAACCATACTGCTTTTATTTTGCCCTAGAAATACAACAATAGTATTTGGTTGGGGCATTTTATGTTGCCCTACACCAACGTACAGATCATCTTGTATTAGTTTTTCTCTATTGAACATTTTAAGCTCTAAAGTTCCAGTTGCATCCTAACAAGGGAGATATCTAGCTCTTTCCTCTCGGTAATTACACTCAGAATTTTCCAGTCTGCTCTGTCTTCTTGGCTCTTTCTGCTGCTTGAGCAGTCAGTTTCTGTCAGAACTAAGAGTCTGAACTGAAAAATCTTGCCTCTGCAAATCCTAATTTGCAGACACAGGATTTTCACCAAATGCAGACAGTTGAACTCCGCTTTTAATCCTTATTTTTCAGTGGCGGTAATACTGTCCAAATGAATTCTGTTCCTTGTATTTGGAAGCCATTTTGGTCTGTGGATAAGTGTTTTTTTCTCTTATTTTTTATTAAGCCATTGAAGTTTCAAACCTTAACTTATTTCACTGATTACAACTCGAAACTCACAAGTTTGAAATTGGTGAAGTATTTAGAAAAGCAAAGCTATTAATGTGTGGTGTTTCTTGCTAATGAAGTGAGTGAGGATATTTCCCCTGCTGTAATAACTGTGCTGTGAAGTGAGTAGTGAGAAAACTATCAATTTTGAATCTAGTAGAGCTTCCCAGCTGGGTTTCCCTGGATGTAGTATTTAAGCTAATTGCAAACAGAGCTGCATGTGTGTTACACTAGTAGTTCTTAGAAGGGAAGAAGATTACTGAAGTTTCTGATGGCATTAAAGAGACTGGTGTGGGTGGTACCTTTAAGGGCCACTTTAAGATTTAGTAGACTGAAGTGTAAAACTGACATGTTGATAACCATGACCAGAATGGGAGAACGGAGCAGCCCACTGGCCTCCTGCCTCGTGTGGATGTAGGGTTGGTGGAGGTGTGGTGGTACAGTCAGCTAGCACTGTTAAAGCGCCACTGGCGTCTGCAGTCTCCAGCAATACAAGTCAATAATTTATGATACAGGCTGTCTCTGTGCCTGTGATCAGAAGATCGCTGGCTTGAGCCCAGGCCTTGGCAGAACAGTCACATGTCCGTGGGCCCTTGAGCAAGGCCCTTAACCCCCAGCTCCAGGGGCACTGCACGTTAGCTGACCCTGTGCTCTGACCCCCAAGCTATGGAGAGCAAGATGGTGTCGGCCAAGAGAAGCATTCCAGTGTACCTGCACGTGTACTCGTGCAAATGGCAAACAAAGCATGTTTTGTTCGTATGCTTTTGTCCAGTGAGAGCTGGCATGAGAGGGCCTGACCTGCTGTGAAAAATAGTACTGTGTCCTGCAGGTTTTTCTGAACATGTTTTTTTACAGCCCTGTTTTTGAGTGCTATAGTTTGTTATATAAGCTTCGAACCTCATTTTTAACACTGGTGTTAGACTATGTTTGGGTGATATGTGAACAGTTAATGACAAATTGTCTTGCTAAGGAGGCCACATTATGTTGTGGCAACCAAACTGTGGTTATCATAAATGGAAAGCAGAACTTATAATTGAACTGCAGTGGATCCACTGCTGCTTTGTTACATGTCCAGATACTCAAGGCCCTTAAGTTGGCACAGCTAATGCCTTCTTTGTATTTGTTTGGGATCAGTGTTTCTGTCTGCTTGTTCCATCCCCGCCAGACTGATTTATAAACCGTAGTGTAAACCTTGGTGGTGCCCCTTCCGGTGGGCTGCTGTTTTTGTAGCTCGCCTGTTGTATCTCCCCCACCTCCCTCCCAGTTTAGGATGCCTAAAATTAAAGGCCCAGAGTGTGCCAGGCACTCAACACGGCTCTGCCTTGTGAAATCGGAGGAAACAAACTGTGAGCGGGTATTTATTTTGTGGTCAGAAAGCCTCGTCAGGCAAAAACGGAGCGGGGACACAGTTCCAGGGCTGAGTATTGAGTGCTGCAGGGTGGGTGCGTCTGTGTGCTCTGGTAGGGAAAAGCTTGGAGTCCTGTTACACCTGATGGCTGAGATAAAGGCCCCATCCCAAGCTGCTGACAGGGCTAATTTCACCACCACGGCTGGATTTGTGCAGATTTTCATTATTATTTTTTTTCCGCAAAGCTACTGTTTCTGAGATGGGAAATCGGTCGTGATTTACTAATATTTGTCTCAGCCGTATTTACCCAGGCAGTTCTCCAAACCTACAGAAAGAATGTGAAACAGTGGAAAGTACATGTCTATGGTGGAAAGCAAAAAACCGAGGCAATGCAGAGATCCCTGATCCTCCTTCTCCTTCCTACAGCTTGATTGAAGTTGATGCATTGCTCCCTGCCCATCAGCTCGTCAGGGACAACGTTGAATACTGGTTTTGTGTATGTAACAGTTTTGTTCATTTTCAAACTCAAACGGACGATCGGGCACAATGCTGTACATGACGTTTCTCTAGAAAGATTTCTGCTTTATAATTTTTTGTTTCACCTGGCACCCAAAACACAGTGTGAGCTCTTTGTTTTTTCTGCATGTTTTTTTTTTCTGCACCCAAGTATCGTGGAGTTGACTCTTTTGTCAGATTTGCACCAGACTCCTTCCTGTTTCCCATCCAGACGTTCCTGCCTTGGCTTCTTTGTGTATCGGGGGTTTTTTGTGCAGACCAGTGTCTGTGGAAAGCTTGTTGCTCATCATTCCTCCCCACATTTGAATGATCCTCTTTCATCTCTTGCTCAGGTTTTATGCACTGGCAGTGTTTAAAGGCAGCGAGCACTGAGATGCCTTGCTTTGATCTCATGTCCTGGAGCACTGTCAGCACATCTTTTGTAGAATGTCCCCTCTCTCCTCTTCTCTCTTTTTCTCTGTCATGTACGGTCTCCCTCTTTCTCTGCAAACATTGTCTGGGTGTGGTGGACAGTGAAGTCCCCAGTTTTGCAAACGCTTTTGTTTACTGTGGTTTGGAACCTTGGCTAATGGCGACTGGCTGTATTGGTCTATCGTTCTGAAGATCCTACAGTAGTAGTGGATTGTTACGCTGCATTTGGTGAAGTTTCTGAAAGCCATCTCTATCACAGCCTCATGAATTTCCCATCAAACTCGGGAGGTTATTTTTTGTAGTCTTGTACAATGTGAACAGTACTTTTTTTTTGTGCAATATTTTCAGATCCTTATTGTCATTTTTCCATAACACAACGTAAATCATATTTGCATAATAGTAAGAATGGTAGTAAATAACCAATGAATAGCAACACTACTCTGCGTATAGATATATGAGAGACACTGGGATAGAACCTTAGACCTGGATGAGAATATGGTTTGCTGAAGGGTTGCAAGTGATGTTTATATGAATGATTTGATTTGTTTTGGATTTTTTTTCCCTTTCCTTGTCACTGATCCATGGAAATATTTCTTCACTTTGTATCTGGAGCTGTGGTGAGGGTGGAAGTACTTTGATTCAAATTGAGATCAACTCTCTGTGCTGTGTCCTCCAGCCTCTCTAAGCCAGGAACTCTGCCCTCTGGCCCATGTCCGAGGGTGGTGTGTGCGCTGGAGGGCCGTGTAAACCCCCCCCCCCGCTGACGTTGAAACGCCGGCACTGGCACACCCCTGTTCTGTGGCTTTGGCCACCGGGCCAATGAAGAACAAGACCCAGTAGCCCTTGGGTGTGTTCCATCCCACCTGTCAGTGCCAGTCCCATCTCCCTGCACCCACAGGCGCAGACCGCGAGAGCAAGAGCTTCTTTATTTCTAACCGATTTTATCGTACCGCCTGCATAACTTTTGCTTTTAGCACATATCCTTTTTAAATACGTATCTGGTGCACTTGTGAAAAATGGCTAAGATGGGTCAAAAGAAGAACTGCTCCCCTGGCCAGTGCTGGGGGTTGGCATCAGTTTCGGTTTCAGTAGGTCTGTGCAATTGGGACTTGTCCTGTGCGGCAGTGTCCTTAATATTGCCCATGATGCACCACAGGAGCCCGTTTTGTATGGCAGTGCACGGGCAGGTGTCGCAGTGTTTCACAGGGTGTAGGGGGAGACAGCCATCGCTGATGCTGTTCAATGATTCTGTTAAGGCCCAATACAGAGTTAAAGGTTCCACGTGAAAGGCCACATGTTTGTAGCACTGCAATTCCTTCCTTGTTTTATTGTGTACCGTTTTATTTGTTCAGAATTAAAAGAGCAAGAGAATATAAAATGTTACATTTTAGTATCCTGCCTTTACTGCAAGTGAGGGTATTTAACTGCTGTTTACTATGGCAGAATGAGAATGTGCCGTAAGCCTCAATAATGAGAGCGTATTACTGCTGCAGAGAGGAATGGAGCCGTTTTCCACCAATGGTGGTTTACCTTTGTAGTGTCATGTGACTTGGCTGCAGTTCATCTTTTGGTTGGCCTCAAGGTGGGGAAATAATACTCCTAGCAGCTGCTGAAAGCATTTCCGGTGAAGGGTTTTCGCCTTACCAGAGCACATGGAGGTCCTGTGACACGCTAAAGCCTGCCTGCTGTAATATATAAAGTAAAGATATTCTCAGGCTGGGGAAAGTGGGCCTTTCAGTGTTTCAGGAATGGGTTTGTGTTGCAGCCCAGAGAGAGAGGAACTGGGCTGATAACCTGTGGACTGTTTGCTCTGGAGAACTTCAAGGATGAGGCACTGCGGTGCGGGGAGGCCTCCCTCTGCAAGTGCACACAGGCTTGTTTGATTTTTCTCTTGCCCACTACCTTGTAACCCACAGCGTGAGGATCACTTCCTGATGGGTGTCAGCCAGCTTCCGGTATGTTTGTTTAGACCATGTTGCAAATAAAGCCTGATGTGTACTTGCCAGTTGGCCTTAACTGTGACAGAAGTTGCACGGTTTGTGTGTTTTCTACTCATGGTGTCTGATTGTCTTCTCTAACTTTGTGGCATTCATTTATTATATTAATATAAATATATAGTTTCTCTGAAGCATTTGTGGTTTGGAACATTTAACTTTTTTCTTTACTGTATGGAAGACCTTAGTTTTTAATACTGCTCTGAAAGAGGTTGCTTTCATATGTTAAGGGATACTGAACTCTATCTGTATGGTCTTTCTCCAGTATAAGCTCACATACATATGTTTGTAGTTAAAATCCTAAATGACTGTCCTGTATACTTGGTGAGGAAAATCCTCAACTCTCACAACCTGGAAGTTATTGTTCTGAGGGTCGTTTCCATGGTTTTAGAGCCAACTGAAGGCCTTGTCTGTAATAGTGAATCATGTAGTGTAGTTGCTAGGCAGAAAGCCAGGGAAGCCATTGAAAGCCCCTGTTGGAAAATCTATCAGAACCAACTGTTTCTGAACCTTTTTTTAGCCGCCCGTAAACCCTCTGCACCTCCCACCCCCTTCTCCCCAAACAGCTAACAGATCAGCTTTCACATACTTGCATGTTTCCTTCAATTCTCTACTGTCTTTCTTGGTGAAATGACAAGCTGTTGCATTTTGTAGCTGAAGCCTACTCAGTCAGCTTCGCTCGTTTTATTTTCTATGATATAGAAGTGGAAGCAAAGCTTAGTAACGAACTCTGGTATACAGCTAGCAGCAGTTTATCTAATGTAAAGAATAGGCCAAGTGGTACTGCGTTTTTTTTTTTTTTAGGTGAATGTGCCCTTCTGTACATTTGTCACTGCAAGTTGTTACCATGACAGATTACATCAAGTTGTGTTAGATCTTCTTTAAAGTGTTTTACAGTGATCTTTGTAATATGTTAGTTGATCTGCATTTGCCCTAAGGAGGTTGCTTACCAGACAAGTGATGACAGCAGCAACCATAGAGTACGAGTTCCCATAGTGGCCCTTGGCAGTGTGGCTCTCCCGTCACACTGGTAGTTGGAGTAGACGCTGAGATCTCCCTCCCAGACATGTCCTGGTAGTTTCCTCTTTCCTGTCTCCAAGCATCTCCAGTCATTTCTGTGTTTTGGGAGTTGTTTCTTGTTTGAGGGGGGTAAATGAGGCATCATCTGTGTTTTGACACCTGCGCGATATGATGCCTAAGGGAAATTCACTTCCTGTTCTTTCTGGAATTTATTAATTTGCTTTTGGGGGGGGGGGGGTGTAGACGCCTTCTGAAAATAATTTCGTAATTTTGTTTTGGTCCCCCGTGGTCTGAAGCACCATATGCTGTTATGTGAGTTTGAGGAGACTACATTGCTGGCTGCTCAGAATGTTGTGTGCTACAGTAACTGCAGCTTTATCAGCATATTGACATGTTCTGTTGTGTGCGCCTTAAGGCTGGTTGATATCTCGATGTTAGAGAGGTAACCCGGTGTTGATTTCCACCTGACTAACCGGCAATTATTGCCTTTATTGGGGAAGCAGGTGCCTCACAGCAAGAAGGTCCTGGGTTCGGTTCCGGGTCCTTTCTGTGTGGAGTTTGTACTCTCTCCCTGTTTTCGCCGGGGGTTCCGGTTTCCTTCCAAAAGCGTGCAGGATAGGTTGATTGGTGTGTCTAAATTGGCCCTGTAGTTGTGTGAGTGTGTGCGTCCTGCGGTGTGTTGGCGACTGCCCAGGGTCGGTTCCCGCCTGCGCCCATTGTTCCCGGGATAGGCTCCAGTCCCCCCCGCGACCCCAGTTGGCATTCAGAGGTCTTGGAAAATGGATGGATGGATGGATGGATGGGGAAGTAGGCTTAGGCTACACATGGCGCAATATAGCAAAAATTTAGGAGTTGGCTTTCAGTTCAGCCTTCTAGCCTACAGTTTACATATCCACATCCGTGGATAGGGCTTACCATAAGTTTGTGAACTATTGCTTTAGATTTTTAAGTTTTATATGGTCCCTGACCGGCTTTTAAATAATTAAATCTTGCTCATTGATCAAAGAAATACCCCGTTTGGTACCGCATGTATGTGTGCTGAGAGGGTTTATTGCATATAATATTGCATTTAGCCCTACTGCTTGTATTTTTTTGGCAGCATTGCAGAGCTTGTGCATACAGGCATGACATTGTTTTTTTTATTCTGTGGGAAACAAAATATCGATCTGCTGGTCATTTTTGATAATGGATTAAAAATGTTGCTATTTCTTCTCGTAGGTGGGATCTTGCCTGCGGCTCAGAATCCTGTCTTCTGCTGTGAAAAATGACATCCAATGCAATCATGTTCATTTTTTTTTAAGCAGTTATGTCTCTAGGTCTGCCGCCGACTATGGATGTTGATGGCTTAAATAACGGTCTGCGATATAGGCCAAGATTGAGAGATCAGATTTGATTTTTATGGCTGATACCGATATTAAGCAATATACAGAACATCTCTACTCATGAATTTTCTTTAAGCTAGGGTACTTTGTGGGCATAACATATTTTGGTCAGGATTTGGTTGGTGGTTAAGTTGTTTGGATATTTGCTTATTTGCATGTTGTACTTTCTTAATGCATTAGAGTCCCAAGTTTGTCTAAGGTAGTTTCATTAGTTGACTGCAAACTATTGCAGTAGTGCTTTAGCCTCCAACCCACTTTCACTGTGCAAATAATATAATAATGTGTGAATGAGCCTGGGTGAATCACTTGCTTATGTCAGCCTCTTGTTTGTAAATGATCAGCGCAGTTAAACATACCTAGAGGTTTACGTTGTGGTTATGGTGTAGGCTGTCGTGGTTAAAGCTTATGAAGGCTAATGAGATTTTGTGCTTAATGCTTATCCTGCTTTATCGTATAGTTTTTGATATAAAGGGATAATGCCATTTGACACTCAAAAAATGCAGAGACCTTGAAACGACAAATCCTTCATTAATTGGAACAATATTGTTTCAGCTGTGTCAACAGTATTATTTAGCTACGTTTGACAGGATCATTTTATCGTTTTTGGCTTCAAAATGACTTGGTAGATTTAGAGTTAAAGCCACTACGAGGGGGAAGATCTCTGCACTCAATATTGCTTTACATTTTCTAAGTGAAGTGTCTAGCATAAACTTGATTGAACCCTATCACCCTCTTCTCCTTCCTCTTTTTCAATGCCCAATGGTGAGCTGTTGTATTGTGCACATAATGTGCATGAACATATAGCACATTCTGTGAGTTACAAACAAATGATTTGCCCCAGTTGTGTGCTTATTTTTACTTTTGTAAATTCCCCACCTTTTTTTAAAAACTAAAATATCAAGTTCTTAGCAGAAACAAAACCTAATGCTTAGTGGCTGAAGTCGATGTTTTTGTTTTTAAACTTTCTATTTTTGGTCTGAGTTGTGCTCTCGACATATCATGCTTTGAGGATGGGTGGTGGGCCCTTGGAAAGGAGTAGCTTTCGGGTCTTTTGTAGCACGGTGCTGAGGTGTGTGAAAGTTGACCAGAGGCTTACGCGTATGTCCTGATTTCAGCACATCTCTGTGTGGTCCATCAAAAGCAGGGAGAAATACTGCTTCTGTTTTTCTCTTTTGTATGTTAAGGCTTCAACATAAAATGTGGCTCTAAGAAGGATGGACAGTCACTTTTAATTGTCCTTTAACCCTAGAGCAATGTTCAAAGCCTCATTCAATATGGGGTCAGTTTTTGGAGGCTGGACACAGTTCACTGTATTCTCTTAACACTTCTCCCTGTATTTTGTGTAACTGGGTCACAGGTCACTTGCAGACTTGCACTCAGTGATGGTATGAGATAGCCCCGCCCTCTGAGTGGAGTGGTGGATTACTTGAGAGAGTTGCAGTTGGTTCTGATTAGACACGGAGGGGAAAAACGTCCACGCATGTATATGTAGCCTCTGCCATTTCGGCACCGCAGCATGGGAGGGCCTGGGACTGTTCTGTGGGATTCAGCAGCTTTGTCGGACTGCCAGAAATCGTAATTCGCACTGAACCTCGCAGTCTTCTCATTTAGCTGTCTCTAGCACTGGCTGTTACCTATGCTGTGTGGGTTTTCTTATCATCCTTGCTGGGGTGAGGATCTGTCTTGACTTCCCCGTGACACATTGACGTATGTGAACTTGTGATCGTGTCATCTGCTGCTGCTCTGAATGCTCTAGTCAGAAAGGATGCTGATTTGCATATTTAAATGCTGTTTGTTCAGTTCGAGGCCCGGATGGTCTGCTGCAGCTGTTGTGCTTGTGTTTATGTGCCTTGAGATTTGCATAGATACACCATATTTCCAAAAGTATAGGGACACCCCTCCAAATCACTGAATTCAGGTGTTTCAATCACTTCCATAGCCACAGATGTATAAAATCAAGCACATAGGCATGCAGACTGCTTTTACAGACATTTGCGAAAGAATGGGTCACTTTCAGGAGCTCAGTGAATTCAAGCGTAATACCCTGGTAGGATGCCACCAGTGCAATAAGTCCATTCATGAAATTTCCTCGCTACTAAATATTCCAGTCAACTGTTAGTGGTGTTATAACAAAGTGGAAGCAATTGGGAAAAGCAGCTCCCAAACTTCATGTGGCCTTCAGATTAGCTCAAGAACAGTGCGTAGAGAACTTGGGGTTTCCATGGCCAAGCAGCTGCATCCAAGCCTTACATCACCACGTGCAATGCAAAGCGTCAGATGCAGTGGTGTAACGCATGCCGCCACTGGATTCTAGAGAAGTGGAGACATGTTCTCTGGAGTGGTGAATCATGCTTCTCTGTCTGGCAATCTGATGGACGACCCTGGGTTTGGCAGTTGCCGGGAGAACGGTACTTGCCTGACTGCATTGTGGCAAGTGTAAAGTTTGGTGGAGGGGGGATTATGGTGTGGGGTTGTTTTTCAGGGGTTGGGCTTGGCCCCTTTGTTCCAGTGAAAGGAACTCTTAATGTTGTGGCATTCTAAGCCATTTTGGACAATTTAATGCTCCCAACTTTGTGGGAACAGTTTGGGGATGGCCCCTTCCTGTTCCAACATGACTGCGCACCAGTGCACAAAGCAAGGTCCATAAGGACATGGATGAGTGAGCCTGGGGTGGAGGAACTTGACTGGCCTGCACTGAACCCTGACCTCAACCCGATAGAACACCTTTGGGATGAATTAGAGTAGAGACTGCGAGCCAGGCCTTCTCGTCCAACATCAGTGCCTGACCTCAGAAATGCTCTCTTGGAAGAATGGTCAAAAATTCCCCTAAACACACTCCTAAACCTTGTGGACAGCCTTCCCAGAAGAGCTGAAACTTATAGCTGCAAAGGATGGGCCAACTCCATATTAAAGCCCATGTATTAAGAATGGGATGTCACTAAAGTTCATGTGTGTGTAAAGGCAGGTGTCCCAATACTTTTGACAATATAGTGTGCGGCTGTTGATGCACATATGCTGAAAAGCCCTGCCTGTTTTGAGGACTCTCTGCATGTGTTTGAAAGACACTTGTTTTGTAAGCTCTCTATGCTATTAAGAGTGGTTTTGAACGTGTTAAATGTGTGTCTTTGATTAGCTGTGTATTTCAAGGATGCCGGCAGACGAAGGCCTTGTTAAGGACAAAAACATTTTTTAGTACACGGTCGAGAGGAGCGGGCCAAGTATTTCGCACCCATTTCATATTGCTGTTAGCCAGAGGCATGGCCCTCCACCCGGCCAGCTAAATAGAGCCGCTCGGCTTGCATGCGAGTGCAGTATGTGGGATGTTTCTATTTATTTATTTATTTATTTATTTATTTATTAATTAATTAAAAGGCAGGACTCACCTCTGTTTTAGTGCAGGGCCCAGGACACATGCAGTGTAGGAGCCACCAGATGATCCCAAGCAATCCTTATTTACGACCTCTCTGACAGGCAGATTTGGAAATTACACTGGTGTTAAATGTTAATCTTTCTTTTCCCTGTCAGTAATTGTACTAACATGCAACAGATGAGTCTTGTCCATAGTAAGTTTGTAGATGTATGTGAATGTATTTATTTGTTTGAAACTGATGCATATACAGAGCTACCATAGTCCAAAAGTAGGTGTTAAAGTAGTTTGACCAAGGGGTAATTCCAGAGTGTGGGTTTTTATTCTATTCATTGGGACTCATGGCAGACTAAGTCTTCTTGGGGTGCTTTGCATGGTTGGCTTGAGTCCAACTGGTTTTAATGGTCTCCTACTTCACCATCGAAGGAGTGTGGGGGTGGGTCTGGAGTAGTTTGTTTTATCCCAAGTAATATATTCACTTGTTGGGTAAATCATGGCCTAGGTAGGGAGAAAAGCAGACCACTGCTGTGGTCTTGGACTCCTAAATGACCTTGGCAGCACACGCTGCACTCGGGGCTCTTGTTCTGCTGTAGACAGCAGAAGACACCAGACCCCAGGTGTGCTTGCCCTCAGTCAACAGGCACCACCTCTTCTCTCTGCTTCCATTGTATGTTTTATCCCCTCAGTTGAAGAATGAGGCCTGGACCTTTAAGGGCCTCTGTTCAAGTCCTGCAGCCAATAACCACTGGCTTCCTTTCACAGTTCTGATCACCGGTGTTTTCTGCTCATGGCACTGGCCATGCAGCGTTCATTCTCATGCTTTTCTTTCTGCTAAAGTGTGAGCAGAGTAAGTGGAGGTATTCTTGGTGGCAATGGCCACCTCATAGTTTTGTTCGTTTAGCGTGGGCAGGTTCATCAGTATTGCTTGTCCATCGTTTAAAATGCCCATTTTTCTCCTTGCACAGATGCTAGTTATCACGTAGTAGACTTATAAACAGGCTGCCTGAAAGTCTTGGTTGGGAAAAATGCAAAGTAGATGGAATTTCTCAGGATCCCCAGCATGAACCCAAAGCTAAAGCTCTTGCTTTTTCATTCACATCACAGTCCTGTCAAGCCCCCTCCCCCCCCCCGAGAGATGAGCCGGTGTTGGACTTTTACCCCTGCTGCTCTTAATCAGACACCAGCTGTGTGCTGGAGCACAGCAGTATTTTGGTTTTCTTCTTTTTAAACCTCAGACCCACACACGCACACTCACGCACACACATGTACATGCACACGTGTGCACAGAGTTGTATTTCCTGCAGCAGGAAAAAAAAAATACCGAGCTGGTTTTTGTCCAGCAATAGTAACTGAAACGGCCAAGTGCTCAGCATCCGCTGAGTGGCTGCTTGTGGCATTTCGGTCCTCCTCATTAGTAAGACCAATACATGACTCCTCTGTCTGCCTTAGACGCGCGATGATATTGCTTGTGACTTATGTTGTCATGCAGATGCGCCTCATGCTATTACACTTACCATGCTTTCCTTTTGGCTTTGTGTTTAGGCCATTTAAGTGCAAATCAAGTGCAAAAGCTGACCGAGCAGTTTTCTCTAGTTCAAAACAAGAAGTCATCAGTGCTTTACTTCAACCAAGACTGCATGGGGGTAGCCAACACAGTTCTGCTTGCTAATTCAAAATACTGTATTGCAGTCTTGGTCTTGATTCCTTGATAGCAGGCTATTAAACTGCAAATTCTGAAATGTGGCTTCGTGAAACTTGCCAGTGCAAGTAGACTAAGCCGCAGTCATTCCGTCTGGGCTGATTTCACCCCTACAGAGAATGTTAAACCTGCTTCGTTAACTTAATTGTGTGTGTGTGGGGGGGTGTTTGTTGAAAGAGACATGCACCAGGTGTTACAGCTTCCTCTGTGGTGAGTGGATTTCTCTCCAAATCTCAATAACTGATATGGCCAGTCCAGGATTTTCTGCTTTAATAAGTGTCTCCTCTCCTTTGTGGCTAAACCTGTAGATTTCACTCCAGAGAATTTCCAGCTCTACTTAGCAACATATCATCCAAAAAATAAGGCTATGCGAGGAGGAAGGAATAAACGGAGTCTGCTTACGGGTACTGTAGGTGCAGTACGATTTGCAGTGAATCACTCAGAAGGTCTGATGACTGAGTTGTGGGGAATGCAGTGTTCCGGGGATGGAACAACCTCTAGACTGCTAAGAAGGAAACTGCTCTCCTTGCCAAAGTAACGTATCAGACTCTGTTCCCTCGCAGTGCATCTTGAAGCCTTTGTGCTTTGCTGTTATGAAAACTAAGCTCTTGCTTCAATGCAAGAAAGTCTATCATTTGGCTGAACTTGTTTTCTGCTTTCTTGATGTGTGATTCCAACAGTGTGCAGACAGTTGACATGCCAGCAGTATAGCGGCTCCTGTGATATCTGTGGTAACCCTTGCGCTGCAGAATTTCTCCACTAAGTCCCGGACCTCGACGAAGTTTCCATATTTAAGCATATTTTGAGTCAAAGCATCCAAAACCTCAACAGGAATTTAAGATACTTTACGGTACAGTACCGCAGAATTTCCAAAAACAAGCTCAACCTTGGATCAAGTAAAGAGAAGTGTGCTTCCCCTTCTTGTGAAGGTCCAGTCCTGTTTGTGGTGCTCTGGATGTTTTCACAATGCTTTTCCGTGTGTTTGCCATTAGTCTGCTTAAGGGGGTTAGCTAGTTGGCCTGGCTGGGCTGCACTGCAGCATGTTTCCGTCAGGGTGGTAATCAGAGGCGCACCACGCATTACTGTGGAGCATGCATTTGAAGGTGGTCTAAGCCACACAGCAGGCAACTGAAGCTCATCTGTAAATATTTTGGAAATGAATGGTTGTGGTGCAGTCCTTGTGTTCTGGATGTTCTTGTCTGCTATTATTGTATAGGAAGGGGCTCTTTGCTCCCACGCTCTTGAGTCTTTGAGTGTCGGTCTTGCCAGCAGTCATGACTTTATCAGTGGTGCTGTGCTCAGGGTTAAAGCCCATAATTTAAAGGCCTTTAACCATTAGCTGTGTCCAAACTGCTGCCTCACAGTGCATGACCATGTATATGCTGCAAGCACTGGACTAGAACTTTCCGGGCGTGTGAAAGACTGTGCGCCTCTGTTGGGTAGAGAGCATGACACTGTCTGCATGTGCACATACACGTCAGAGCATGCTTGAGTAAGTAGAGTGTCTCGTAAATTTGTGCGTTTTTTTTTTTTTTTTTTTGTTATTTTAACTCTTACATGAGGCAGTTCTCTTGTTTATTTTGCTGGCGTTTCTGATAAGCAGGTGACAGCCCCGAGCCGTGCAGGGCCGCGCTCATTCGTTGAGAAAGTCCCAGCACCCTTGACCTGCGACCTTGCTGTCTTGTGCAGCACACTCCTCTGTTTAGTATCAGTGTATCTGAAAACCGTGCAGAATGAACAGAGCAGCCCCCCCCCCCCACACACACACACACTCACTTTCTACCAGTAGCTATGGCTTGGACACACTCCCTCCTGTGTTTCCCTGCAGGACCTGTCAGCTTCAGTGTAGCTGCATGCTGGAGGAATGAAAACAGCGCAGTGCCTTACACCAGCTGAAAGACACTCTGGGGGCTGCTCGTGGCCCCTTAACTTATGCAGCTGTTTGTATAATTCTCCATAGTTATGGTAGGATGGCTACTTTACTCTGGAGTAGGACTGGCCGATGTTTTAAAAAAAATAATAAATGCCATATTTCCATCATATTGGGATAAAGTGTAATATCAAGTTGTTGCCCACCCTACACATGCTCAGGTACACACACACACACACACACACACACACACACACACACACACACACACACACGGCACCAAGCATGGCACTTATTATTTTTTTATTAATCTGAAAGAGAGTGATTTATGGTGCTGAAAAATAGTTGATTGGCAGACCATATGAGGAGTTAAAAAAATAATAGGAATGTTATTTAAAAAACAAAAAACTCCATCAGAAACGTAGGCTAGACGGCTGAACTGAAGACCAGCTCATAAATCCCTGTCTTACTTTTGGCGTAGCTTAAGCGTGCGTCCGCCACAGGTGATAATCGCCATTTAGTCACTGATGGATTCTGACAGCAGGTTACTTGTCTGATATTGTCGATTTACCGATAATGTCGTCATATAGCACTAGCCTGCTCAGGAACGTCCATGGCTGTATCTCCTGTAGCTCCCAAGGCTTCCATAAGCCCCTCACCCCGTCCTGATTGGCTTGGATCTTCTCATTGAGATCGACGCCTATGATGCAGCCGGGTGTTCTGAGAGAAAAAGGAGCCATTGAGGAGCTGATTGGCACCCGCTTGCTGGGAGTGGTCTGCCAAAGGGCCTTTTTGTTTACCCCACACCCCCTCCCCGTCTGACGGCCCCTCGGGCTCATTTCACTCCGCTGGGGAGTTGTGTGGGGGAAGGGGGTGCTTATTAAACTCGAATCTGCTCCTTAAACATGGTGTTGAAATGGAAAGGGTGCTCGGAGGTTACCTTGTGTTTCTGGAGCATGAGCAGTAATGAAGCATTTTTTTTTTTGTCTTGCAAGTCAGCTGTCCGCCACACATGGCTGCTTCCTTACCAGCTTCAGTTTAGTTGCTATCACTGATCCCTTTAGGCCCCTGCTTCTAGATCAGGCCTCTGTCTTTTTGTTCAAGCTTGAATCAGGCATGACAGCCATGATTTGCCCACGAAAAATAAAAATATAAAGATCACCTTAGAGCCAAACTCACAGGTCCTCAGACTGTAACTGTAAAACTGGAAAACAGGCGTTGTGCTCAACACCTAGAAGTCCTACTTAATATAATGGTGGAAATGCTCTTGTATTACAAGGAAAGTACATTATATGAGAGCTGCTGACCTTCCTTTAGTTTGCTGTTGGTCTCCTTTTGTAACCATGTACTTATTGTACTCATTGTCACTGGTTCCAGGTTTTTAGTCCCCTGTACTGGAATACGTCTCTCCACTGGCTCCCTCTTCTGACGGCATGAGTGTCAGGGCTGTGCTTTGCCGAACTGGATTTATAGGCGTGCTGTAATGTCATCTGCTGGGAGAGACCGCCAGGGGCCTCGCTGATCGCTGTCCTCCTCTTGCCCATACGGCCACAGCGCAGCACCTTTGGTTTTACAGCCGCTGCCTGTGGCTGGGGTCGTGCCGTTGCCAGTCTTGTTGTGTTACTTCCTACCCTGTCTGTGTCTTGAATGCCAGACTTCAGCCTCCAGTCCACAGGAAGTTTAAGATTAGGGTTCCAAAAGAAAAAACACTTCCATGGCTTTTGAGTTGTTCCCCATATAAACCTTCCCCTTGGCCCCATTTTTTCCAGTTCTTCTCCTCCTCTTTCCACTTGTGGGATTTTTTTAAAGGTTTGTATTACATGCTGAGGTTGTCCCTGCTTGCTGTGCTTCCCCTCCCCCACTGGTTTTGGCAAGGTGATGGTAGCAGGGGTCCTGGCGAGTTGGGGGACACATCGAGTTTGTCCCAAAACCACGTGCCTTAGATCAGCCCTGGTTTGAGTTCTGAACTCCAAAATGTGCTGACCGACCGAGGTGTCTCCAACAGCGGTGCAGGACACCGTAGGACCCAAACCCGGGTGGCGCCGTATGAGGTTCTGGAGGAGCCAGGAGGTCCCTTTTTACCTCCTTACTAAAGGCTTGGGCTGAGGGGAATTGTTACTCTGGACCCCAGATATTTGGCTTTTTGAAAAATAGTTTTGAAAGGTTTTAAACACAATTTTGTGTTTTTGAATATGTTTTTATGCCCTAGTTTGTGGGACATTTTGCACATTTTGAGATGTTTTCCATACATGGTCTCGTAAGGCCAGATTCGTCACATACATGGTACGTGAGGCTGTGAATGGAAACACGGTGACACTTAGTGTTGACGCCTCCCCACCCTCTTTCAGAAGATGCGCGAGCTGTGGACCGGGCAGTGCCACCACTGAGGCCCCAGGCAGCTGAACGGAGCAATCGGTCCTGACCCGGCTGTACACGAATGGCCCAGGGAAGCCAGCAGATTGACACCCAGGTTTTTCACGACCTGCGCCAGAAGTTTCCTGAAGTCCCAGAGGGGGTCGTGTCCCAGTGTGTGCTGCAGGTGAGCTGCTATCTGCTCATTTGTGATGCTTTGCTGTCTCACCACGTAAGGATACATGAGCCCTAAGTCTTCTGTACCAGACCCCACATGGCTACCATGAAATCCAGGGCCTGCATGCAATTTTTGATGATAAAAAAAAATAAAATAGAAAAGGCACCCACTCATTCTTCACACCTTTGACGATCATTCGTACATCCGACATACAAATAACTGCGTGTATGCAGTTAGCTAAAGGTGTCATGCACTCTGCTGTGCAGTTACTCTTGGGGCTTTCATCTGGAGTTTCACTGGAGATTTCATGTTGCACTTCTTGCATGAATCTGTGCTTCGATTTAATAGGAATTTGTCATATGGATGCCAGTTTTTGGAGTTTATCCACCAGCAGTCTTAAATATCTCCATTGAAGAAAAGGACAACTCGGTAGCCACATCATCTTTTGAAAGAGAGGAGATATTTTTCCCTTGTTTATGCATAATATGTTAGTGTTATAGTGGTAGCTTTTGCAGTTTAGTTTTTGCAGTCCGACATGGTTTATACAGACTACCGACTTGGGTTTCTCAATACGCATCTCATTAATATTTTAGGTGTACTACTAATCTGCTTACCAAAATGCTGGTGTAAGTAAATGTCCGTATAGTACTGAAAAGCCAGCGTCCGGGCAAATGTCCGGGCATCATCGAACGCAGGGGTGGGCAGCCTTATCCACGAAGGGCCAGTGTGTATGCAGCTTTTTGGGATAACCTTCAGGTCAGCTGTTCAAACCCAGGTGTGGGGACTCTTCAGCCAATCAGTCCTCTAATTAATAATTTAAAAGGTTACTGCAACAAAACCCACATACACAGCAGCCCTTTCTGGATAAAATTGCCCACCCCTTACTTAAAGCCCTGGAGATTTATTGCCCATGCACCCTCGCCATATACATTGCCCCGATTACATCGCGGCGTGATCCCAACAGCCCTAATTGTTATATGTGCTTTTTTGTTTGTGTGACTTTATTTCCGCCCTTAATTATAAAGAGAGACTATAAAGATGCACAAATGTGACCATAATTACTAACTTGACTTTCAGAACAACAACAACTTGCATGCCTGTTGCGAGTACCTGTCCCAGGTAAGCACAGGGTACCTGTACGGCGAAGGAAACCTCAGCTTCCCGGACGAGCCCGGCCTGTCCAGACTCCAGAATCACATGACCCAGTTGAACCTGGGCCTGCATTCTCAGAATGTGCATGTGTCCGCTGCTCGGGACAGCCAGAGGATGAACGGCAGCCGGACTCTCACACACAGCCTGAGCGACGGGCCCCTGCAGGGGTCACAGCCCAGTGGGCACTTCTTACAGCCCGAGCCGCAGTCCGCCCCGGCGCAGGTGCCTGCCAGCTTCAACGCACTTGGCGTAATGGACGCTGCCCGGAAGCCCCAGCCCCCACAGCACCTGGGCCTCTACCAGCTGGGTAACAAGGGACAGGCTCCCCGCTTCAACCCCATAACCGTCACGCTGGCCCCCAACATCCAGACAGGCCGCAACACGCCCACCTCGTTGCACATCCACGGTGGGCCCCAGCCCAGTCTCAACAGCCCCCAGGGCAACTCCATCTACATCCGACCGTACGTCAGCCAGACTGCCACGCCCCGGCAACAGCTGCAGCAGCAGCAACAGCCCCAGGCGGCCTGGTCCCCGTTCAGCCCCACGACCCAGCAGCAGACCTACCAGATCTCGCACCCCTCCCCGCTGCCCGGTGGCCGGGCGCCGCCCGGCCAGCTCGGCTCCTCGCATACCTCAGGGCACACGGCGCAGGGCCACCAAACGTCCCACGTCTACATGCCCATCAGCTCTCCCACGAACCCGCAGGCGCCCCCCATCCTGCAGGCGCCGTCAGCCTCTAGCGGTCAGTACAACATACAGGCCATCACAACGGGCCCCCGCAAGAACCAGATCGAGATCAAGCTGGAATCGCCTCAGCGCAGTAACTCCGCCGCCATCCTGCATCCCGTCGGTGGTGTCCGGCCCTCCTCGTCCACCTCTGTCGCCTCCTCAACCTCCTCCTGCCCCTCCTCGTCCCCCATGGGCACCAGCACCTGCTCCACTGCACCCTTGTCCATCAGCGGGACAGCCCTGAACCGCAGCCAGCCCACCCTGTACATCTCCGCCAGCCCTCCATCCGCTGCCACCGCTGGGCCCGACGATGCCGCGGCGGCCCCCTCTGCCTCCCGCCCCCAGCCTAAGTTCTACATCTCCGCCAACGCAGCCGGCGACGATGCCGGTGGACGCAACCCCACCGTTTATATTTCGGCCAATTCTGCAGGGCTGCAGGGCCCTGCTGGGGGGCGTGGTGTAGCGGGGCAGGTGAGCATGGGCCCCGCATACATCCACCACCACCCGCCCAAGTCCCGCTCTTCAATGGGGGCCAGTGGAGCAGTGACCTCCCCCCGCGTAGTGGTCACCCAGCCCAACACAAAGTACACTTTCAAAATCACCGTGTCCCCAAACAAGCCGCCGGCTGTATCCCCCGGCGTGGTGTCCCCCACCTTCGAGGTCCCCAACATGCTCAGCCTTCCCTCGGAACACTTTGCTGAGACAGACCCCCATCACCTGTCGGACCCGCTGTCGGCACACAGGGAGAGGCCCAGCGAGCCGCGCCGGCTCAGCGTCAGCTCTGACGACGCCGCTTACACACAAGGTGGGGGCTGTTTGCTGGGGCAGGGCCTGTTTGTGGTGGGGGGGGGGCTGTGAATGAGCCAGCAAACAAATCTTCACACAGTTTTCGTGTGTGCAAACATTTTCTAAATTACAGTTTAAATTAAATCACCTGTATGTTACTGTGTTATACATTGTAAGTTTTGGGTGGTGCACTGGAGGTCGTGGCTGTAAATTCATGCTCCTTTGCTCCCATGCCATGATTTCTGCCTTTCGTAATGAGCCTGACGTCTCTGACCAGCGATTCATGTTCCTTCAAGTCTGCAGTCATAAGCCAGATACTGTTCTGTGGGAACATGTGAGCACGTTGCTCTTGTATGATCACGTGAGGGACATTGTGTATGTGGTAAATGCTTTTTCCACTGCCTCTTGCCAAGACGGAAATCTAACCACAAGCTGTTGTTTATGCCTGTTTTTAACGTAGCGTCAACATTATGGGAATCTGAATGCATTTCAGGCAAACTGTATATGCTGGTACCCTTGTATCTTCGGTTCACTCGGTAGACCTCTTTAAAGGGTTGGGAGCAGGGTGAGACTTTCACGGTTTAGGAGTAGGCTCTCATTGCCATTTAGTGGGCTGGCGTCTTCGTCACGCCCGCACGGATCACTTCGTTTCCTTTCTAGGAGTTCTCTTTGAAGGGCCCGCAGTGACTATGGGTAACATCCCCTTCCCTCGTGGTTGCCGCTGTCTGGTCTTGCGTTGGCCCTTGGGCCTCGAGTCCGAGCCCTTTAGAAAAAAGGCAGTTTGGTGTTTTGTCCTCTAGAAACCTTTCTGTTGCTGGCTATCATAAAAGGCTTGATTGTGTGAATTGGCTGGTATTTGATTTGTTATTTTGGGTATAGTTCAGTGGAATGTGGCATGCCTGAATGTCTTTGTGACTCGCATACTATGGGGTCCAGTTGGCCGTACGGTCGCCGAACCAATGATCCAGCAGAACCCCTGTCGTGCCGCCGTCCCCACAGCTCTGTTGATACACCAGAAGGCTCGGATGGACAGGCTGTGCCACGAGCTGCAGCTGAAGAAGAAGAAGCTGGAGAAGTTGAAGGAGGAGGTCAACGAGATGGAGAATGACCTCACCCGCAGACGGCTCCAGAGGTCCAATTCCGTCTCCCAGGCACCCTCTGTAAGTGACCCATATGTCCATTACAGTGAAGCTCTGCTTCAGTATTTTTCCGCCACGGCCCGTAATGTGAAAGAGACACTTCCTGTAATAGTTTGAGGAGTGACCTCAAGGTGATGACCCCAAGGTCCCTATGCAAACGAACACACTCTGTATTGGGATGTCGTGATCCCAACTAGATGAGGATCTTCACACCACGTTGAGAAGTAAACATTAAGCCCGGCTCCTGTTGGACGATGAGATAGCATTAGATGTGTAGAGGTCACGCGGATCACTAACACATGGCTTGGAACGCTTTTCCATGGAATTAACCTCCCGCATGGCTGTCTTGGAAGCATAACATTCATCTGGCGCTTTTCTTGCATTGATTAAACAAGTAATAAAATAAAAGCTGCTCTCACACCGTGGGTAGAAAGTGTAACCTTGTTTCATCTTTCCTTTATCAGATTGAGGAAATGCAGAACTTGCGTTGCAGAAACAGGATGCTGCAGATTGACATTGACTGCTTAACCAAAGAAATCGATCTCCTTCAGACAAAAGGTACTCAGGCCCCGTTGCGCTCACCGCCCGCTCCCGTTGCCGCGACAGCAACGCGCAGTGTGACTCGAGCGCATGCGTGCCTGCCGAATCCGTGCTGCCCGCATACCCACGTCACAAAGGACGTTCTGACGAGGCACTTAACTGACCTTCAAGCACCCGGCCGCAGAGCCTTTAAACCCTGCTGACTAACGCTAACATGCTAACACATCCGTGGAATGCATTGGAGGAATGCGGAAGTATCGCTGGCAGCTTTATACGATTTGGGGCGCGGAGGCAAGCTCTCCTCACGGTTCCTCCTCCGGGCAGGAGAGCTGTCGGCTTGCGATTGTTTCCTGAATTGCATCCTGCTTCTAGAGGGCTAGTGGGGGTTGATGGCCCTGTGACGGCAGGGCAGGGTGATGACCCGAGCGTGAGCGTTTTCGCGTGCCTTAGCAGGAACTCCAGACTCGAGTAGCTTTTGTGGAAAAATGTGTGGTGGGAGGGCTGGAGGGGCGGGGGGAAATGTGTAGTTTGGTTATTTTGTTTGGTTTATAGGTAGGGGAGGCTCTCTTTCTCTGACAATGTTTGTCTGATGCAGGATATTGTCTCTTTAGTCCAACTGTTTGAGTTTTGTTTGTTTTTGTGTCATGTATAGAAAATGTCACATAATCACTCGTCTCAATTTGTTACAGGACCACACTTTAATCCCAGTGCAATTCATAACTTTTATGACAACATTGGATTCCTAGGTCCTGTTCCACCCAAACCCAAAGGTACTTTATCTGTGGGTAAGTCTTAAAAACCGCTTCCCGCTCATTTCTTCCCCGCTTGTCCTGTCTTATGTGTGGCCTTCCCTGACGCCCCCTCCCCCTACTGTGAGCTCTCTGACCCCCAGATCCCCTATATCTATATCTTGATCACAAGAAAAGGCAGCTATTAGTTTTCTATTTTATGATCGTAGTTTCTAGAAATGCTGACAAAACAGATTAGCCCAGTGGTCTGGCTAGCTTGGCTTAGCTTGGCCTGTCGTTCATTCTGCCAGCTCACTGCTGCAGACTCCTGCTCCTCTTTGCCTCTCTCTCTCTCTCTCTCTCACACTCATGTCACTTCTTCCCCCACCCTCCATCTTCTGCTGCTGCGAACCATTCAGGGCCAGAGTGTTTGGGGTCTTTAGACAGGAGGGGAAGGAAAATTAATGTCACCTTCAAGTTAAAGAAGGAGCCCTGTGGCCTCCTTCCTGCGCTCCCGCTTGGTTGGTCTCTCTGTGCCTGTCCTCTCTCTGTGCCTGTCCTGGTGTCCGGCCGCCTGTCCCTCTTCCATCTGACGCCACCTGTTATTTTCCAGTTTCAGCAAACCCATCTTGTGATTTGCACAGCCTTGTGTGTGTGTGTGTGTGTGTGTGTGTGTGTGTGTGTGAGCCCACACACAAGCACAGCCGGCCGCTTTACTCACTCGGGGAGACTGACATCTCTGGAGCCACAGCAGAATACAGACAGTCTTCTCAGCCTGTGCACACAATGGTGAAAGGACCACAATTTCAGCTTTTGTTTGGCTGATTCAGTTAAATTTGGTCCCAGGGATTGGTTGTTTGATTATTGTAGCCATGTGGGCCGGAGTTATGAAACAGCCCCCTCCCCGGACCAAGTCACACCCTTTCCGTCTGAGATTGAGGCCAAACCTACTCCGAATTGGCTTGTCAAATGGGTATCTCCATTCTGATCTCTCCCCCCCACTCCCATCTCTCTACCCTGCAGAGTCCAGCCCAAGGACCCCAAAGACTGTAGCAGACCAGGAGGAAGATGAAGGGGTGCAGTGGAGCTGTACGGCCTGCACCTTTCTGAACCACCCTGCTCTCCACCGCTGTGAACAGTGCGAGTTCCCACGGCATTTCTGAGCCAGGGGGCGCCAGAGGGCTGCGGCCCATTTCCCTACTGCTATCTGCGACTCGCTTAGGAACGGGGATTTTGAGAACATATGGACACTCTGCAAGGATTTATGATTTTTTTTTTTTGTAGAATGTGGTCCGCTGAAGGCTTGACTGGATCATGTTTACAGGTTGTGTTACTTAAGGCAGCAGTCCTGATAATACCTCACCTTGGAGTCGACAGTATGTGCAGGGCCCCCTCCCTGCTTTCTGGGGAATCCTCATGCTCGGGGGGGCTGCTCGCCGCTTCTGTACGCAGTATTATGAGTAGTAATTTTGGCGCGATCGCATGTGCACACACATACACACGCATGCGTGAGCGTTCTCTCACTCACTCCTCCAAGGTGTTCATGTTCCTTTGCCTTTTCTTCTGGGACAGAGAAGGACCTGGGGAGGGGGCTTTGGCTACAGCGCTGCGTCTGACGGAAAAAAACAAACCAACACACAGCTTTTTTTTTTTTCCTCTTCCCTCTTCCTTTGTTGGACTATTCTGGCTGGTCTCTTCCCAGAGGAAGAATGTTTTCCCGCCACCAAAATGTTGCCTCGCCTCCCCTCTGCTTCAGATTCCGTTCCTTCGATCCACAGTTAACGAGTCAACGTAAACGGCATGCTTTGTATGTACAGTACAAGTCGGATTAGTAGCCCAGTTTTACTGTACATAATTTTAGAACGTGCTTTAAACACGCACCTCCTCGCGCTATGAATCACTTATATTTCCTGTAAGTATAGCATAATAGACTTTTCTGTTTTTTTTTTCCAACCAAATAAGCACGTTGTCCCTTTCTAAGCTTTTTACTTGATATCTGTGAGAAGTGAAGCCTTCCATAACAGAAGAGCAATAATATGAAACTATGCATACTTTCTCCCCTCTGATCTGCTCGTCGGCCCTGTAAACGTTAATTTTTACCCCTCCTGCCCAACTACGAGCTGCAGAGAAGCCTGGGATTTGCCTTGGGGTGCCAATGACATGGGGCTGGTTGGGAGCCTACGGAACGTCACGAGCCGTCATCTGACAACTGGAATGTAGGCTTGACTTTCTGGGGGGTGATTTTTCACTCCTGTGCTGAGCGACGCCGCGTCCCTCGCAGGACGGTGAGCCGGAGATGGGGACAACGTTTGGGGACTGAACTGAGGACTCATTTTTGAAAGGTGGCAGTTTTTAGGGGCTATCGGAAATGGGACGTTTACTATGCCATATGGATTGGGAATTAGAACTTGCCATTTGTAGATTTGTACTTTTTTAGTGTTTTTTTTTTTTTTTTTTTTTTGTAATGTTTCACCATGTGCCTTTTCCCTTCTGTCTCCAAAATAACAATACAAATGTTAATCAAAGTGAAACGGGATTAGACAAAGGTGAAGGTGTGTATATAACCCCTATTTGTGTGGGGGGGGGGGGGCCCGGGGGGGGGGGGGGGGGGGGGGGGGGGGGGGGGGGGGGGGGGGGGGGGTGGGGGGGGGGGGGGGGGGTGGGG
>JAODKC010000043.1:3707792-3730925 GCA_026777985.1 Mormyrops attenuatus
GACTTTGATAATGGTTTGATGAGAATGGAGAATGATCGTTTACCCTTTTGCGGATCCCCCTGCAGAGATCCGAGGGGTCTGTCACATCTTGATATGCAAGTGCACATTTTTTTATTTTTAAAGCTAGAATGGTGATTCTGTAACTCAGCCATACAACTGTGAGATTATATAATGTTTTTTAAACAGATCTTTCAGTCATGGAAGCCAGTTGAACGGCTAATACCAGTTGTTACCGAAGCACTTGCATCATGCTCTAGTTCCAAAAGAAGTCTTCAGCTTCATGTTGCACCTTGGTGTGAAGATTCAGTTCATTACAATGATTTGGATATCTAAAGTTGTTTTTGAGTTTAGCTGGGAAAACGGTCTTTGTAACAGATAAGTTATTTGTAAAAATAAAAAAAAAAAATTTACTCTGAATTGTTCATTTTTGTACTTTGGTAAGTGGCCCACCACTTAACATCCAGCAGAGGGCAGTAGAGTTAATGCTGTAAGGACTGTGCGGCACGAGGAGGAAATGAACACAAAGAGCAAAGCAGCGTTTTTATTTAAGAATAATACTACATGAAAAAGGGGAAAGTTAGAAGCGGGTGTGACTGGTTCGAAGCCGGTGGATCAGTGGAACCAGTTCGGACATGTTCATTGTGTGTGGGTAGAGTTGCATGGCCTGGTCCACAGTGCTCTGGGGGAAGATGCTACCAAGCTGAGTCCTCATACTCCTCCTCTGCTCGCTGTTGGACTCCGTGGCGTGTGCGCTGGGATCCAGAGGAAAAGCCCCCCAGGGGGCATGTGGCTGAGTGTAATGGCGTGCTGTGTAGCGAGCCGGCTCCCCGTACGAGGAGCAATGGCCAGGGGCGTGCTGATGGTGCTTGAATGCGCTGTGGTTATGGCCGGCCTGTGGCCAGTGGGCAGACCCGCGGTAACAGCCCTCTGGAGTGTGGCTGTCTCCGCACTGTCGCTGTGGGCTGCAGCAGTGTTTGGTGCTGCACTGGCTCTGCGGTGGGCTCCTGGCGCCCCGGCAGTACAGTTGGGGGTGCTCCTGACTGTCTGGCTCTTGGATGTACAGGTGAGACACCGACGACTCCAGAGAACCAAAAGCCTTGTCGCTCTCAAAGCTCTGGCAGGTGGGCGACCTTCGTGAGTGGACTGGGCTGCTTGAATCCCTCCGGCTGTCCAGCTGCTTGGAGGGAGAGAGCCGGCAGGGATGGTCCTCCTGGCAAGTAGGAGCTTTAGTGGGTGGAGGGCTGCTGTAAAAATGGCCGTTGTGTCCATGGTCAGACAAGGAGGTCCGGAGGGAGAGTATGTCTGAGGGGGCTGCCTGACCAGGGGAGCAGGGTCGCGTGTTACCAGGCTGGTCCAGCTCCAGAACTGGTTTAGTTTTTGCCCGGAGCTCGTCAG
The DNA here is from genome assembly GCA_026777985.1 of Mormyrops attenuatus. Lineage (NCBI taxonomy): Eukaryota > Metazoa > Chordata > Actinopteri > Osteoglossiformes > Mormyridae > Mormyrops > Mormyrops attenuatus. Next base: position 3,709,188 of record JAODKC010000043.1, read on the forward strand.
CAACCGATAGCTGAGACTGGTTTGAGCGCTCTGGGTGGTAATATTTACATTTAATGCCGTACGTGCACTTTTTACCTGGAGGGAAAGAAAACAAGGTGTTGGATAACATTCCACATAACAGCTCTTACGTCCTTGTTGACATGACAAGTAGTTTTGAGTGAAATCATGGCACTGCACGGGTGGGTGCCTCCACAAAGGACAGGAAAAGGTCCTTAGACCTATTTGGACAGTCCTTCAAGCCATCAGTGATTGCAGTAGCAATTAACAACACCCCTATTCCAAATAGAATAAAATCAACCAATGGACTAAATGAAGTAAATCCTGTAATGACACCTGCTCAAGTCACAGATGGGAGACCATGAAAAGCTGTGTGGAAACATTTGCGATTCTGACCAACAGGAAGTAAAGGCAAATGTGTATGAGGGCGTACCGTAGGGGCAGTGCAGCCGTTTGCTCTCAGCGGGCACTGGGGTCTTTCTCAGGAAGTTGTCTAGTGTCGGTCCGTTCCTTCCCAAAGGATCGTCGGGAGGCATAAACCTTTAAAAACGAAGACTGGATTTTAGCTAGTATCGTCTTGCGTTAAGAACAACGGGATTCCTTTATTATTTCATGTAAAATGATAATCAAGGTGATGACTTTGTGACAATGAATAACGAGATGTCATTTTGGACATACATGTCGTTAGCGAAGGTGTACATCAGCAGCCTCTCCTCGATGAACTTCTTCCACTGCGGCTTCTCCGTCTGCAGGTCGCGGTAGTTGTCATTGGACACGATGACGCCGTCACAGTCGAAAGCCAGCTTGACGATGTAGCGGTCGTCGTAGCAGACCACCCGCTTACCATTGATGCAGCGTGATGGTGTGAAAACCAGGATATTTTGCTGTTCCAGCTCATAGAGGATGTGTTGGTCTGTCATGGGACATGGGTGTCAGGCTCAGAAATTACCAGAGAGTATGATGAAACAATGGCGGCCCTACAGACGTGTAAGTGGAAATTTAGCACACGAATGTCAGTTCTTTGCAACAACCACTCATTTAACGACTGAGTTCCGTTTCAACGACCTGGTCATTAAGCAATATGGTCACTAAGTAAAAATCACAACGACCTAGCCGTGACCACGACTGTACTTACGACTTTTTCAGTCCATCATTGTTAAATTTTTAACATTTGGTACATTCTTCAAAGGTCTCTCACTGTGGTGTGCGCTGTTGTCAGGCATACATACTGTAATTTGGGCATATTTGCATATGGTCTGGTGTATTATGCTCTTGCTAATTGCAGCTTGTTTGTACCTAAGGTGGTGAGGTACCGGGGCAGCTTTCTGTTAATGGAAAACCTATTTTATTATACGTCGTCGGTAAGTTGATCATCTTCTGGCAAGATGAGCTACCTGTGATGGGAGCGTCTGGCTTGGGCGTCTCCTTCCTCCACAGGGGCACAAAGACGGTGATGTCACGGTGACCCCTATCCCAGAACCACTTGACTGCTAACTGCAGCCCGCGGCAGGAGAACACCTGCTTGTTGCCATGGCTGTAACGAAAGAGGGTGAACCTGATTAGAGGCGCCGCCTTTGTAGGTACCTTTCAATGCGGAGGATCCAACCCTCCCCCCCCCCGTGGGAAACAAGCATTTGCCGAAAAAGTATAAGCTGTAGTAGGAATTAGGGAAATGCAACGGCACAATTGCAGATACGGAAATTTCAGCAGTGCCTCCACCCAGCGTGACAAGATCACACACATCCCCAAGAATGCGCTCTTAGGTGCCCATCCATCTCTCCCTTTCAGGAAGTGATGGCTGACTGACTCAACTCCTCCAGATCATATGATTTCTTTATCCCTTTTTTTTTCCAGAATCTTGCTCGGAATGCCTTTAACATTCAACCCTGATTTAAAAACAAAGACAACTCAGACATGAAAGCGAAATCAAGACTTGTGTGTATGATTTGCCCTCAGCACGTGTCTGTACACAACTACAGCAGGAATTAATTCCAGCTGGAAGTCACACCTTATTCTGTAAACCAAATAAGTGGCGGGTTTTCTGGCGAGTGAAGTTCTGTGGCAGGTGTTTGCTTCCCAGAGCAGGCCGAGGCTCTGGATGGATTACAGACCTGAGCAACACTGTCAAACGGCTGTTCAGGTCACAGGCGGCAAGAACGACTTGCTCGGGGGGTTTCCCTCGGTCGGCCTGCTCCAGCAGGAAGTGGTCCGCCACTTCACATAGAGTGCGCCACAAGTATTGATGTTTTTATTGAGTGGACCTGTCAGCTAGCTTTTGCTGCTCTTTGCCCCCTTGGTGTGGGACCTGCACCAAAGCATTCTGCGCCAGTCTCCTTGTGATGACGAGCTGCATTAAATCTGATCTGACCGACCGAGCACACAGGACAGTTTTAAGAAAAACATCATAGTGCAGTAACCACATAAGGAACGGCATCCAGCTTTGAAGCCGTAGAGAGCTGGTTCTCTTTCTCGGCAAAGTGTTTTGAGAAAGAATAATCTGCAAGAAGCCAGCTTCTCTCTCTTGTTCTCTCGGTTTCAGTTGCATCACTGAATTTGAATATTCCACCTCGGCTCAGTTGCTACCAGCCTCCCATCGCTACGCTAAGAGAGACTGAAACGTAGTATTTTTTTTTTTTTTTCCTCTCCCCGAAACGACCTTTCGCGCTTCTAGAAGCTACTCCCAACTTCTAGGCTGCTGAATATCGGTTGTTTTACGGGTCTGACCCAGAGTTATGTCAGACATTCTACAGTAAACCCCCTTGGTGTTGGACAGTCAGAGCTCTGAAGACACATAGAATGGTGCAGGTGTGGATGATTCTGTCTGCAATCCCACAGAGCCTGATTGCCAAGGACAGCCTTGGCTCTGGTCTCTGCCCTTACATTCCACAGCAATCATCTCGCTCATTCATCCTGTTTTGAGAAAGTTGACCTAAAAGCATTCCTAAAGGCAGACACCATCACTCAAAGCTACGGTTGTAGACGAGCTGGAAGACAGGGCAGCTCGCTAAAAATTCTCCCTCCAATTTGTTTGCTACCCTAACACCCCTTTAGTGTTACACTGACTTATTTATTTTTTTAAACGCACTCCAAACTGCACTTATGCGGGGACAGAAGTGCTAAGTGCTGCCTTCGCTGAGGGTTTAATGCTGGCCGCTGCTGTTAGTTACCGCGCAAACGTCTGCGTGTTTGTGACTGCCTGCAGCAGCCCAGATGTCTTCAGAAAGGGACGCGGGCCCCTTACCTCATGGCCACATTGCTGCCGTCGATGACGATGGGCCGGAGACCGGTGCTACCGCCTGTATCCTCCTGGTGCGGTTGAGGGGAGCCGCACCCCCTAGGTACCAGCTGGGGGCTGCCAGTGCGGGAGCCAGGGGGCGAGGGGTTGGCAGAGCGGCTGGTCTTCAGCAGCTCCTCCAGGATGTCATTGGTCTGGGCATCGTGGTGCATATTCTCCAGCACACGCCGGATGTCCCCATAGTGGTAGCCGAGTTTCAGAAAGCGCTCCACATTACTCTGCTGTCTGTCCATGGCTCTGCCTCTTCAGCTGTGCCTCCCTCGCCTCCTCAGCGGCTTCTGTCACCGGGGGACCCGCCTCGTTGCCCTTTTCTATCTTGTCCACGTGCGCGAGTTTCCACGGCAACAGCCGGCTTTGGAAAAGTTGACGTTGTCGAGAGGGCCGGGCTATGCGGGTGGTGGTTGGGTGAGGGGGGGGGGGGTTGGCCTTGTAGAGACACTGTAAACACAGGAAGCCCAAGATGGTGTCACTAGGGGTTTTCAGAGGTTTCTGTGTGCAACGATAGGATCAGAGTACTGCATCTGCAGCCAGTGAACGACACAGAGACACACACACACACACACACACACACACAAACTTGCGTCACAGTCACCAAAAGCCCCAGCTTCATGCCGCAAGGACGAAGGGGGGGGGCTTTTCAAAAGGTCCAATTAGAGCCCCTCTTTCTGGGTTATTTTAATAAGTCGTGGTTGTTGCTGGCGTCATTAACACCTGGGACCATATTTAGCCTGTTACTGCCACTTGCATCTGCGTGTGCGTAGCCACCACAGCGTACCAGACTGGCCTTTCGCAAACGCAAGCAGTCAGTCTACGAAGGGTCAAACTGCCCCCCCAGGGTTTGTCAACAGAACATGTGCATTTCACTTACTATTTCACTCAAGGAGGGGACCGGAAAACCCCACAAATTCCAGTCGTGTTTCAGAGGTGCGGTAGATATGAGTGATCAGTCTAAAAGGCTGCCGTACCCTTTTAAATCCCCACCTCATGATTTTGACTCATCAAGTTTCTCTAAATATATAATTAAGCAAATATGTCAAGGATGTTTCTTTTTGTAAATATGACCTGTGTGGTATTTTCTCTGCCCCTCCGGTTGTAAACTGTAGCATAGTTCATCTATGGTTTGGCCTCGCTGGAGTTCAGGTTTTGACTTGACAGAATGCGAATTACCTGAGCACCGCGAGCACATTTCTGGTCCTACGTGAGACGAGCTGTACGTGTGGAAGCCAAAGCGGCAAGAGGGACAGCAGTCACAGAATAACAGACGCTCAAAATGTGGGCACACCTTAAAATGTCAACAACAGACTTACTGCTTACACTCCTTCAACCGTTCAAGCTTTAAGGTCTTCATGAATTTCAAGTTTCTACTGCAAATATCGTCATATCAGTTCCCTGTACAGTTAATGCCTAAAATATTAACTTTTCTGTTTTAAAGTACAGTGCTTGTAGTACTAAACTGTCTTACGCTCTTCATAAGAGCTACCAAAAAATATATATATAGTATTTTGCTTCAAAAGCCAAAGCACAGTGCCCAAGGCCTCTTAAAGATTCACCCGCCCATGCAAAGGCAGCCCAGGTAAATCACAGCAGGAGAAAGGCTAAAAACAGACACTAGTAGCAATAAGTGTTTGTTACAGGAAAAGACCAGCCTATACCACAGTGCATTAAGCGATATGGTATAGGCTGGTATATGGCATAAGAGCCCTGACAGAGGGAACATTACCCCCCCCCACTGCAACCATTGTCATCAAAGTGACATCCATTACAAACAGAAGCTCACCAAGGTGCTACACCCTAAAAGTTACAGGATGGCACGGACCGACAAACCCCCACGGATGGCAAACGGTGGTGTGACCTTTGTTAGCGATCGGTGGACACGTACATCTCCTACTTACAGTGACCGGGGAGCTGAAGGCTGGAGTGTAGAGCTGCCTGTAGGATCACTCTATGCGTGAATGAGTTGCACACCTCGCGCTGAAAGCCTGTGAGCCTCGCGTATCGCCTGAGTCATAGGAGGAAGTCCAGTGAGTACTTTGTCCATTCAGACACGAGGAGTGAGCGTAACAGTTACAGTACAGCTGCATTTCCTTGTTGGGGGGGGGGGGCGCCTCCAGAACCCTTCAGCCGCAATCCTAACATCCGTCTCGTTCCTGGTTTCCTCCCTGGATGATACATGCATTCTCCGCCAACAAAGGATTAACAAACAACGGTCTAGTGACATCTATTCACCCAGCCTGAGGCTAAGCTAAAATTAGAAAGAGATTCTTCAGGATGCTGTTTACTGGGGCTATTCTCAGCTCACAGCACAATGAGCTCCCTTAGCTGAGGCTAAATGTATAACAGCAGACGACAGCTTTGTCTGAAACACTGGCCTGTGCAGCACGCGGGGTGGTAGGTCTGACTGTAGGACTGTTCCCATAATTCCCTAGAGCTTCCTCCCCCCATCACTCTGCTGCCTTTGGTGGGCATGCGTGGCAGGATAATGTGCACATTTACATCACGTCTGCCTGCTTTGCATGTGGCTCTCTGTGTGGTGGTGATGATGTCATCACCAGCCCGCTTATTCAAATCAATCACATGGCCTCTAATCATTGATTAGCAGAGGGGCTGATTCTCAGAAGCTGACTACAGATCCTGTGGGTGCTATATTTGCACTTGTTTGAAGAGATCCGGAAAATAGCATAATTTCATTATTCTCTTCTCTTACTGGGCGGCATGGTAGCGCAGTGATTAGCACTGTTGCCTCACAGCTACGTGAACAGGGTTCAGTGTGTGGAGTTTGCATGTTCGCCCTGTGTCATCGGGGGGGTTCCTCCAGGTACTCCAGTGCCCCACATTCCAAAAACATGCCGAGGTTAATTGGAGTTACTAAATGGTGTGTGTGTGCCTCCTGCAACGGGTTGGCACCCCATGCTAGGTTATTTCCTGCTCCGCACCCATATCCTCTGGGATAGGCTCTAAACCCCTTTGGAGCCTGGTTAGGACAAGCAGTTACAGAAAATTGATGGATGTTTCCTCCTTTGTCGTGATTTTAACATGGTGGAATTGTTAAAATGTTGAACGACAATACTTTTCCCCAGCAAAATATCTTTTGGCATCAGACTCTCTGGGATTGAGCCCGATGTTGACGATGACATCACATGGGACAGCTGTATTAGCCCCCCAGTGCCAGCGTGCTCATCTCGACATGTCAACAACAGGCTCACAGCTAGATCCATTGCGCATGTAGTACCAGACTGCGTTGCTGGGGCGGATGGGGGGGGGGGGGCGGATGGGGAGAACCCATATGCACAAGTTTCCACAAACAGAGTGAGACGAATGGAGGGGAAGTTAGGGGCTGACCGCGACACTCCTTTCTCCACTCACGCAGGGCCAAGAGTCTCTCCCCAAACCAAGAGAGATCCCTCCTACACACTTTCCAGTCCGCAGGCTGATATTTACTTAGATAATGCTGTTCTCTGGGTATGTCTCTCTGAAGACTTCCCTGTAATTGACATTTATATAATCATCCCTGGCTGGAGGGGGGGTGTTCTGCTCACTTTCAATATGTAAAGGTTATGCTAATATTCTCCTCTGCCCACTCAGTTACAGGGTTTTCCTGTGCACTAGAATCAGACGAAAAAAATAATCGCCTCCGTATTCTTGGATTGATAAATCAGTCGCACCCAGGATGTGTATCCTCCCTGCGATTTTCTTTTCTTTCTTCATGTCTTTTCATCGATGAGCCGACCGCAGCAGATTTCTAGTCGCATTTGAACCTTATTCTGCCGTACAAAGGCAAAACACTGACTGAATCTTCTATCAAAAGTGTTACAACCGAAATTGGGTCTCTTAGGCTCAGTTTTATCTTGTGACAAAATATCTTGATTTGTTTTGGTTTTGTAGCTTTTACAGCCACTAACTCATTTACCCACCTATTACACATGTAGGTGGACAGTCAGAATTTGAAGCCCTCTTTCTTACATTCACTGTTAGTGTAGTTACTGCTTTTTGCCATTGTTAGGCAGTATTAGCAGCGGCTCTCAGATGTTTTTGTGCTTTGTTGCCCCAAACTGGAACCTTCATACCAAGGATACGCAGTCAGCAATTTCTTGGCAGCTTTGTTGATTCCGTACTGAGGGTGCATCTTAGTACAGATAGAGCCTAATCGCGTAATCTTGCTTTCAAGTCTTGCTGAAAAAAACAAACTGCTGGAAGGGTACAGGAATCTGCTAAATCCAACATGCTCTCGTAATTGTGGTAACCAAATAGAGGAAACTTCTCGTCGAAAAATACTTCCTGTATTGTCTTTGCCCAAAGATGTCTATGGGCTTCCAGTAAACAGAAGATTATACAGCGCACAAAGACACATTCCCCAAGGGTTCAAGAACATATCAAAAGGCGGAACATGGTCCGCGGCAGCATTCTGATGTGCTTCCAGAGACCTACAATATGAACTTCACAACTCCTGTTGCTGTAGTACTTTCGCCCTCAAAGTGGGCCTTTTCCACATTGAATATAGACAAATGAGCAATCTCTGACCTGACAGTGTACAGCTAGAGTCCTGTCATTGCCACAGAATCAGTTTCATTTTTGTTTCAACACCAAACACCACGAATTTCAGGCTCCCATTTCATTGCAATTCAATACCACCGACGTGATTGACACGCTTCTCAATCGCCTCGTCGTCCTCATCAATGCACCCTCGTGCATCTACTGATGAGGCCCGGATTTTAATCATATTAAATGAGTACATCTGCTGCCGCTGTTCTACGGTTTTTTTTCTACGCTAGCAGGTGAGCGGCAGAGACTCGCCAGGCACCGCAACGCGTGGGTGCAGAGCACAGTGCGAGGTCTCTCCCCTCCTCTCCCCGCAAAGGCCTCGTTTCAGAATCAACAAAAGCTGTCAGAATAACAAGCCTCAAGCCGACATCCTTCGTGGTCCCGCCCACTCACAGCATCCTCACCTTCTCATGACTTCTATTTGAGGAGCCTGTTTCTCAGAACTTGTCTGCGTCCCAAGGAAACATGAGGGGGCAGCGAGGAGATCACCCTCATCCAGGAAGCTGCATTTCACGGAAACACCTAGCAGAATGTTAAATACAGGGAGGTGCCCGTACTAACAGCTGCAGTTGGTGGGATCGTGGCCCCCGGATGATGTTTTATTTGCCATTTGCACAAGTGCAATGGAAAGCATGTTTTCATATTTCCCAACTTTCTCTCCTTTGAAACAAACCCACTGTGCAAAGGTCTTACGCAGTCAAAGAACATGTTTAAAGCTATTAATCTGGGTGATAAGTGTATATTTGCTCAGAAAAAAAAAATGACATTTGAACGCACACAAAGGAACAGGAATTTCTTCCGTTCATCAGAGTTACTGGTTGGATGGCTGGAACACTGCTTCAGTTCACACACCTCTCCTTAGACGAACCCCAGTCATTCATTGTATTCGTTAAATTTCATCACTAGCACATCTGATTAATTTAACTTAAGTAATTCAATGAGGTATTGATTAGTCATGAGAGGTGTGTTGGATGTATGTGGGTACATCAGACAGTTGCTGAAAAAAGGTTTTGAAATGGCTAAGCTGACATGCTGTAACAGCCATATCAGTTTTACAGCAACATAAAGATCATTTAAACATTTTTTTGACTCACTCCTGCACTCAAACCCCAAGCAAAACAGGGGCATTTACCCAGCATGCTGGTTTAGGGACCTTGTTCATAGACCCAATGCAGTTGTGACTATTCTGCTCCGGATGGGACTCAAACCGGTGACCTTCCGCACATAATCAAAGAGGCCTGACCCCCCCCCCCCCCCATGGTTTCTGCCACACCTGGCCCAATTTCATGCCCTAAAGAGAAATCACATCCCTAAGTGCTGCATTTAAAGTCTTAAACTCACACAGTTGTGTGTCAGACCCCTCATATCTTAAATGGGTAACCCAACCCAACCCAACCCAACCACTTTAGTGACAACCTTTTGCAGGTCACACAGTGAAGCTCTTCCACATGTTTCCGTAAAACATGCTATGCAAAACAATAAAACAACACAATGATGCTATTCGCACGCCACTTTCTTTAATCTCCAGTCTAATCTTTCCAATGAGAGGTTACCATTTGCTACGTGAGTTTATGAAAATGTTATGTCAGAGAGATTAACGAGAGGTTCGGGTTCTCTGGCCCTCATGTTCATTAACCACACAAACAGGCACCAACACGGTGTCTGTAACCAAAAACTGAAGAGCCATGACCCGTAAGCTGAGAGGAGGAGGTGGTTAAACCATTTCGACAGTAAATAACGACCATAGGGATGTTAGCAGAAAAACAAGGAACTAATGACTAGTAAACGATGTTAAACAGTAATTTCAGTAGGTGTTTGCGACGTGAGTATAGAAACCTTACATCATAATACCGATAAACTGCTTTTAAGATATGGTTTCCACTTCCTGTAGCTGGTAGGATACGCAACTCATCATGAACACTTTAATGATATCGGTAACAATCAACAGCATAGATGGGGGACAGCGATGATTAAGCCATGGGTTTAACAGCTAAAAAGCCGTAGGGAGGGAATTTAATTAAAAGGGCATAATGAACCACTCACATGCTAGGAACACTCTTATTACACAAGTCCATGTGATGCAGAATGTTATCCAGCACTGGCAAGACAGTTTCTGTAAATGGACTGCCCTCCGTTCCCAGTCCTCTTCATCCACTCATCACTGCCGGCGGCGGTCCTTGTCCCTGGACCCCCTGGGGCTCCTGCTCCGGTCCCGGTACCCGTGGCCCTTGGTTCGGCTCTCCTGCCGGTGCCGGTCCCGGTCCCTGTCCCGGCTGTGCTTGTGCTGCCCGTGTCGTTCCCGATCTCTGGAGCGTGAGCGCTGTCGACCGGCCTTTCGCTCACGCCTGCCGTCCTCACTGTCCTGCGCGGTGAGAAAGACAGTCGGTAGGATATTTTTTTCCCGTCCGGTCGGAAGTTCTCTAGCTCCTCCTGCACGGAAGTGGAAATTCATAACAAGCTTCCCCATTCCAGCTTAAATCACGAGTGCAGGATTAAAGAGGTCATTTGTCCCCTGTACTTAACAGCTATCAGAAACAAGGTGGTTGGACCCAGTCATCACAGGAGTAAACATGTAACTGGGAATCCTACAGACCCCGAAGACGAGCAGACGTCCTGGCGAAATACATCAAAAAGGCCTCACAAGTCTAGTTGCTGTTGGAAAGACAATGCATAACTCCCGGCTCCACCCCCCCGACGCCTGACCCCCCCTTGACCTTTAGCTCCCCTACACACTCGGCCCACCTCTTAAAAAAAGATCTTTAGAACTTTGAGCGACTTGTATTAATGTAATCAAGTTCACCAGGTCTGCGTCTGTCCAAGTCGGTGTGATTTGTCTCCAAAGTTCCAGAACTTCTCCCATACAAAGTTCCTGTGAAGTTTGACGAAGAGCCGACAGAACCATGTGCATTTCCCACATCCGAGGAACACAATAACTTATTAGGCAAGGAAATCAAGCTTTTACAGCCACTAACTGATGATCTAGGCTGGTAACCTGGTTGATAGGTGAGAAAGTCTCATCAAAATGTTGACTTCTCCAGAAGATAAACAGACACTGCCTCATATTTAAGGGTGTAAAAATCACCCTTAAAAATTTTCAGCATAATAAACACATGCAACCAACAAAAATACCCACCACCCTAGCAAGCAGATTCAGAATCACACCACAATATAGGTCTAGTTTCTCTTCCGTTATTTTGCAATGATCATTACAGTAATAAAACCTCAGCAAGTCACACTTTGTACCATTTTCCTAGGTACCGTCTCATGGTTCTCAGAGTGAGCTTGGTTGCACAATCTATCCTTCCCTCCACACACGGGAAGCTTAGACGGCTTTCTCAACCTTGGATTTCTTGGACTTTTTGCCATCCTCCTCATCAGAATGATGACGTTTCTTCTCTTTGTGTTTTTTCCCAGACTGCCGATGGCTTCCCCCATCCTCGTCTTCGTCTGAAAGGAGCTCGTACTTGGAGCTTCAGGCAATGTTGAGGTAAAAGCCAAGTGGTGTATTTTAGAGTAGAACAAGCCTGTATCGTATCGCCAGACACCAGGTTCTGACAGGTGCCATCAAAGATACTGTAAACCCATAAGAATATTTCATAAACGACATACATGTATAATTACTACGTCTTGTACAGCTTAAAAAAAAAGTTATGACCAGCACTCGGAAATCCCTCTCCATCTTTAGGGGCAAAAGGATACTCTTGCATTGCTTTGTGCTTGTCCTTAATAGCTAGTTTCTCTCTGTTCTCCAAGTCTTTTTCATATGCCTTAAAGTCATCTTTTGTGTACTTTCCCCCTAAAAACAAGGAAATTATTAGAAAGAAAATTTTCATCAATGGCACTTTGAACTTGTGAAATTAGAAAATATATGGGGGGGTGACCTTTTCCTTTCCATTTTATCTTGGCAACTGACTGGCTGAAATCGACATGAATTCTTCTATCATCGATCAGCACATTGTCCATCTTAAAATAAGCCTTTTCACAGTCCTCCTCCTGTTGGGGGGAGGGGAAGACATGGAGATTCAACTAATATTAAACTGGAGGACCTCAACGACCACATATACACGTACTGCCTCGGTATAAAGAGGGATTCTAATCAGTCCTCTTATCAGTATGTTAGCAAGTCAAACGTAATACTCTGATCATAACAGCCAGGAAGAAAAATCTCGTCGTACCTTTTCAAACTCAATGAAGGCATAACAGAGAGAGTCCCCAGTCTTCCAGTCTCTGATGATCTCACAGCTACACAAAGACAAGTCACACACACACACACACACACAATATTGAAAAGGGTTTAAAAAGTGACTGCATGAACCCTAACAAAGACCATTCCTCAGCCACTTTCATAGCTGTATCTATATACTGTGTTTCTGACACTCGGAGTCTCATCTTAGTGGCGGTATTCACCTCTTGATGGAACCAAAGCGAGAGAAGATTATCTCCAGGTCCTCATCGGTGGTCACCGGGTTAAGCTTACACACAAAGAGCACATTCTCTGGAGGCTTCACATCAGCATCAGGCAAGTCACCCACCTGGTACACGTGGAACAAGTGAAATTTGATCGTTAACACATGTAAGAACTTTATCTAGGGCGGGTTATACATTACAGAATTAAACCTCAATACAACTATCATGGCCCAACAATAAATAAACAAATAAATCAGTGAGTAAATAAATACCATGAAATTATTTAATACGGTGAATCCTCGCTAAACCCAACATCACCTGCATTTGTGCTTCAATCATGCTTATATCCTGCAATCAACCACACACTCCACATACTGTGGCCATCAGCAAGATCATCCCCCAGCAACAGGAGGAGTTCCTCCTTTCCTTGTGCTTAAGAGACCTGAGATATCAGGTTACTATTAAGCACAGTAGTCTTGCTTCCTCATTGGTTTGTGCTTAGATAACCTGGCCAACTGTACACAACATCAGCATTGCCTCCAATCATTCCCTGCTTACCATCTCCAGCAGGATAGCCTGAGTCTTGGCCTCTTTCTCCTTCAACAACTCATCCTGCTCATCTACAGTCCTTCCTTCCGTGTCATCTATGTCTTCATCAGCTCCGATCCGCCCACTCTAGCCAGAGAGGACAAGGTGAGCTTTAACGCCATATGTTAAGTATTTCAAATCTACTACACAGAACCATTCAAACAGCTAGATAATATGTAAGGATGAAAGACGTCAATATAAAATCCTTTACTTCACATTTCTCAGGCTGCAAACATTAAGCTGTGAAGTTAAACAGACTGCTTGTCTGTTGTGGCTCATTATGGAATCACTTACATCTAACTGCTCTCTGGTTGGCTCAGGTGAACGATCTGGAATTTCTAAGTTAGCAGGGTCATCAAAAGGGTCATCGAGAATGACAGTGTGGTTAATTCTGTAAGAAGAGAGCAGATGACACACAGCAGTCTTATGCCACTATACGACCACACATGTGGTACGAAACACTGACACAGAACAAACAAGCCATTAGAAATAAACATACAGTCACTAATTGAGAGGTCACATGGTAGACTAATACTCCACTGAATCACTGTTCTATGTACATTTGTAAATGCAAGACAAAAAACAATGATGTGACAAACAAGGTGTAGACTGGAGGCTTAGTACTCAGTGCGTACTCTGAATCCATCGAAAAGTATAGTAATTTAAATGGCATTACAGAAATAAAGCTTCAGAAATACTACAATGGTGCTACAGAACCCTAAAGCTTAATTAAGAATATCCAAAATATGCTGCCCTCAGTGTAAACACAACAGCTCAATTTAGCTTCTGTTCACACAAACCTTATATCCTGGAAGGGGATGAAATTCTGATCCACAAAAGCCTCATTAATCTTGTTCAAGATGTCCATTCCTTCAGTCACTTCTCCAAACACGGTGTGAACCCCATCCAGGTAGTCCAAGTTCTCACCCATTGTGATGAGGAACTAATCAACAGAGTCACTGATAGGTTAATACCTTTGTGATATATCGTATATCATTAATGACTTCAACGTTTCCATCATTGTTAGAATACTGTCACTTCTCGTTATATAATGTTCCTCAGTATACTATAATGACAATGAAGTCGAACTGAATTTCTGCCTCGTAAGCAGAGTTCAGGCCACCTGAGAACCATGCTGGTCACTGCCATTGTTCACCATAGATACTGTCCCCTTCTTCTTATGTTTGATTCTTGGCACCTTCTCTGCATCAAAAAAACATGCCTGGTCCCCATAGAGTTTGCTGAAGAAAAGGGAAAGAATTTGTCCCATTAACTTGGAAGCCATACAGCTGGTGTCTGCAAGACGAAGATGGACATAAACACAGACCTGAAAACGGACTCCCCCCCTCGTCCAGTCCCCGTGGGGTCTCCAGTCTGCATAATGAAGTTTCTCTGGGGGGTGAGGTTTGTAAGATTACACAACACCAAACATGAATAACAATAATCATATTAAACTCAACTTTCTATTTAACTAGACAGTATGTTATGAGTTTCATTTCATTTACCTGAACATTGTGGATGAGGCAATAATTATAGTATTTTATTTTACATAATTTTAGGAAATTCAGGGTAGCTGAAAAGGGAAATAAAAAAAAAAGTAAGAGCAATATATTAAAAAGCCACAATGATAATTCTTCATGAGGAAGTAAAGCAAATCAGGGAGTAATCATAACCAATAGAAGTTGGGAGCATGCTGTTTATGCATTTCGGCCTATCTAGATGTATGAGTACATTTTGTATGATAGTTCGTGCCAACAAAAAAAAAACTAATTTCTCCTAAATGACAATGGATATTTCACAAGCAATTTTAATACTGTGTAGAATTTACTACCACTATCGAACTAACACACTTGTAGAAAAAAACAACCTTTGCTATACAACCACGCCAGCACGTAGTCACCTAGCTATCATAATTAAATGTGAAAAAACCAAAAACGCTTGCTTACTTTTCGGCCTTTCTTCTGTGTACAAGTCAATAACGATATCACCTAATGTCGTTTCAAGTAGCACCGCCATTCTTACGCAAACAGCAACTGACGGCTCTTAAAGATGACATCATAAGCACGAGTCCGAAACTCCGTCTCGGGATAAAAATCAATGAAAGGATGCACGTCGCCACCTAGCGGGCGGGAGTGTGGCCCTACAGTGAATCAATTTCCCCAAACCGTGAGCGCACGGGAATTCCAGCATTGTTTAAATATTTCCGTACTGCAGTAAAATCAGAAATACACGTCTGTCTTGGTTTGGGACAACTGGGGAATAACCCAGATTATCAGCAAGCGTATTAGTACGAGTAAAACTTGATTCCTCAGCTTTAGTGAATTATATGGAAAGGAAAGAAAACATGCATCATTCACGTTTTCCTAATTTTCACATTATTACTGTACACGTTTCCTGTGTATTATATTATTCAAACAGCTCGTTGTTTGTCCCCAACCCAAGAAACGTTACATAATCAATAAATCGGAAAACTGACCTGGCAGCTTAAACATCCAGCTGTCGAAACGAGGCACAGAAAAGACTTTACTTTTGCAGTGGATACATATACGCCTAAATGTCATATAATAGGCATTCTTGAATTAAATATAAATTACAAATTATCGGAAAATACGAAGTGCCTGCTATTTAATGAAATTATAGCCTATTGTCGTTGCTTGTTATTATAAATAACATGTTAATAAAATGAGGTATTGTAACATTAAAAAAAAAAAACTTATACATTTTATATTGGAGTGAAAACTGACTCTGGGCTTATATAAATATTTCAGGACATGCTTTTGTACAATGGGCAGTAATGCGTTATTAATGTGCCTATTATTAGTGTAAAAGCATGGAGGCTTGGCCCCCGCGTCCAGACGCCCATTTCCTTCGGCACCCAGAAGGCGTCAGTCAGGATGTAAACAGTCCGATCGCGGCAAGATGGCGGCGCGGTGCCTGTCGCTGTGCGCTTGCTCCTTACTGCTCGCTTTGTTCGGGCCGGCCGACGCGGCCTCAAGACAGCTGGACAAGGTCAGTAAACGGCTCCCCCGAAAGCCCGCAGCCGCCCGGGCGCCGATCTGCGGCCGGCTTTGAGCGCTGACACGCCGCCGGGGCGGATTGCGGTGCCATTGCCAGGAAAACCCGGAGTTGCTCAATTTCCCACTTATAAGCCAGCTGCTAATAACAAGCTCGTCGATACACTGGCTACCGAGGAAAATGGCCATGCATTATGAAATGAGTAAATCAGTAAAACCTGATCGCCATTTGACATCAGCCAGCTTATTACATGTGTTGTATCTCCCTTCTAGCTGAAGGTACAGTAACAGGAATATGTGCGCTGTGTTTTTCCCGGTGGACCGCGGACCGGCAGTGCATAATCATGCCCGGATTATAATAACTCCGATTAAAGAGTAGGCTCTGGAAGAGTGAGACGCAACCTCATGCTGTACATAGGAAGGGTACTGAAGGTGGTATTTAAAACGTCTCTCTATACGGGAGATGACAGCTGGGAAGCGGAATAGTCTGCTGCTTGGGCATCTCGTAACCGGGGAGTTGCTGCACTTCGCCTAAATGGCAAATGTTGTTAGGTGGACTCGCTGGTTAACGCATAATTATAACGGGGAATGGATGCCACTGGACATATAGACTGGCATATGTATAGAGCGGTTCATTTGCTGTTAAATTATGCAGCATAATGGCCAAGTTGGTTTTCGAATGTGGTGGTGCCATGCATTGTGATTCCAGCAGGTCAGAGACAGCCACTCTCCTGTGTCTGCGGAACAGTGTGATGAACAAAAAACAACCATTTGCCTTGATGAGAGAGGTTAGAGGATAATGGGCAGACTCATTAAATGTAATAGGAAGCCCTCAAGCGCAAAAACCGCTCAGTACAAAATAGGGGGGTAAAATGGCTTCTCCGAAGCTGTTCTGGAAGCAGAAGTGTGGCTCTGTGGATGTGCATGTGATCAGATGGTTGTTGGTTCAAATCCCATGGCTAGCAGGTTGATTTCACTGTTGGGCCCCTGACCAAGGCCCAGGATGCTCCAGGAATTGTTTGACCCTGCTGCCTCATTTATGCATCGCTTTGGATAAAAGTCTTCGTTAAAAAAATATAATCTAGGGCTGCAGCTATCGATTATTTTAGTGATCGATTATTCTATCGATTATTCCACCGATTAATCGAGTAATCGGATAAGAAATACTTTTGTCTTATTAAAGAGCAACAGTAACTATTCAAAAAAGAAAAAAGACAGGTCTCTTAAAATGAACGACTCTGGGTTTCCTTTTTAGGAACATTTTTAATGATTGAACTCCATACAACAACCGACAAAAGAACTAAACCCTTTTAGTGCATTTATGTACATATTTGTTTTGTTTTTTCTTAAATGCAAAAATAAATAAAATGTCAAATAAAATTACTGAAAAAGAGAGGAAATAATTCAGTGTCTCAGAGTTTATTATTTATATTATTAGAATTATGTAATATTATGCATATTAATCTAAATCTGCAAAATAATATTACTAAAGCCTTGAAATAGATCTAGTTGAGTACACCCCATGCTTCCCTTTAGACTCACCCCTGCAGGCTGCAGGTGTCACTGCGACAAAGTGTGACGGCTGCTGTCAGCCTGCTGCAAGTTGCCAAATTTAAATATTGTGTCAAACTAAGCTAGCAGTTTATCTGCATACAAAGAGCTTCTATTTTAACTTGTATAGCCTTGCTGCTGTGGAAGACAAAAGGCGGTGGATGGGAGCAGCTGAAAACATCACTGTTCTTCCCCTTTCAGCTTGTTGAACAGCTGGTTTGATATTAAGGACTCTCACCATCTCTTTACCAGTAAAGGTTTAGTAGCGATTACAAGCGCTGCTGCTGTTCTCCTTCACTCCACCTGAGTTCACCATCTCAGTAACGGAACCGTCTCTTTGCTGTTAGTGTATAGACAGGCTCCAGCTCCATCTTAATTAAACTACGACAGCATGATTTTCACTGCTGTCGTGTTATCAGTGTTTTTGTTGAGGAAAAGTAGGGGCTGCTTGGGCTGAATCTTGTTATACTTTTTTTTATTCACACATAAATATGTTTCTATCGCAGGCCTATTTTTAGCCGCAAATGTGAGTGAAATGTTTGCCCTTGTATTGGTTCCGTTCTGTGGACTGGATGCATAGACTGGGTGCTTTCTGTTGAGATGTTGAATCATTGACGTTGTGCTATTGTGTTAAGCTAATTCGGTTTTACAATGGACACACTGTACAGTATTTTTGCTTTTCTTTTGTTGATATGGTCCCAAACTTTAGACATTTTTTGTTTTTCTCCCCGTCTTCCTCCATCGCGCTGTCAAATCAAACCCGCCACTCATAATGCAGCGTAAGCACATTGTGCGACAGTAATAATCCTCAGAGTGAAACACGGTGATCACTAAGCAGTACATAGTCGTGTGGATTACATGAAGCATCGAAGCAAAGAATTTGCATCGAGGATTTTTTGTAATCGAGTTATTCGATGAATCGTTGCAGCCCTAATATAATCTAATTAATCTTCTTATCTGCTAGTAGCTATGTATACTTAATAAAGTAAGATATTGTGCTCTGTATAAGGGACTTTTAAGTTAAATCATGACATTTAAATGTGTCAGAGACAGATATGTGAATTTGGTATCTATGAGGCTCCATGCCTGGCTGTTAACAGAAACATATGGGAAAACAGTTTTCTCATCCATTAAAAATACCCTCATGTCCCTTTTTATTACATAGGAAAACATCCTTATCAATGTGACAGCTGTAGGAGATTCAGGACAGGAGACACACAGACTGCAGGTACGTCATGTCATTTCAGTCATCGTCCATTTTGGAACTCCTAGCATACTGTAGAGAATCATTTTTAATTTGAAGTCTTACAGAGTTCGTGGGGGTTGGCGGGTTCTGTATATTCTACATGTTATTTTTTTTGAGTGAATAGCTTTGTTTATTTTATTTATTTCCAGATAAATTTTAACATATCTGTGGTCGGAGAGCAAATACTTGTTAATGACATTCCTGTGAAGTTGTCGGGGGTGACCAGGCTTACCTGCCAAGCGTTGCTCTGTAAGTATTGTTGCATTTGGGTGCCTTCTCAGGGACTCTTTTCACAATACTGTCTGACCGTTTGTTTATTTATTGGGGACCTATACGTCAGTGAAGCTGATATGCATTATGGTGTTTTCCATCACTACTGTGTTCCAGAGGTATCACTCTTGTGTCCTGTCTTGGTTCTAGTGAACAGCAGTAGTGAAAACAGCAGCAGGTACGCGCCTGGGGTCTTCGTGACGGCTGTGACCCGCGTACTGGTACGCCAGTGGCCCCTGGAGAGTGATTCCCGGGTGGAGCTGCTGGTCTTCAATGAAGAAGTAATTGAGGTGGAGGGAAAAAAGGTAAAATGATTTTGTGCGGGGCCCCCCTTTGAGGAGCAGTGACACGGGGGTGGCGTGGAGTGCAGTGAGAATGAATAACGAGGGATTCCCATCAACCGAGGTTGTCTTGAGGGCGCACCATGTTCTTTTTTCAGGTCCAACAGCCAGACATGCATGAGGTCAATATTCTGATGAACAAGAACTTCCAGAAGCTCAGACAGTCGACGTATTCGTACCCACTGCCGGAGAGCATGCTTTTCAGTATTCCCAGGGAGAGCGATGTGGTTGTCACAGACCCCAACCCCCCAGGAAAAGGTAGGCCTCATCTCTCCGCTTGGACAATACACTTCTAGACTCCTCATGCCACGATTGGTGGAGCTTTTCTCAATAACCTGAAGTTTTATTTATTTTTTTGACAATTGATGAAGGGGCTTTAAGTGGGTTGATTATATATTAAGGTTTATATGAATTGTAATATTTATGCATTTATTGTTTGAAAATCTATTGCGTTTTTTGTATGTTGTGAATCCCACGGAGGAGTATCACAGGCTAATTTTCATACAGAGTAAACAGGCTACCTTTTTATTGCATCAGAATGTCTGGAAAGCACCAGAGAATATCACTGACAATCATGTCATTCACTGACTACGTAAAAACTTTTGGGAAATATTGAAATTTGGTCAATAAATTACTCAAACCAGGGGATCGAATCCTAGTAAAAAAAGAAATGTAAACAGAAAATATGAGCTCTCTTCCATGTGTTTTTTTTCCTGATAGAAAATCCACACCCACCAGAACTAAGTGACACAAATATGTTTTTTTTCTGGCGGGGGCTTGGTCAGGATGTTAAAAATATGTAAATAGAGTGCTGTTGTATCGCTGCACCAGCAGGTCGCTCCCCCCCCACGTAAATCATATTGATCTGCATGCTGATGTCCACTTGTACATCTTTGTCTTCTTTTCTCAGTGGAGGACCAAGACGTCCTGCAGACCACAAGCCATTACCCCCTCAAACAAGCCGAGACCACCCAGGAAGAGGTGGCGGCCCCTGGCAAGCTTCCTGAGACGCCCCTGCGCATGGACCCTGCTCCCTGGAATGAGGAAGACACAACAGCGGAGGAAGACCGCCTCCCAGACAAGCTGTTGCCCGAAACACCGCTCCGATCGGAGTCTCTGTCCTCGTACAATGTGAGCCGGCGATCTGGACAGACCCCATTGGGTTCATTTGTCCCCCTCCTTTTATTGACGTGTCCTAAAACGTCTTGTGCTCCACAGGCTTTGTGTCAGTGGGTGGAGGACCTGAGGGACAAGCTGAGACAGTTCTGGGCCGAGTCCCTGCCCATCTTCTTCCTGGTCATGTGGGTCGTGGTGGTGGGGGTCGCTGGGTCAGCGGTCATCATCAAGATGCTAGATATAGTCTTTCCTTCCTGTGACCACAAGTAAGTCCTTTGATGGTACATCTGAGAGGAAGAAGCACTTTTATACCAACTGAGAAAGGCTAAATGTCTTTGCGTTTAGGAAAACGAAATGGGAGATTTTCACTTTTTGTATCTTCGTCGCAGAGGAATCCTGACACTAAGTCCCGTGATGCTGGTGCCAAAGGAGGACGAACAGTGTTTGCTGGAAAATAGCAAGGTGGAGGTACAAGAGGAGAAGCAACCCTGAGGAAGGGCTTGGGAATGAGGTCACCAGGCACCACCATCATTGTAAGAGGTTCACGGCAATCTTATGGCCATGAGACCCGAGTTCCTTTCCAGAGGAATGTTTTTCCTCGAGAAAATTAAAGTTATATATATTCCTTTGTATCTTTTCCATCTCAAAAAAAGCACCAGATTGTATCTGTATGTAATATAATGATTCTGTAACATCTCCGTGCCTCCATGACACCTTTAATTTTCAATTTAAAGGACAATATTTGTTTTGCTTGGTCGATATTGATTTGAAGTGACTCTGTTCAAGGTAATCCTG
Source organism: Mormyrops attenuatus (assembly GCA_026777985.1). Classification (NCBI taxonomy): domain Eukaryota; kingdom Metazoa; phylum Chordata; class Actinopteri; order Osteoglossiformes; family Mormyridae; genus Mormyrops; species Mormyrops attenuatus. Next base: position 3,730,347 of record JAODKC010000043.1, read on the forward strand.
TATATGTTAAGGCCACTGTCTCCCCCTTAGGATTTCAGTTTGGATTCAGACAATGGATATTCACTAGCTATTAAGAGTATTTCAGATGTTGCCTGTTATTTGCACACATTAAGGCCCCAACACCAGAGGCAATATGTATGTAATATTGCAGGGAGGATTGCCTGAGACATAAAACATTAAGGGATTAACACTAACAAAGCTTTGGTAATCGTCCAAATCGATACACACCGTCATGGACTTAAGATGAATATCGTCCTAGTGCCCAACAATGTTTCTTCCCCAGCACTTTGTCCATAAAACAGGTCGAAGGTTCCGATCCTTGCACTTATAATGGATTCTACGCTAATGGGACCAGCTGTAAGGAGCAATGTAATCGTGAGCCGCCCGCCACTGAAATCACTACATCCACCATTAAGTCTTGCTAGGGTGCTGACGTTTAAATGTACGGAGATTGGGGGGGGGGGCGGGTTCAGGAGGCGGGGGGGGGGGGGCCGGCGGCGCGGGGGGGGGCGGCCCCGGGGGGGGTTGGGGGGGGGGTGGGGTATAATAGAGAAGGGATTTTGGTTGTTAGTGCGGAAA
>JAODKC010000043.1:3733706-3760555 GCA_026777985.1 Mormyrops attenuatus
CTGAATGGTGAGAACGCTACGCCTTCACATCCTTTATTTTACAAGATTGTCCAATATTGTTATTCTCATTTGGAACAAATACATGATGCAAATTTTCCCGTGCAATTCCACCATGTGACCGCTCCCCCCCCCCCCCAATATATCATGCATCTCTCGTACATTTTTTTTTATTCCTCAATTGTGATTTTATCAACCAAACATTCTTTGTTCTTTTATGAGAGAAAAAAAATAATATATTTAGCTTCAGACTATGTTCACACGAGTAACACTGAGTGCTGTGAGCCACACTGGACATAAAATCTTTGAACACCCCCCTTGTAAGTGAAAGAAGGCTCACCTGCAGACATTAGTGATGTCTGCTCCGGAGTAGCCCTCCATCTTCTCGCCGATCTTCGCCAAATCCACATCGCTTGCCAGTTCCAGCTCCTTCAGGTTGATTTTCAGCAGCTCTACTCTGCCCTTGGCTGGACAAGTAAGGCATTGCAGTCAGTGGGGAAAAAAAAAACCTCAGATATAAAAATACCCGGCGCAAGTCCGAGCACGCAGAGCCCAAATCGACCCCGTAGAGCGCAGGCCTGGCAGGTACCTGAGGGCAGTGGGATATAGATCCTTTTCTCCAGCCGCCTCCTCAGAGCCTCGTCTATGTCCCAGGGAAAGTTGGTAGCAGCCAAAACCATGACCATCTTAGAAGGGTCCTCGTTCTCCGATGCCCCACCAACCCCTGTGTAAAGGAACCGAAGAAGTTCAGATGTGTCGTCAAAAAAAGCATTTTCCCCTCCATCTGGAGCACATTAACCCGGTCAGTGTTACAGAATAAGCTGGATCTAGCACACAATTCCCTGCCACGGGACACCAAAATGTTGCATGTCTGGGAGGGTTATTCACAATTCATTAGCAGTGTTAATCGTAATGTGAATAATTTGCTAACAAACAACTACAATGGCGCCCTCATTAGGCCGTGACCCTTCTGTCACCAGCTAATTACCGTCCATCTGGATCAGCAGCTCAGCCTTCACCCTCCTGCTAGCTTCGTGTTCCTCAGACGTTCCCCTACGGCTGCACATGGAGTCTATCTCGTCGATGAAAATGGTGGTGGGCGCATAGAACCGGGCCTGTCAATGCATGCGACATACCGATGAAAGGTAACTCAAAGCAGTGGAGTCTGAGGAACGGGATGAGTGAACTCCATTTCCTTAGGTCACATGGGCAGAGAAGACGCACCATTTCAAAGAGCAGCCTGACCAATTTTTCAGACTCCCCCCTGTACTTTGAGGTGAGCGTGGATGAGGACACATTGAAGAAGGTGGTTCTGCATTCTGTTGCAACGGCTTTGGCCAGCAGTGTCTTTCCCGTGCCTGGCGGGCCAACCATAAGTACTCCCTGTGAAACAATGAGGGAAAATTTTATATATATATATATACACAACATTTTTTTACACTTACGGTTCAGTAGCCAGATGAACATTAAAGCCAAGTCCATTTCCTTATGAACACTTTAAAAATTTAATCAACTGAGCATAATACCTTCCAGGGTCGCCGAATTCCCTTGAAGAACTCAGGCATCCACATGGGCAACACGACGGCCTCCTTCAGCAGCTTCTTCGCTTCCTCCAAGTCGGCTATGTCGTCCCTACATAATTGAAAATGTACGCTTTACCAAAACGCCAAATAACCCGACCCTGCGCTGAGAACGTGGTCGTGTGCACGGTGGGTCTCCACGCACCACTTCACGTTGGGGTTCTGTGATACAATGTCCCGTTCCAAGGCTTCCACCAGGTCTTTGTCGTATCCGGTCCCATCAAACTTCTTGGTCTCAGTCTCGGAGACGTCGGCCTTGCTCTGAAATACGACAGAGCGAAGGACATCCAAGGACTCAACTCAAGGGAGCTTCTGACTGACAGCAGGTTGACAGACTCGTGTAAATGTTACATTAGGTGGAGTTAGGTGGACAAAACAAATGAGGAACATCTGAGGGCCATCCGGACTCTGAACTCTTTCCCGTTTCCCTCTGCACAGGTTTGGACTTTAAACTAATTTTGCTGTCCATCAGCACTTTGTCACTTTATTGCCATTTGCACCATTATTGTCACTGTTACTGATACTCATTGTTCATCATTGCTTATCTCTGATATTTACTCTTACAGACCATTTTATGTGCAACTCTGCCGCTTACATCACTTCCCATTCTAAACATTCCATCATTGTTTACTTTTATATTGTGTGTCAATGTGTCTCTCTCTGCACTCAATGAAAATATGCTGAAGCGCAGTCCTGGAGAACTTATTTTACTTCACTGTATTCTGTGTTACAGGTGCATGGATGGCGTGACAATAAAGCCTCATGGCTTTCTTTGGGTTCCTTCACGGTAGCTTCCAGAGATTGCTGAGCAATGGATAGTTATCAGGGAATGAGAAAACGGCAAGAAAATACCCACAGAACCAACGCTTAAATCAGGGCATAGCAGGCCTCGTCGGCATATCCACATTACCCGCTCTTCCTTCGGCTTGCTTGCGAGTTCCTTCTTCTCTTTGCCCTTCTGGGGCCTGGCGCGTTCCCCGTTGGCCCCCCGCGGTGACTGCCGGTGGGGGGCCCGAGCCGCCACGCTCAGCCGATTGTTCAGTGGTTTACCCTCCCTGTAGGGCACTGGCGGCCGCCTCGCTGGACAGGGTGACGACCTTTGCGACGGCGAGTTGAAAGAGCACACGTGACTCACAAACACCAAGGTTCGACCCGCTTAAAAGGAAACGGCAAGAAATCCAACGGGTTGAGTGCGGCCAGCTTGAGGGCTAATCTGTTTCATATGATTTAATCTGAAGCTATTGGCGCCACACAAATAACTTATTCTTTTCAGTGGCTTATTCACCTCTCAGTCTGATTTGGACATGGACATATTCAAGACTTGTGATGTCCTCCAGCACCCACAAGGAAGTGGATTTCTCTGCAAGTGATGCCACATTACTATTATCTAAAGGATAAACACTAAGGAGCAAGACCACACATAACAAAAAACAGTCCTCTCCCATCATGTGGCTTCATATATTACAAACATCAACATATATGATGCCATCTTTGGTCATATATTGCAACATTATTTCATTTTTGCCCCTGTATATTCTATGTTTTATATATATATTTACAGTATATCTATATGTGTATATGGACAGTGATTCTGATTCAGCGTAACCGAGCACCAACAGTAAGTGGCATACCTGCGTTCCACCTGTACTGGCCAGATGTCTTCATCCTGGCTGCTTGGTTTGGAAGGGGTCGTGTCCAGCTGAAAGCTCTCCAGCGTTCTCATGATCTCTCGGACGTGCCTGTTTTCTTCACCGATTTCCTGCCAAATCTTTGCGGACGACGAGAAACAAAATACAGTTTACGTATAAATACTAAAAGGTGCCTTTCCCATAAAAGAGGAACCCCATTGGGGACATTCTGCATATCAGGCATCAGCGCCCATTGTCTGTACAAGCCATCGAGTCAGCTTCTCCGCAGAGACCGCTTTCAAAAAGTGCAAGGACAATCACGCAGCAGCTTTTGATGCATGCAAATGTCTGCGTTTACCTGTTGCCATTTTTGTTGCAAACTTGTGTCCCGGACAGAGAAGAGATACTTCTTTATCTGCTCAAGTACTCCCTGGTAGCAGACCATAGCAGAGCTATAGTTGCCGAGCAAGGCGTATTCACGGGCAAGTTTAACATTTTCACTTATTTCCAGGAGACTCATTCTGGGGAGACAGTACGATTCAGTTAGAAAGCTGTATGTTAGGGACAGCTGCAGCATACACGTCCATGTTCAAGAAGGGTAACTTAAGAGGGTTTCTTAATGTCCACCATGGGAGTAGACATGCATATATCACAGATAACCATCCTATTCACTTAACTTTTAACCCATAAGCATTTAGGAACAAATTATAATAGTGAGCTTTGACATTACAGGTGTCCGTCAACTTGCGTCCTATTGAGTAAAACCTGAACGCATCTATGTCCAAGGACCAAAGTAAATAATATACACTGAGTGGGAGACATAACAGGACGTTAGCGGCTGCAGTGTCTCCTAACCTATTTTCTGCCAGGACACACCTTCCATAAGGATGCAGAATGGGCAGAGCTGCCAGCCGTATAATGACCCACTGTCCATATTTAACTTGTAATACAGCATGCATACAATAATGTGTATGTAACAGACTGCTATATTAAGCAGATATTACAGATACAGTACCTGAACTGTGCTATTCTGTTACACAAAAACGTACTGCGCAATAAAATATTATGCCGCGGCTCTTTGTATTACACGGTGCTGCAATTTTATATTACTTGCTGTGCTGCGTGTATATTACAGTAATGTGTTTAATATCTTGCCCTAAAACTATCGAGATATGACCAAATTGCTCCCAAATGCGGACGCAAGTCGACGGGAACCAGTATTTTGTTCATATGTCACAAATGAAAAGTCCAGGATAAAAAATAGCAACAAGCATCACATCAGGCGTAGGATGTATATCTTGACGGGTTACAAACAAAAGAACATTTGTAACGAGCCAATGAAGCCTAGTTTACGTAGACGTCCACAGCAAACCCCGGGATGTAGCGCCCCCAAGAGGCGAACTGGGGAAGCCTCGCCCTGACCACGGATCATGACAAAGCAGCTCAGCTTTACCGTGTCATTAAAGTCACTTAAGTAACTCCATAAAACTAAATTAAAGCGAGGCATCCACCTTCGCCTGCGCAGAAAAACTTACCACCTGCACTTAATAAAAAGAATAAATTACCCGGCGCAGGCAGTTTATCCATTAAACGTCTTAATTTCCACCCGGTAAAAACCCTCCACGTTAACCGTGAGCTTTCGGTAACGGAGATGGAGCAGGAGCTGAAAATGACACATTAGAAAAGGCTGCTGTCTAACCCGAGCCGAACCATAACTTATGTGTAACCAGCACAAGCTGATCCGGCTTAAATATCTTAAAAGTTAAACGTTACTTCAAACTTGGCTTTTAACTGTAGCGTTTTAAGATTTATATTCGAACAGACTAGTAGTCACTAGTAATGGTTGTTGGGAAACGGCTGGAAGCGCACAGCAAACTGCGGCTGTTTAGCGAAGGTTAGCAGAGACGCTAACTAGCCGCCGAGCTGCTCACCTGTTGCGGGGACGATGCGGGACACGGAGCGGCGTTCGGGGCGGACGCGGCGCCGCAGCCAGCCCGCGGAGCACTGCGGCGATTTCCGCCGCGACCGGGAGAAGAAGCGATCGGTGAAAGTTTGGGATTTTTTTTTTTTGGGTCCTTTCTACTGCTTTCGGGAGGAGCAGAGACGGGGGAGGAAAAGGCGAGCAGCGCCCGCCTCTGGAAGTTTGAAGTAAAGCGAGGCGTCATTTCCTGGGTAAACGGCGGCGGGGCGGAGGGGCGGCGGGGCGGAGGGGCGGCCGCCAGGGCGCCGGCAGACACGCGGCCGCATGGTCGTTCGGCTCTTTCCATAAGACATACGACGGGCTACTGCTGATTGCAAATGAAATATAAAAAAAACTACTGGAAATAAAAATGCAAAACAGTGCTCAGCGCTGCAGTTTCCTATAAACCACTGCATGACTCTTTAAGCAGGAGATGTTCCTTGAATGCACTTGTTACACAATAACCTTTGCATGCTCGAGCATAGATCTAGGTTTTAACATAAGTTTCTCCCCGTCATAACAAGAGACACGTTTTAAAGAATGCGTTAAATATATTAATTAAACCGTTGTATGACTTACATTTGAAGATCTAATGATTACGGCTGGAAAAAAAGATTATTTTGGTAACTGGTTAATCATGTGATCGGGCGATCAATTAATGGATTAGATGGGGAAAAATCCCCACCTGGGATTGAATATGTGTGTATGCATGCATGTATGTATGCATCCGTCTGTATGTCTGTCTAAAACACTTTAAAGGTCTTTAGAAAACACTTAGAGGACTTTTCAATTCACGCATTGCAGTGAAGAGAATATAAAGGTGAAACACACAAAATTCACCGTTAAGCAGAAACCTTGGTTTTATGTTCACGGTTCGGTGCCAGTTCAGCACAGCGGGAAACAGAATTTGTTTTGAAATTGATTATTGTTCAAAGTGCAAACACAATCAGAGAGAGTTACAAACCAAACATAAGGCAATGTGTCTATCGAAGTATCTAACAAAACTTAAGAGACGCTGATTTGCACACTAAAAGTACAGTATGTGAAATTATTCAAAAATATGACTGCATCACAACAATCATAATGACCCTAAACACGTGTCCCCTACTATAGAGTATGGTCGCATATCTGTAGTGAGACTTTTAATTCGAGACAAGTCTGCAAATAGTCTGTAGGGTCATTTGATGCAGCTAATTTTAGGTTTACAATGGAATAATTGCAGTAAGATGTCTTGCGTGAGCATGGTGGTCCGAAACCGTGCGTGTCACGCCGTATAGGCGAGTGCTGGTCAACCCTGCAAAATGGCTTTAAATGCACTGAAGGGAGACTGACAGAGGCTGATTCTGACTTGCTCCGGGCGGACAAGCGATCGGATGATGGTGTCTCAAATGAGTTTGCATGTTGGATGCGTTTCCAGCAACATATCGGTATAACACCGCTGACACGGTTAATTAGTCCTTATTAGACCTCTCTGGTGTAGGCGTAATTTACTGGGAAACCAAAATGTTTCCGAACTGCTGATTTAAAAGAAGTGGCAGTGAGCCTGGGCTGTCCAGCGTTAACCTTAACCAACCCCTGATCAGGGTCACAACTAGCAGAAGGATTTCCTTGCTGATTTAAAGTTTCCTTCGTGTCAAGAAATGTATTCATTCGTTTCATTGTACGTACCGAACTGAAAATGTTGTAACCGAACTGCACACGACGAATACATGTAGGCCTACCGTTTTCGGTTTGGTCGATACTGCGGCATACTGACTTCTTCGACGACGCAAGATTAAAGCGATTCCACACTTCGGATGTTTTTGGCCTTAGGCCGACTATATTTAGCCTGCTAACTATTGTACGCATTGACGTTAACGTTAGTAGGTAGTGACGTCATTATGCGCGATTTATGCACCGACATGCAAAAATGCATCCGATCTATGACAAAATTCGTTGCCAACTTTTTATTACCGATTATAACGAACGCTATCGATTAGTTGTGGCAGTCCTAGTTATGATACAAAGCATCAAAATTCACCTGTGCGCAGAACGCGCTTTCTGTAGGATACAAAAAAATGCAACGTTTTTGTGCTTGAGGTTTTTTTATTCAACCGTCATCTCCCTTCACCCCATTCCCAAGAACAAATTACACAAGATAAGCAAATTTGGATGTCATGTTAACAAGATTACAGTAAAGGTAGTGCATTTCCTAACCTCCAGAACTACATTCATTTCTCCTCCAGGTGCAGAAATTTAGACCAAAGGACATACCCCTTAGGTATACACAGTGAGACAAAGGCTACCGCAAGTGTGCTCTTCGATCTGAATGAATGAACAGGTATCTCCAGAAGTAGTATCATGCACAGCTGCCCCTGGTGTCCCTCCTTTCCTCCACAATGTGAATTCTTTACAAACTCCTGGCAACATCAGGAGTCACTTACAGTCCACAGTTTCATACTTTGGTTGAGGCAAAGACAAAGGCATGTGTTCCACAGGGGACGTGTAGGGACACAGTAATCCCCACTTCGGGGTTAGTGTTACAATTGTGTTGAATGGACGAGGAGGAGGGGGAAAAGGCAAAGAACAAACAGCTTTAAAAGAGCAAACAAATTCTAGGATGACAGCCGAACAAAAGAGCTGCAGAGCTGAATCACTGACATAAGACAGGAAAGAATTATTCACATCAAATTTATACAGTATAATTTATAAATACATTTATATGTATAAATTAGAGAAAAAATAAACTATTACAATCCGCTAAATCTTTCCGCAACTAGTGTTCTCATTAAACAATTGGCAGTCTAAGTGTTTTTGTCATATTTGGTAAAAGAAAGCAGATCAAAGGCACTCAAACGTATGTTGAATCATTCCATGCCCCGAATCTGGGATTTCCCCTTGCATATAAATTAAGACATTTGCAATCAAATTGTAACCAAAGGATCCATAGTATAATGCTCATCATATGCTAATCAATTTATAACTTTAAATAAATTAAGGCTTAAAAAGGGGGCTTACTTTCCTGGGGAAAAAATATTTTCAAATAAAAAGCACCCAGACACATCTTTTTCCTCTCCAGGCCACCCAATTAAGGCATACACTGTACACCCTTTAATAATAAATAGGGTGGGCAGAGGCAGACTCCTAACCCTCTACATGAGCAGCAGCGTCTGAGGCCATTACACTAAACTCTCCCTAACAGCATGTCACTGACCAGATAGACCATGCTAACTTATGGGTAGATTTTCCTTCTAGATTACAAAAAGAAACAGCAGACTCCCAAGGGGACAGGCTCCAGCATTTACACACACCAAGATAGACGAATCCATCTTGCACGCAGGTGGCCTACACAAAGACCAAGTCGCGACCCTGTGCCCCATGGGGGTGTCCTTCCTGGTTGGGCACCTCCTGTATCGGGGCTTCACCATCCAAGTCATCGGCATCATAGTTCTCGTACTCGATGGGCCTTGGGGAGCTGTAAGGGTGGCCGTTGTCATCGAAGAAGCGGCGGAAGGTGAACTCGTAGAAGGCATGTTCAGGATGCTTGCCGTTCTTGTACCAGCCATTGAGAGTGTCGTTGCGGTTACCCTCGTCGTCATCATCGCTGCTCCACAGCTTGTCCGGATCCACCGGGTCGAAGTTGGAGGTGTCGGTGCAGTGCGTGATCTTGGGGATGTAGGGCACTGGCTGGTGCTGTTGCCGCAGGTCTGAGGAGAAGTCGACGGTCCTGAAGAAGGGGTGTGCCTTGATCTCCTCAGCACCGTTCCTCCCCTGCCGGTCCTCGTGGCCCCGGCACAGCTTGATGATGAGGTCGGACGCCTCGGGGCTAAGTGTGGCTTGGGGGGGTATATGCAGTGTAGTCTGCCAGTTGATCACCTGAGATTAGATCAGCAGATCAGTTGTTAGTTACAGTACTATGATTTAAGGGTAAACGGGAGTCAATTAAGCAGCTAACCAACTGATAAATCAATGCCTGTGGGCAAAGCATTTGACCCAAATTGCTTCAGAATATTGGCCTGTTAAAATGCTACGCATCCCTTAAACAAACAGGGCAGCAAAACTGTTTACATTCTGGCCACAGTTACCTTGATCTGCGTTTCCAGGGGAGTCGATGCTAAGAAAGGGGGCTGTCCGACCAACATCTCATAGAGAATGACACCCACGCTCCACCAATCGCAGAGCTGGGTGTAACCTAGAGCAGAGAGAATGCCATCACTGCCAGGCTAAGAAAAGCTAATCACTGTTGCAAAAATATTCACTTTTAAACAGAATTCTGCTACCACACTAACCAAAGCACCATCAAACAATGGTTTAACATTCGGTGACTCGCTGCTACCTGTGCGAAGCAAGACCTCGGGCGCGATGTAGTTGGGTGTGCCGACCAGGGAGTGGGCCAAGCAGCGCTGGTGCTGCCGTGCGGCCCGGCGCTCCAAAGGCTTCAGTCGGTCTATGCAGTGGCAGTTGGTCGGGTCCTCCCACTCCATGCTGAAGTCCATGCTGTCCTGTCGTACGTGATCCCCTGGACCGAGGGGAGAGAGTGTAAGGCTGCCGGAATGGAGGGTGCATTTCCCGGAATTCTCAGATAGTTAAACTTTGAGAAGGGTCACTCCATGACATAGCTCTCTACACAAATATAAACAGTTTTAAAAGAATATTGCCACCATCCAGAAAGATAGCCTGACCTGGATGAACAATCTTTTCAATAGTAACAGTAATACCTAGATTTCTGCATGTAGTCATTTGACCTTTGGACTCAATCCCTTTGAAAAATGGAAAGAGAACAATCTCTTTATTATCTCTCCTGTAATCACCATGGTTTCACTACTCTACCAAGGACAGGGAATAAATTAAACATTGTGGCAGGCAAAGTGAAGGTCAAAATGATGACTGATACATGAAAATTCGGTGCTGGTTAAGACTGATATCTTATTTTGTTTATCAATGGTGTTGCACAGCTATGTATTCTTCAATCTCGATGTACAATAAAACACGCTCTTCTCAACAACAAAAGAGGGAAGAACACTGAAAAATCAAAGTGATGGGGATTTCTGAACAGATGAGCTGGCATGGCTTGAATTTTTAGTAAAACTTCCCCTTCACCAAAAAAAACAAGACAGATGCTCACCGCTCTGGTAGTACTTCGAGTCGTGCGTCCAGCGGAAGCCAGTGCAGAGGCCAAAGTCGGTGAGCTTGATGTGGCCGTCACGGTCGATGAGGATGTTGTCGGGCTTGATGTCGCGGTGGATGAAGCCCATCTTGTGGACGCTCTCCACGGCGCAGGTGAGCTCGGCGGTGTAGAATCGTGCCAGCTCCTCGTCGAAGATGCCCCGCCGGATCAGGAGACTCATCATGTCCCCTCCAGGAATGTAGTCCATGACGAAGTACAGGCTGTCCTTGTCCTGGAACGAGTAGTACAGGCGTACCACCCACTCGTTGTCGGCCTCCGCCAAGATGTCGCGCTCGGCCTTGACGTGGGCCACCTGGTTCCTTAGCAGCACATCCTTCTTGCGCAACGTCTTCATGGCGTACAGCGCGCCCGTGTCCACCTTGCGGGCCAGGCAGACCTCCCCAAACGCACCGACGCCCAGTGTCTTAATCTTAACAAACATGGACTTGTCCATCTTGGCGCGCTTAAGGCGGATGTAGTTGGACTCCTTCTGGAAGAGCATCATGCGCATCTGTTCCTGGGCTTCTCCTGACAGGCCAACCTGCAAGTGACACACAGACACGCAAATGATTGGACCTCTGACTCTGCAAGGATGTTCCATTGACTCACTTCAAGGCAATAAACAAGACTCGACGCATCCACAGAAAATTCACAGATGAAGGGAACATTTCTATATAGAAAAAACATTGGAACTGCTTGAAATGTGTTTTCGTGGGCAAAACTTTTCATAATCTGTCCCCACAACACACAGACAAACTCTGGGTGACAGTCTCCCACATTCCACAGACATTCCAGTGAAATGCAGTGCATGACTTCACGCCACCCACAAACAAGTCATGACAGAAACGCAGTCAGGCCTGATGTGAGGCATCTGAATGCAAACGCTACTAGACCAGTCCGGGTATTCAGGTTGTCAAACTTGAAACCACACATTCATGGCATACTGGTGACGCCGTTGCCCATGGAGTTAAACAAGCGCACAGGAGCATACCATGCACTACAGCGAAGGGTGGGTAAGGGGCTGTTTCGTGCACTTCGTTTTTAAAACAAGCTTGGCTTACGTGGTCAACCGGACTGTGAAGCAAATTCAGCTCAGATAGCTCCAGATACCATTACCGTCTAAATCAGCTGCTAATGAGCCAAGATGGAAGAGCAGCAGCGTTGACAGAGGGGGAAAAAAAAAAAAGAGAAAGACAGGCTCAGAGATGAAATTCCTTTTACAGTCTATCCTCCTGCAAAAAAACAGTATACAGACAGAAACAAGGCAATTTGTAGAGTACAGAATTGCAGTGGGGAACCAGGAAAGATCCTGCGAGGAGACGACAGCATAAAGAGTAGGTGGGAAAGCACCTGAACCCGCAGGACTCACCCTCTGCATCTCACTCTCCAGTTGCTTCTTGCGGTGGATCCTTTGGTGGTGGTTCTTCAGAATATTCTCCACATGCTGCTCCATAAAGAACTTGAAAGCCTGCGGCGAGTACATGGGGACGCGCGCCTCCCCGCGCCGCTCCTCATCCCGCTTGTTGCGGCGCACCGGCACGGGTGACGTGGTGATCTGTTTCTTCTCCCGTTCGCTTGCAGCTACGACCTCGCCGCCATCGGCCCTGTCCCCACAGCCACCAGTCTCCTCGTCCGTCTGCTTCTCCCTCGCTGAGGGGGCCTTAGCGGCCGACTCATAGGCAGGGCAAGGCGTGGGGGTGGGGGCCTGCTGCCAGCGGTGCATTGGATATGGGGGTGGGGGCCCTTGGTAACTTGGCACCTCTGCCACTGGGGCGGCGCTCTCTTGGTAGGGTGTAGGGGGTCCCGGCTGCTGCAGCCTGGAGGGGTGGGTTGGGGCCACAGCAGTCTGCAGCTCCGGCTTGGGTACCCGCATACTTTTGACGGGCTGCAGAATGGGAGCCTGGGTAACAGCGGTGACTGTGGTGGCGGAGGGCTGAGAGCCGGCCAGGTGGCGGCTATTGAAGGAGTTGGAACGGACGGGGACACCATGCTGCCAGGAGGGAGGGGCCTCGTGGCCACTGGTTCCGCTGCCCAGGGGAGCTTGAGGCAGTGGGGGCCATGATGACGGCAGGCCCTGCGCGCCGACACTGTATAGCTCCAGATTGTGGCCATTCCTGGCAGACGCAAGAGCACTGGGAGCCAGGTTCCCGCCGTTGACATAGGTGGGGGAGGGTGCAGGTCCGGCCGCCTGCACCAGAGAGGGCGTGGGACTCTGCCCGTTTCCCTGGCCCATGGGGTATGGGGGGGGCGGCACCTGCCGGCCGGAGCTGCTCATCAGTACATTCTGATGGGTCTGGTACTCCGGCTGCCCGGAGCCATTCTGCGACCAGGGAGTGGAGGGGAAGCTGAATTTGTTTCCCCCCGAGTTCTGCAGGAGGAAGGCTGGCCGGCCCACGGGTCCCGGGCTCAGCCCCCTCTGGTTCTGGCCAACAGGCGTGGGGTAGCTCTCGGGCCAGCCGCTCTGCGGGACGGGGGAGATGCGGGGAACCAGGTATTCCAAGTTCCCGGAGAAACGCTTATTAGAGGAACTGACCTCCCAAGAGGGCGGGGGTGGAGTGGTGCCTCTGTTCGGGGGAGGTGTCACACTGCGCACCTGGGGAGGCAGGGATGGGTTTACACGCTGGCCATTGCCAGGGTGACCCGGTGCAAAAGCTGGGGGCTGACGGCCTGACATGTCCCCCTGGGCGGCTGGACTCTCAGCGGGGTACATCACCCCATCCACCATGAGAGGGCCATGTCTCTGAGGGACCAGAGACTCCTTTGAACCCTTCCAGCTCTGCTTCCGGTTCACCTGCTGCTGCATGTGAGCCGTGGCTGGACAAAACACAGGAGACAAGTACGTCACTGAGCAACAAAGGCCACCCCTGTAAATTAGAGGTTAGAAAATGAAATCTTCTCTTATAGAGAGAGGGCAAGCACACACATATTTATTTAAAATGTAGCCTATATGGAAGGGCTATACACAGGCAAGGGAAAAACAGCCCCCTAAAAACGAGAGCCTAACCCTGACACCAAGATGGCGCACTTCCACTGTGCATGTCAGGGGGACCCTGCTTGTTCCCAGTAAAGTGCTTGTTAGAGGAACTGGCTTCCCAGGAGGGTGGGGGTGCCACACATGGCACCTACCAGGAACCTTCATGCCGGCGTTGACAGGGCGGGCGGCTGCTGCCACCATCTGCTCCCTCCAGGGGTCCTGGTAGCTCATCTTGCTGATGTACTCGATAGCTGCTTCAACACTGCGATTGCCAGTCTGCTTCAGGGCCCAGATCACCATATCCTGCACAGTAGCGTGAAATGTTACCAGAGGGAACAGAGACCCACACTGACATTAGCAAAGTCACTGAACGATCCCAACACTGATGATGAGACCACTGCCCGCTAATGATTAACCATGTGAATTGTTGCCAATTCGTATTCTCATTTTTGAAGTTTAAATTCACTTTCCCACCATTCTATTTCAGAAGGAATTATACAACAAAAAAGGTAAAAGGATCTTCAGTAGTTGGCCTTTGTTCTGATGAGGGAAATCAGTTGGGGATTTACTTATTCCTCGGCGGCTTCATTAAGCCTGTTAGGCACCTGTGACATACAGGAAGCATGTTGGTGTTTAGCTGTCCTGCATGCCGCTAGTTAAACACACCAATACAAGTAATGTAACTGTAATAGGAGGAGTCAGCAGGGCTGCCCTTTCTTGGCACATGAACACAGGTCCTAAAAGTTTTCATCTATCAAACGTCTGGGATGAAGATTATGCAAAAGCAGTTACTTAACTGTATTGATTAATGTCATGGAAAAGACTTAAACGTCATCACTGTAGTCATAAACATCCCCAGCGTGTGAGAATGACACCCTGAGCATAGTGACAATTGCAAAAGCAGTCATTCCACATACCATACTTTTCATATCAATTTCACTTCGGGGAAAAAAACAAGGCGTGACCGCAGCTAAGGCATCTCCTCTTTTCCCCATACCCATTAGCAATTTGGCCAGTTAAAACAGTAAATAATACCACGACATTTTACCTAAATATTTCTCTACAGGTGCGATGTCAGGCATCAACACACACGAAAAAATGTAACACTAAATAAAGAAATGCAAGCAGATTTCATTCTGTTCTTTCTCCATGTTGCATACCAGCTCTCATTTTGAAACATAACTGACATTCCCATGCTGAGGTCACTGTTTACATAGTCAGTTCGGGAAACATGGAATTTTTAGAGTAACTGAACCATCTCTGACTGAAAAACTATAATTAGCAAAAAAAAAAAAAGAAAAAAGAAATCCTAACTGCTTGAAAAGCTAAGCCGGCAAAGTCAGGCTTCACCTCCTCAAATCCGGCTGTCACCAGCTCCACCAGCATCTGCCTGTTGACTTCAGTGCCTGAGCTAGAGGAGCTGGATTCGTTGGCAAACGGTAACAAAGATTTGCGGATCTCCTGCAGGGCCTTTTGGTAGGAGCTTTTGTGGTTGTTCCCACGCCCCTGCTGCCGGGTGTCTTCCGGCGCAGCCTTTCCAGTGCAGAGCTCCACCTTGGCCGCATCGGAGGGTCGCGAGAGGTTCCTCAGACTCTCTCGGATCTCCTGCAGCATCTGCTGGCTGCTGCCGCTGTAGTTGGTCGCGGGGAAGGTCTTGGGTCGCATCTGCCGGTACCTTTCGGACTTCTCCCCTCTCTTCATGTAAGAACATGTATGTGGGGGCAGGTGAGACTGAACGGGGGTGGGCCGTGCACTCAGCAGCCAGGCCGTGGCTGGGATGAGGTGGAGGGCTGATCACGCTCACAAAGACTCTCTCTTCACATCAGTGTTGGAGGGCAAGCCTCTAATCTGAGTGCACAAAAGGACACATAAAAACTCTAACATTTATTTTTTAATAAGTTATTCAACATGAATCCATATGAAACTTATTCATATAGACACAGAATTAACTGGGCCATTCATCAATTGATATTTGGGGACCAGTATGATTTGGTACATAAACGTCAAATACTGCAAGGTTTTTATGAGTACGAAACCATTATGCTTTTTTTGGATGTACGTCTATACGTTAAGTGTTCTATGGAAAATCAATACTTAATTTGAACGATGATAAGATGGTTCCATTGTAGTTTAACAACGACTTTAAAATGTCAACATTTCACAGATTAGTACGGAAAAATGCTTAATTTTTCACCCAAACTGGAGATTAAGGGTCTTAAATATTTTCTTTAATAAGACGTCAAGAAATCAGGGGGCATTTTGCCGCTTTTTAACTACCGGAACAATCCCGATATGACAGCTGCGTTGGCCCCCACGTTAATCGTTTAGCAGATTAGCGGGATTATTAAACGCAGACGGCGAAAGCGGCACCGTTTCCGAGCGACGTCTGTCCGTGAAAGACCGACTCAGGTTCGCACATCGACGCCGTAACGTTGGCTAGCGAAGGTAATACCCGCTACATGTGACAGCGCTGATAAAGCAAACGGCTTTAAAAGGCACAAAATACGCCATCGAATTAAACATCCAGGAAAGTCTTTTATAAAAGAACAAATTACAACGCGATTGATCAGGTTATTGTCTGGATAAAGGGCACTAGCCAGCAAGGACGGCTCCGTGCTTCTCCATTTTGTCCCCGGCCTCCGCCGTCTTAAGCTTTACGAGCTTCACGGCTGCGGGCCCCGGATTCCCCTCAGTATCGCCGACCGGGACAAGTCACGGATAGCTGGCGCTTGGTTTCGTCCCACTGCCCGACGCTGATGCTCAGTAACTCTCCTCAGGGCGTCTGAGCCGCCGCGCACCGCATCCTCCCCCCCACCCGAGCCCGGAGGTACCTGTAACGCAAGTCCGAGGCGGCGCGGCCTGCGGCCGCCGACACCGCCGGCTGCCTGGCGGAAGGCTGACAAAGAACTCACCGCGGCTCGGCTTCCCGTCTCATTTCTGTCGATCGGAGGGACGACGCGGAGGCTCCGGATTAATTCTGCCGGACGACGAGCGTTATTTCACCGCGGCGAGTTTTCTTCGTCTCCCGCAGGCTTCGTCGCTAATCTCGGCTGAGGTCGGTGTAGGTCGGCGTTAGAGGAAGCCAGGCGGCACGCGAGCGACACCGGCGCCCTGATTGGTTACTTCCCCCTCAGCCCTCGGTCTCCCGGGAACATTTCAACCGCGCGGCTCTGACAGATGCGTCGTGCGCCGCGGATATGGCAAATATGAAAAATATGTGAATAGTTCTCGTCGATATGACAAAGTGGTATGTAGTCACTGCACGCCACTATTTCGGGCATTGTCAGACTACGCTGATACCGCCTTTTAAATCGCACGGGCTCCAGTAAGTTCAGCCTTTGGATGTTCTGCGAAGTAGGTTACAGTACAACCAGAGCAGCTCATCAGACATACATCTACTCGATACTGAATTCCAGTGCATTCAATGTAAGTATGTGAAAAGGGTAATGCTATTCATCTGGTCAACTCTAGCAGCAGATCCATATCGACAGTGTACATATTTATCATTTTTTTGTGTTGTACAGCAGTTCATTAGGCACTTTAGTTTACATCACAGAATTATTACCCTTTATACATATTTTCATTGGCACTTATAAATACTAAATGTCTTCACCACTGTTTTGTGCTGTTTACTTAAGATGATCAACTACAGTATGAGCAGTCAGTAATATTTTCTATTCATATCAATTTTTTTTAATTCATATGAACACCTTGCGTCTCTGTTAATGTCCAGGTTCACAAATTACACCGGCCGACCTTTGTATGCAGAACTGCAAGCTGCCTGTAAACCCTGCTGACTAGTTTGTACAAAAAAATAGTCTGACAGGTTACTGGGGATTTTATATGACTGGTATCAAAGTGACATTATTAGGTATACAATGCATTGTATATGAAAAAAAGTTGAAAAACTTGACGTGCTGGGGCAAAACTAAATATACTACAAATGTTTGTTTATGAAGGGTGTTTGAAAAATGTCATTTGATATTATTCACCAAATTTGATGTCGGCTAGTGGTATTTAAATGGAAGTTTTACACAAAACCTCAGTTTTGTCCTCAGTGTTATCTATTTTCAATCATTTGGATAAGTGAGCCATTTGAGTGGTTTGGGTAAACAGCTGTAAGACCAAAAAGCCTGAATTTGTTCCAAGTGACACTTCATTAAGTGATACTGAAATTAATATTTAATGTAAACTGCTATAAAAGCAAAGTGCGGAATGTGTGTACAGAAACCTTGAAGGGCAAGCCGAAATTTGACGAGAGCATTTAAAGTTTTTGGGTTTATTCTGAGCCTTTAAGATTCTTGAAACCCAAGCCTCACTTTTGACAAAACTGCAATACAGGCTGCTGCCTTATGACAAGTAATGTTAAATTCACATGCAAAATTACATTTGTACAATACTCAAGAGTTCAAAAAATGCAAAATCTACAATAACCAAAATAGTTTAATGAATGGAAAGGTTTAAAGATTGAGTTGAAATGTCCACTGCGATGGCCTCCACACTACACTGGGACCCGTTTGTTGACATAGATGGCCTCTCCATCTGTTCCGCACACAAGGCACTGGCCAAGCACATCCAGACTGTTCACAGGCAGAGTCTGGGTGGGCAGCATGTGTGTGGCTTCCAGGTGCACCTTACTGGAATCTCCCCCAAGCCAAGAACTGGTCAGCGACTGGTTTCCTCCTGCAGGCAAAACTGTGCTGCGAGACATGATGCTCATGTTTCGTCCACCTTTGTAGAGAAGATGTCACAAATCACTTCACGGCTGTGAAACTGATGTATCACCAACTGAAACAAGAAGTTACCCACTCAATTATCACTCCTCACAACCTACCTTGTAAAAAGGATGGCGTATCAGAATTAGTGGAGTTTTCCCAGTGCAATAGAGAGCCATCTTCTGAGCATGTAAACAAGTGGTCTGGGTTTGATGGGTGAAAATGCACTTCCCACACTAGATGGAACAAAGAGTAATATTTTCAAAAAACTGGTAAGACACTCTCAGCAGTTTGGAGATAAATTTTTCATTTGTCTTCAGTAATGTCACAGAAATAAGCAGGGCCTCACTTTCAGCAGAATGCGCCTTCATCAGCGAGAATGGCATCCTGTCCTGTCTTACATCCCAGATACACAGCATCCCATCCTGCCCCCCTGTGGCCACAATGTGTTGCTGGTTGGGGTGTCTATCCACGCAGTGCAGAGGAACTCTATCCCCAGTTCTATGGGACAACAAAAAACCCTAAAATGAATTACTCTTAACTACTGCAACGGCACTATCCAAGAATAACTTAAAATTCCAGACTCCTAAATTTAAAACATGGTAAACAGCAGAGGTGAAGCTGCCGACTCACAGGGACAGAATTTGGGCTGGTTCATTCCCCTGTTGCCGGAAATCCCAGACTTTCAGCTGGCCGAAAGAGTTGACGGTCAGGACTTCCGTGGTTCTCAGGAAGGTCACGGCGTGAATTGTGCTGCTGTCGGCATTCTCTAAATAGAGAAATCCAGCGACCCAACAACCATTACTGGGAATATACAGACGGATGGACTGATGAAAAGAATGAAACAGGAATACAGGTGAGGTACGCATAGAAGGCGATTTCACTGCTCTCACTGGATTCTGTGACACACCTATAGTACGCAGAATGCCTTTGTGATCCACTCGGAAGAGGATGACCCTTCCGTCTTCCCCTACTGTTACGATTTCTGGACTGTTGCACACCACCCCTGTGCAAGGTGCACTGTCACAAGAGTAGTGGTGTGCTCTGTCCCAGTGCTGTGCCACAGAGAGGGTCTGAGGGAGGACAAAAGGAATGTCACATTCATTAATGTCCTAGGATTGATCCATATTAAGCATCATGTTATTGCTCAAGCAAACTAGCCCAATATACTGTTGTTCAGTGCAAACTTACAGTATCTCCTGTAAACAGTTAAAATACTTAGAAGCACACATTAGATATCTGACATGGTATGGTGCCAAAGTAGATTCTTCTTGAAACTTAATATAAACTGCTTTTTAAAATACAGCCAAAGAAATTAGAAAGGAACCGTACAGAACTTGCCTGGCTATTCTGACGGTGACGAAATATGGTGACTGATCCAGTAGACGAACCTGCCACAATCCTCTCCTGGTCCAAGAACTAAGAATAATTCGGGAAGCCAAGGTATTACCACAATTTACTGTAAGTTTAACAGTTTGCTCAAGATGGTCAGATAATTCAGATTAGAGCCCCTCCTATAAAATACGAACCTCCGAATTAGTCCACCTTTAAGGATTAAACTATTCTAGTACCTTTTGGTTTGTGTCATACATGAAAATGTCAAACTCATTTATAAATTCTTAGGTACACACTACTCATATAACATGGAAAAAGAATCCGAAAACTTCACGTATGCCCCGTTTACATCATTTATCTCATGACTGCTCATCCTGATCAGTGTCATGGTGTGTTTGGGGTGGTGGGCGGCACCGTGTCCCAAGCATCATAGGGCAGAAGGTTGTAGTTACTCCCTGGACGGGATGCCAGTCCGTTATAGGACAAATTCGCTCGCGCGCGCGCGCAAACACACACACACACACATACACTCTATGGGTAATTCAGAGACACCAATTAGCCTGACAGTATCTTGAGACTGCGAGATGAATCCGGGGTACAAGGGGTCAAAACACATAGGCGATAAGAACATGCGAATTCCGTGACAAAGAGGAGGGGAGATTCGATCCCCTGCCCATCCTCGTGTATAACGCATATTTATTTTACTTATTTATGTATTTTTTAATGACAGATGTACAACCCGGACCCCCTATAGATAAAAAAAAATATTCACATACATATTTCGTTCCACGTTACAGCCCATCAGTATTCGTAAAGAGGGGTGAAGAAGTATGAGGCGTGGGACGTACCTGAAGGCCGAGGACATCCCCGTTGTGTTGGTACTCACAGAGAAGCTGAGGGTCCCCTTCGAATTCATCATCCATTTTCGAGAAGCCATGCTCTCCAACCGACCAGAGGGAAACTTTGTTGTCCTAAAAGTGTCGTGATACGCAACACAGCACAAGAAGAGTCTGACGACAGGGCACCTAACTGTTAGACACACACAGATGAGGAACCCGGTAAATTGGCACTTTGAGTTATGACTAGCTAGCTTAATACCTCGTTGTCCCAAGATCCCGTAGCAAATATATCTGGTTGCTGTAGGGTGGAAGATGAGACGGGCCTCCATCGTATCTTGCTTATCTTCTGTGAGACAAATTTTGCGTTAATGGACTCCATTAAGACGTATATTTCTTCAGATTAATAGTTAGCTAACGACGGGCAGCCAACACAGTCACACTTTTCTATTTCCCTGAACTCCCAGAGCCCCGCCCCATCCGCTAAATGGCTTCCATTCATTGGTGCTCCACAGACGGCAGCTGAAAATGGACAAACAGAACGCCTAATTCTGACACGCATTATAAACACAGTTTGGCAGGGTTCGACATTTTGCTAGTATAATTATGACGTCGAAATAAAATTTACTTAGTATAATTTAATGTGATTCTTCATTGATTTTACTGATAAACTGATAATTGGTGATCATGCAGTTCCAAATTATGTATAATTCATGGCATAATAAAGTACATTCGCAAGATACAGTATATAAATATGGTAATATTAATGAACGTTGTATTACGTGAAATACTGCATTAAGCACAACACTGTTGCATCCTTACTATATAACAACAAACAAAAGCCTTTTAAAATTTCTGCAATATTTTCAGTCAACTGGATTGTGTGTGGTCTGCAGGGCTCCGATTTAAAATATATATTTATAATCTGATCATGTGACCACGCCAACAACTCAAGCTCTCCGTCTAGTGGAAGGCATCGTCAGAGCTGATACTTAGCAAATCTTTAATGGTAATCACACGCAGCTATATACGCATGCAAATAATTCTCCGGCCCCACTGGTCAGATATATGAAATTAAGGTGTGTGCTTCACTATACTATATTCTATGTATTACGCTACCGCGACGACAAATTGCAGCGTAGTCGGCTGTAAGATAGCGCGGGAAAAAGCAGAGCGGCGGAACAACGATGTCGAGTGACGTGTCTCCCCCTGATGTGCTGGAAGTCGTCAGCGTCGTGGGCAAGGCGGTGTGCGCAGGCGCGGCACTGACAGCCGCTCTCTACTTGATCCGCAGAGTGTGTTTAATGATGGCCTGGAAATCGGGAGGAGCTAGCCACGCCGAGCTCGTCAACAACCTCCGCAGTAAGTTTTTTACCTCCCTACCGAATCTTTTCTCCCAATCTGTTGATTTTTGCCCCTCGAGTGCAACGCCTTTTCTGCTTTAACATGTCTTTTTTGAGGTCTAGGGCAATGCAAAGGCAACCGATGTCAGACACATAAATATGAGCTCCAGTTAGTTAGCTTGCCTTTCGGGTTGCTAGCCTCGCTAAGAAACCTGCAGTGTTGTGTCCACGCCGAGTGTGTTTTCTAAGTTAGTGCTGAGCTAACAGGCGGATCTGATTGTATCTTTGGAGTACAGCGTCTGCCGACCACTTACAGCCTCCGTGCTATATTTTAACGTTAATGACGTAGCGTAAAAATTGCGATGTTTAAGATGCCACACGTACGCATGCAAAGTAATGAAGCCACCGACGGCGCTGCTTAACCGAATCGCCAACGGATTCAGATTCCTTACTTTTGATATTTGCTTCCGTTTTTCTAAATGTCGTCATTTTTTTTAGGGTTTTGCGTAACTCGGGTGCGATCCGGTCGTTAATGGGCCGACGTGTCGCACCTGCCCCCCTCCCTGTGACAGTTTGATCAATCTGGTGTTTGACTTGATCTAGCGGATCGACACCTTCTGGCCGTCTGGCAGCCCGCTGGTCAGGCGCCGACTCGCATGTTTGACCTGTAGCACATTTTTTGGCCGCTCCCCCCCCCGGACTGGCCGGCCAGAATTCATCCTAGTCAGCCAGTCATCAGTGTGTTTCGCTTTCCACCCAGACGTAGGTAAGCGAACGGCTTGGAGGAAACGCAGCAAAATTGCTAGGTGTGCGGCCGCCGCCTACTCCGGCGGATCCCCGGCGCGCCTGCGCACTGGCGCGCGGCTCCCTGCGCTGTTATTGTGCCGCTGCGCGCAGCGCGGAGCCCCGGTGCCCCACTGGCGTTGGCGTACTAAAGGCATTCAAGCACAAGGCGCAAACAACGGGGGGGGGGGGACTTTAAAAACTGGACATGCATGACGATGGAAGTCTGTTTAGGGTAGGGCAGCTTTGCGGGCTAATTGGGTTACTGCGTGATCATGGTGCGTTTAAAGCGCCGGAGAGACGGACGTCACGCAACCGCCTCTTCTGGCTTATTATAAAAGCGGGTTTTCATAAAAATCATTCAAATGGATTCGTTATCCCTTTTTTTGGAGTGTAACTCTGCAGTGCACTTTGTCATGGTAATATTATTTCAGAATTGAATTGAAATTACCGAAAGTGAGTGCACAGTGTAAATAATAATAATAATAATAATAATAATAATAATAATAAGTGTTATAATTAAATAAATAAATAATAAAAGTGTTGCCTTTAGAAATTAAATGTGTAGTATATCAAGGTAGATAAATGGAAACGCTGGTTTAGCGTTCTGACCCCCCAAAGGTGCTTTGTAGGGTAATTCGATACAGATCCTGACCCGAACTCAGTTCTGAAAGCTGACTCTGCGTTTGCTCAGTATAAGTCAGGGCTATGATCTTAAGGGGCCTTACTGGTGCAGTGAGAAGCCCATTGTTTTTTTTTTTTTTTTTTTTTTTTAAGTCGCTTGGGGTATTGGAGCCCTGTTTTCTCCGAGACATTCGAACTGAGTCTCCCTGGCCCTGCAGTGGCCTCGTTTGCCCGTCCCTGCCTGCTGCTCTGACAGTCTGTGGCAGCAGAAGGCAATAAGGAGACATCCATAATCGCTTCAGCAAGGCCCAGTAACTCACACCCCGAGCGTCTGCCCAGTGCCGTTTGGCCTCCTGTCCACAGCAGGCTATTTTTATATCTGCAGTAAAGCAGTGTGCATATGGGTGCCTGCTACTGACCCCTGGAGTGGCCAGGGAGGGGCTTGTCTGTGTTTTGGAAGACGGATACAAGAGTGTACTGAGCGCAGAGGGCTGGGAATGGTAAAAGGTGGGGTCACCATGTGGGATACAGAGAAAGGGCACACAGATGGTATGTGAGGCAGGAGCGGCGGTCGAAGGCAGACTCCTCTCGCCTCTTTATGTCGACTCAAGGACCTTTGTCAGTGG
The DNA here is from genome assembly GCA_026777985.1 of Mormyrops attenuatus. Taxonomy (NCBI): domain Eukaryota; kingdom Metazoa; phylum Chordata; class Actinopteri; order Osteoglossiformes; family Mormyridae; genus Mormyrops; species Mormyrops attenuatus. Next base: position 3,757,254 of record JAODKC010000043.1, read on the forward strand.
TTTGCTCCAACAAATGCTGTGTAAACTGTGTCACTGCAGAGAAGGTTTTATGATGGGGGGGGGTTGCTTGGCCCCCAAGATGGAGGCCACCTACTAAAATATGCAAAAGGGGTGTCTTTCTTGGCCAGTTAAAATAGGTCGCTGGGATTGGCATTAGGTATTATTTATCTATTTTTACTATGATTGTTAATTGTGTTAAATTTAACGAATGGGTCTCAGTATCGTGGTTAAGTTGTCGAGGAAGCTGCACACTAGTGACAGCTTGGTTTGCCGCATTAGTTGGTGAATCATTACTTTTTGAGTTAATTTTAGAGGAGTCTTGCCGGAGAAACAGGCTGGGTTTTGATGTGGATCTACACTCTGGGGTCTGTTGGGCATCTGATGAACTGCATTTGGATTAGCTGTGTGTTTTTTTTTTTTTTTGTTGTTGATATCTTCTTTTGTTGGGGGGTTAGGGTGTTTTTATTGGCTTTGGATACGGAGTGATGAATGCATGAGTTTTTTTTGTATTGGATTTAAATCATGGTATGTGGCTGCAGTTGGGCGTTTTTCGTACTCATGGCAGTTGGATCGCTGCAAGGGACACTGGAACCTCCCATGGTCCTGTTGGTAAAGTGTGTGTAAATGCAGTTTAATGCTTATAATGACAGTGCTGTACTGAATGTGAACAGGGTACATTCAGACTGATGAGGAAGTAGCCCTGCTGTTTGCCGTGGTTCAAGCAGTCCCCGAGCCCATTATGATCAAACTGAAGCTTTTTTTTTAAAAAAAAAATCGCATCTTAATATAATTTGGCTAAATGTTAATGCTGTTTTTTTTTAATTAATCTATGTAAAGTGCAAGTGACAGAATCCAGTCTTTTTTTCAGCAATTGCTCTCAATTTTTTATGGTTTGAAGCATCATTCATATATTTCCTTTAAATAATGTCCATTAGTCATCTGTGAAGCTTAATGTGTAATACTTGGTCAATAAATTTGAGCAAAAATGTAAATCAAGCTTCCTCTGATGCATCACAAAAAGCAGTTTTCTAATTCACTAGTAATTGGTGTCATGTTTCCATTAAAGTCTGTGGTCTGTTTGTGTTGCCAGTTCAGTGTAATGCATAATGCAATAATGCAACAGTGCTGATTATCTGAACGTAAAAACTTAATTATATGCTAGAGCAATATCAGTATAGGTTGACTCACCACCTTTGCTGCATTGAATTTAATCACTATAACTCTTAACTGTTTGTATGAACCGAATGTTCTTATGATGAACGGTAACAACTTCTGCAGGTGCACAACAAGGTGTAAAACAGTGGCAGCTTGCCATGGCTCAGATGCAGGGGTCAATATCGTGGCAAATTCTGAGGGTCGTTTTGATGAAAATGTTGTTTTTTACAATGGGTGTTGTATTTAAAAACATAAGCCTACATAGTCTTTTTTTTTAATTTTAAATTCTGATGCATAACATCTCAATACAAGGACATGTTTGTCTGTGCGCAGATGGGTCGACAATCCCTGCCCAGGCACGCTTAATGACGTCTCCCCTCTCTCCTCAGAAAATGGCATCATCAAGTCGGACAACGTTTACGAGGTCATGCTTGCCACAGACCGGGCGCACTTCTCCAGATGCAACCCATACATGGACTCCCCCCAGTCAATAGGTAAGCCACGGAGGCTGCTGTCAGCCCGCGCTTGGCTACACCGTGCCCACGTGTACGTGCTGGTAATCGTCTGCTTTCTTTTCATCGCCAGGTTTTCAAGCCACTATCAGTGCGCCGCACATGGTAATCTTAACGCACCTTCCCCATACACATGCTAGCACGCTCGCTGCTTTTAGGTCAGTAATTAGCTGGGATGAACCTCCCCGTGCCTTACAGCATAAAAGGCTTCATTTTTTTGTAATTAATGGTCCTTAATGACAATGAAGAGCAGACAATAATGAAGGGAAAAGAAAAAAAAAAAACTTTTAAATTCATTTTTATCACCTGATCAGAGCTTTGTGCTACTAGGCAGGTATATAATATTGCTGTCTAGGTTATTAATTTCCGGGGGGCTGTGGATCCCCTGCGGGATTCTCACCTAAAGGGTCACGCAGCCTGTTGCCTCGCGTCTCTTCCAGCACGCTTATGCCTTGGAGCTTCTACACGACCAGCTGCATGAGGGGGCGAAAGCACTGGACGTGGGATCGGGAAGCGGGATTCTCTCAGTCTGCTTCGCCCGCATGGTAAGCCGGCCGCCGACGGGTCGTCTCCAAGGTCCAACGCCGCGGGCCTGGCGGCTGGTGGAGGGGGGATGGGCGTGGCACGTTTTATGCAGCTTTTGGCCGGTGCCGCTTCTACAGGTGGGGCCCAAAGGGAAGGTGATAGGAATCGATCACATCAAGGAGCTGGTGGAGGATTCGATAAACAACGTGAAGAAAGATGACCCTAGCCTGATCACGTCAGGCAGGGTGAAGCTGATCGGTGAGTGGTGGGCGCGGGGGGGTTGGCCCAAGAGGCCGTCGCAGCGACGGCTGCTGAATTATTGAGGTGCTGCGGATGGCTGCCCCCCCCCCAACTCCCGTCTGGGGGTGACGCCATCCCTGGTCTCGCTGGGCCACCATCTGCCGGCTCTAAGGACGCTCCCGCTGTTTGGCAGCTGGCGGTGTTGCGAGGCTTACTTAGTGGCCGTGTGTGTGCGTGCGCGTGTGTTGCAGTGGGCGACGGGCGGCTCGGCTATCCGGAGGAGGCGCCTTACGATGCCATTCACGTGGGGGCAGCTGCACCTAGCGTCCCACAAGCGGTGAGTCCCCAGCGTCACAGGATTAGGGACATTTTCGGCTTTGCCGTCCTAAATACTTGGTTTACTTTTGCATGATGAGCTGAGATTGGCTCGTGACTGTTGGGGTGGGAGGGTGGACTTGCACGGCAGAGCGATTCCCTCGGCAGCCGGTCCGGTTCTGACCCGACGTCTCCCTGACTCCCAGCTCCTGGACCAGCTAAAACCTGGGGGGAGACTTATCCTGCCCGTGGGGCCAGCTGGCGGAAACCAGATGCTGGAGCAGTATGACAAGATGGAAGACGGAAGCACCAAAATGAAGCCTCTGATGGGTGTGATATACGTGCCTTTAACAGACAAAGAGAAGCAGTGGTCCAGGTGGAAGTGACTTCCTCCTCCCTCTATCCCCTCCTTCACAGGGTGGCAAAGGTGAAATGGTTTGGCCTGAGCAGACTGTAGATAGTGAGGCATCGCATCCACTGCTTGCCCTCATCATTTGTCTCTGGGGGGGGGGGGGGGGGGGGGGGGGGGGGGGGGGGGGGGGGGGGGGGGGGGGG
>JAODKC010000043.1:3760655-3770794 GCA_026777985.1 Mormyrops attenuatus
ATTCTGTATATTGTGTGGCATCGCATCCACTGCTTGCCCTCATAATTTGTCTCTCCCCCCCCCCCCCCCCCATTCCATAGCAACTGGCTGCATGCTGAATTTTACCCCCCCCCCCCCAGAGTCAATTTCAAATAAAATCAAAAACTCCTTATTAAAAAAGTTTGATGGGGAATTTCGGTTGACTCTTCATGAATTTTATTTATGTTCTGGCCAGTGTTTATCTCGGGTAACTGGGATTATTTAGATTTGAGTCAAATTTATCATGATGCGTTGCCAGAACATACTTAAAATGTATTTGCTTCCTGGAAAATCGCAGCTGGACGTAAAACTCTTGCTTTTCCACAGTGCCTTGCCAAATTAACTCTGGGACGAATCGGGTGCCGCGTCACCCCAAAGCGAAACCAGTGTTTTTCGTGGGCTGGATTGAGAACGAGGTGCATTCAGGATAAGCTGGTGTATGTCTTACACCGAGTCTGCCTCTCGTCATTTTCTGCCTCCACTTTTTCCACCCCTCCAGGAGGGTCCCGTCCTGGTCCTGTTTGCTCTGATCTTTAACTGGCACCAGGGCTGGACCCCTTAACATTGGATTGCTTGCACCTTTCGTTTTTGCTTGAGAGCACCTTGGCTGCTTGGTGGTCAATTTGCTTTAGTGCAGAGTTTCTCAACCCAGTCCTTGGGCACCCGCAGACGGTCCACATTGTTTGCTCCCTCCCAACTCCCTACCCTACCAGGAGCAGGGAGGAAGCAAAAACGTGGACCGTCTGCAGGTGCCCAAGGACTGGGTTGAGAAACTCTTCTTTAGTGGTGTTTTGGTGGGTGGGTTCCCAGAGTGAGCCTTCTGGATGGGGTTACTGTCAGCACCGCGCCTTTGCTCTCTCTAAGCCGTTTTTTTTTTTTTTTTTCCCCGTGTGTGTGCATGTGCGTGTCTCCCAGGGATGAGCTCTGAAGCGGCAGCCTGTCACCATCCCGCTTTTCCCTGCGAACACGGAGGGGGATGTTCCCAGCTTCCCTGCAGCCATCGGATTTCAAACGGAAACATCAGTTACAGCACTTCCCAGTTTGTTTCCCGAGGGGAACTTTGTGTCTGTTCGTGTACGATGCCATGGATTAACCCTGTGTTCAGGGAAATAGGATGGTAATTATTTAACTTAGAAAGTCTGGAGGTTGTCTTTCTTTCTTCTTTTTCTCCCACTCCTGCACATAACTTTTTTTTTTTTTGCCTGACATTTTTATTTATTTTGTCCCCCAGATAAATTGGATGCAGGGCACAGGTTTTCTGGTTAGATCAATAAATAATTCAAAGCGCTGGATCCATCTTTTGTTTTTTTTTTGTTTTTTTTCCCCTCCACGCTGTGGAGGACTGGGATCTGCTCTTTTTGGTGTTCTGGCCTGATGGGCTTGATGGCCGCCTCACCACATCTTACATCTTTGTATGTAAACATTGGTATTGCTATGTGCATTAATTGAACCATTTCGTTTCCTTTTTTTTGTTTGTTTTTTGTAGCTAACAGTATTTATGTGGAGCAGCTCACAGACAACACAGCCAACGAATATAAGCCGTAGCTCGTCTTACAGATGTACCACACGCTGACAAGTTTGTTGGAGTGACATTGCAGATATACCCCCCTCCCCACATAGCCTACTGTACAGCTGGATATGCAGGCACAATGCAACCCCCCTGCTTTCTGACCTCGGTGTGAGGGGCGGGGGCATCACAAACATGGCTGCACTCTCTCTTCCTCAACACTGAATGGTCCGTTGCCTCTGGTTTCCATGTCAACATTACGCACAGGCTTTTCTCTCTGCCGGCTGACACTACGCGAGGTTTTGCTTTGCCAAAATAAACACAAATGCAAAGTCAGTGTCTGTGGTCCTGTGTTTTTCCATGTCTGAGTCCTCCGTTCTTGAAATGGAAAAATAAAGGAGCGTTCGTGCAATTTTTTTTTCCCTTCAGCATGGTGTGGATTTTGTCTCGCTGTGTTACATTTTAATGGGTCATGTAGGATTCGGGAGGGGGCAGCACACTGGTGCAGTGGTGCACACTGGTGCAGTGGTTCACCCTGTTTCGTCACACCTTTGAGACCAGGGTCTGAGTTTCCACCATGGCTCCATGTCTGTGGAGTTTGCATGTTCTCCCAATGTCATGAGATTTCCTCTGGGTTCTCCAGTTTCCCCCCGCAGTCCTAAAACATGCTCAGGTTAATCGGAGTTACCAAATTCCCCACAGCTGTGTCTGTGTGAGTGAATGGAGTGTGACGTGTGCCCCGTGATGGGTTAGCACTCTATCCTAGGTTGTTCCCTGCCTTGTGTCTATAGGCTGCAAATCCCCAGGACCCTGAATAGGACAACCAGCTTCAGAAAATGGATGTAGGATTTGAAGATGACGTTTTTTTTTTTTGTAGTGGAAATGTAAAGGCTTCCCATATTTGCCATCAGTAAATTTTGATATGTCGCTGCTCACAAAAGATTTACAATAACTTTAATAGGTTATGTACTTCACATACATCACTTGCAGTGTATACTTCGTTTATGTTTGTACCACTTAGAGTAGAACTGGTAGACCAGTACAAAAATGCAGCAAAAAAAAAAATCTGGCATCTGATTCAAAGAGTAACACATTCTGCTTTGCTTGGAATTCTGGGAAACAGAATAGGTCACGGCCCCTCCTGAGCATTCTGACAGTTCAGTCCTTGTCCACATGTACCCGGGTATTTTTAAAATCGTATCTTTCTTTTTTTGGCCTTTTGTCCAATCGCAAACAGCGCTTCAGGTCACTGAAAATGGAGTTTTTGCAAAACTCCGTCCAGGATGAAGATTTTCAGAAATTCTAATTTCAGCGTCGACGTATAGACAGGGAAAACAGAGGTCTTGGTTTGGGACGTCAGAGTGTGCGCCGTTATTTACTTTGTTTGACGTCAGAGTGTGTGTCATTCACTGTTTACATTAGCTGTTTTTAGCCTAGCAGAACAGGTAATAATGATTCTGATTGGCCAACGTGGCTTTACGGTTAGAGTAATATTGCCCCCTGTTGGTTTGGCATGCTCTTGACTGCGTTTCAGCGTATTCATGTGGACAGATTTTTTTTTAATAACAGAGGAGGAAAAACTCCCCCAAAAAATCCCTGTATACACGTGGACAGGACCTCAGAATACTTCAGTCGTACCACAACCAGACGTTAGTAGTACAAAATGACTTGTCAAATTCATAAACTTTCACGAAGCAAATTCCTAGTCTTCTAGTTAATTTCGACACCCTGAGGGAGGGGAGTTTCATAGCAGCACTGAGGATTTACTAGAATGTTCTATACAAGATGGAGGAAAGCGCTTTTGAGACTGAACAACAGATCACATTGTAAAAACAGGATAGGTTCGTGATATGGGGTGAACATTCGGTAACAACCACATTCTCATCTGTGCCGTTTCAGATATTCATCATTACAAATGGAACATGAGAAGGCACGAGAAGATAAAAAGGCTAGAAACAGGACTTTTTATCTCTCAAGGTTCGGCCCAGCTTTAAAATAATAAAACGTCAATAAGAGCAATGCTAAGAACACAAAAACAAATGGGCCATTAAAGAAACCACACTCAAGCACATAAAATTGGTGATGGGAAGGCAAACAATGCATTTCTGTGACTGACTGTCCATGTAACTAAGGCCCACCCCCTGTTACTGTCACTTTAGTCCAGTCTGTGGAAGTGACCAATCAGCATTGAGAGAAGTAGGGCCTTTCCTGGTTACTGCACTGCCTGGTAGTGCCTCTTCACAGTGGATACTAATCGATTACTGATTAATGGATGGGGTGCAGGTGACGTGTTTTATCAGCACACCTTGACAGTTTCTGGTTCCACCCTGCCCACGCCGCTATAGGTACATGCCATTAATGAGGTAGTCCGACTCTTCAGACGTGATTGGCCGGGCCTTCTTCAGCTTGCGACGGACTAAGCGCAGACGGCAGCCCACCATGATAAGCAGTAGGGCGGTGATGACGAGGCCTAGTGCCAGTGGGAGCACTGCACCTGCAGGGGGCGTCGAAGAGCAACAGAAGATTGCATGATTAAGGGAACACATTGGTTTACACTGGGATATTCATGAGTTGCGGTCTACTACCAACCTACTGGGGTTGATGTGGTGCAGCTGGAGTAAAGCATAAAATGCCAGTTTCCATACCTGATTCGGGACTTGGGCGTCCTCCCTGGGCTGAATGGGGTTTGGCCACTTCCACCTCATTTGTTGAAATGTCTTCAGGATTGGCTGCTTGAGAATGCTTAGCTATGGAAAATAAAAACTGGTACAAATTAAATCAAGACATCGTTCTTCTAACAGCAGTCACAAAGAGTTGGGGGCCTCGGCCAAAGTAAAGTACAGGAAAAGCAGTAGAGGACACTATTTATGATTTGCAACAAAGGTTTCCAGAGAGAAAATTTCACATTAGGGGATTAACTTCATTAGCAGAAACTTTTCTGTTCCTCTGAAATGTAACATAAGTCTATACTCAGGTACTTTAATCCACCTCATTTCAGAAATAAAGTATAAATATTCTTACACTATTCTGGAAGTGAAATGGTAAATGAGCCTGTTGTGCAAACTTACGTGTTTCTGCATGTCTAGGGGAGGCATCAGTGGTGATCTGTTTAACAGGATCTGAAATTCATCAGAGGTGCTATTTTTTTTTTCCAAGATAAGGCATGCTTTTAAAAATGCGTAATTGTAGTGTTTGACCATTCCGTTAAAAAGGATTGAAAAATAAAAAACAAACAGAAAATTCCACAGGCTTTTGAGGATAGTAGCCTTCTGTGCCTGAATATAAATTAAATTTCTTAACTATGTTAAGGGGATCTGCATCTTGCAATGAATGGACATTTATATAAAATGCCAAAATCCAAAATTAGAAACCACCATTTTCATAATATTTAACATCTACTGGGTAAATGCAATTTCCAGTGATGATTGGGGCAGGCAACCTACCCGGCTTCGGGATGCACTCGCTGACACAGTCCGCCTCCTGCAGGAAGTTGTTGCTGTTTCCCTTGCAGCCGCCGTAGATGAAATGCTTGCAGACTCCAGTGAGTGGGTCATAGAACCAGCGCGGGAATGCGCCTTTGCAGGGCCCGGCATCCCGCGACGCCGAGCAGGACCCTGGGGAGATTTCGGCGGAGTGCGAGGTGAATTAAGGGCATATAGAAGCTCATGCCAGGGGTGCCGCACTGGGAACAGCTCTGCAGGGCTTCATTTAAAGATTAGATTAGCAAGAACCAGAGCACATGGAGGAGTAGTGGGGGGTTAGGGCAGGAGAAAAGGACCCCCGCCAAACCAAGCAGTAGAAATAGGTGCGTGCACAGGGGCGGGGCCACAGGGCCACCGGCCCCATTGGAGAGCTGATTGGCCCTCAGAGTGCCCTCTCTCCTGTCACTCACCGATTCAAAACATATCATTGGCTAATGATAAGGTTAGCCCCACTGTATAAATTATGGCCCAATTACACCCTACACCTTAAATAAGATCTTAGAACCACCGCCGAGAAGAAAAGATAATTTTGCCCAGACTAACTGCTCCAGAGCACTACAGATCCAATTGATTTAAAAGACAGAAACGCATATTGTTTGTGTGTATTGTTAAGGTTATCAAATTAAGTATAAGCTAAAATATTTGGTATGTAAATATATCACTGGGAGATTACCAGACTAGAATAAATAAACATTCTAAACCTTCTAAAAATTAACATTAAAAGCATCATAAAAACCACCATAAAAATAATTTTTTGTTTAATATATTTTTCCTGTATGACTACACTACACGGGCTTGAAGCTCAAAACGCAAGACATTAAAAAGCAAAAAAAACCCACGTGAAAAAATAATAAAACGCAAGAACGTTTAAGGAAACATGGAAAACAAATTGTTCTTGGCATCTTCTTAATGGATTTGCATTTTCTTCACTGGTTTGCATTTTATTAACGTCATGTTGTTTTTCCGGCTCCTTCCGTCACCTGCTCGGCCTTCTGGTCCCGCCTGTGACACAGGGACCGGGCTGCTGCCGTCGCGGTGGACTCCGGCGAAGGCCTCTGGCGACTCCACGCCCCCCCTCTGAACAGCCGGCATGGAGCCCTCACCCTCCTGCCGGTGCACCGTGGGCTTCGATGAGCCACGACCAGAGGAATGAGTCACTGCCTTGCGGCCCCCGTCAACTGGAACGGGAGGCAAAGTGTGGGAATGGTCAGTGGGAAATGTCTGCAGTGTACACACACTCATGCTCTTAAACACGACCCTGGTGGGGAGACCTCAGAGAAACAGCTTTTCATCCGACTATTTAGTCACATGAGCCACAATAAATGGGTGGAGTCAGAATCAGAATCTTATTTTATTTACCGCCAAGCACTTTTATGTATGAGGACTTTGGGCGCCGTGCAAAACAAAACAATCAAGGACAATTGAGACAATCAATATAATTAATAATATACGTAATTAAAATTATGTGCCCAGTGCTTAGTGTAATGTTAGATGGGAAGGGAGGGGGGCTATCGTGCATAGTGGTTGGCATGGCAATGGGGAGGGGACTCACAGTTCTGGCAGAAAGCCTCGTCGGAGCGGTCAGTACATTGCTGCTTGCCGTCGCATGCGTATGTGATGTCGATACAGCAGCCGTCGTCACACAGGAACTGGTAGCGAGAGCAGCGGCCCGTACATACTGCTGAGAGCGGATGCCGCAACGTCATGTGACTCTCCCCGGCATGTCATGTGACATAGCGTGTAAACAGAGTCACCCATCTCTAATGTAGCTGTCACATTTCATTCATTCAGACAGAGCTGGTCAGACACTCAATGATGTCGTGTCAGGAAAATGTGATGGTAATAAGGAGTTTGAATTGTTAACATTCATGCACATTGAATTATGATAAATAACACCGATTTTATATATATATATATATATATATACACACACACACACACACACATTTACATATTTTCATGACACTAAAGCATCCAAATCCAAGTCAGCACTGATATTTCTCTAAAATATTTTAATACCAGACATGCTGCTGTTCAGCCCAAAGTCCCAGATGCCCTTCATAACTAACTGGATGACATCTCAGCCTTTGCTCTGTTCATCACCATCAATGTGGGGAAGGTGGCTCCTCATTAGCTTAATCCTTTTGGAGAGGAAGTGAATGGTTTGCTTACTATGATTGATGGTGTGACGGCATCAGAAACACCCTACGCACATCCTCACCAAGAGCAGCCGGTGAAAGGGGGGGCCCCAAAATCGGGGCAGGCTCACCCTCTGGCTGCTGGCGCGGTGGCAGCACAGTGACGGTGACATTGTCTGAGCTCCGCTGACCCGCCGTATCCGTGATGGTCATCTGGAAGGAGTAGGTGCCTTCTTGCAGGCCACTCAGCTTCAGGATCCCAGGCTGGGTCACCTATAGACCACGGGAGACTCCATAGCATCACAATGGCCAAAGCAGGACTAGCAGGTGCCCACTGTTACGCCCCACGGTGGTGCTCAATTTCTGGAGAGCCACAGACCTTCCAGAACGACATACATTTTTGAGAGTAGTCAGACAATCCCTGGAGCAATTGTGGTTTAAGGGTCTTGCTCAAAAGCCCAACGAGGAAGTCACTCAGCCAATGCTGGGGTTTGAACCAACGACCTTCCAATCATAAGCACACTGTCCTTAACCGCTGAGCCACACACTGCCTGCAAATCCATGTTCCTCTGAGCCAGAATCAGACCAGTAACCTAAGTGTCACAACCTGTGTTGTTTTGTGTGCTGTATGTCAGTCTGCATGTTTCTAGTCTACCAGCTGAGCTCTCAAAGAGGGCACAACAGAGAAGCATGTTTATCATAATAAGCACAATTCATTTTAGCAGACTAGCTTTGAGCCGAGTGTGTAGTTGATCATGGTTGTTCTGTGCAGCTTTTAAATTTAAAAGGTTGATGGTTTAAAAGTTCAAAAGCGTGTGAGCAAATGCAGCAACAAAGAGATGCTACCAGTTCAGAACCAGACTAATAATGTAGAACCTTCTGCGGTCAAAAACTAAAGATGGAAATGTCAGGTCCAGAAAGTAAAAATCCAGACCAAGGTTTTGTTTCAACCAGCCAGTTGAGTCTAAACAGTCACAGTCACAGGGTACTCAACAGGTTGGCTGAAACAAAATCTTGGTCTGGATTTTTTACTTTCTGGACCTGGAATTGCCACCAACATCTCACACACCACATCATGGCTGCACCGGGAGACAACTGATCGAAGCATCTAGATACTTCTCTCGCAGGCCATCTTCCCTGGTGTGTCAGGCGAAGTTTAACAATAACAGCCTTTATCCTGCAGATTCCAGTCACATGAAAAAACAGACGCTAAACAGCCAGCGGTCAAATTTAGTGCGCAATTAGTATGATACGGACTTCATAGAAAAATCCACGTGCTTCTGGGTATATCAGCTTACCTCCACTGAATCCTGCAAGTCCATACAAGTTCTACGAACTCATTTCATGCATAGAAGAGCAGGCAGAAAATCAGTGGGGTCTAATGATTTAGAAAATAACAAAAGCGACGCGAGTCGCTGAAGTACAGAATTCACAAAAGAATTTATTGCACGTGCAGTGCGAGAAAAAAAAAGAGTGAAGATGGAATATCCAAAAAAAAGGAGAAAGAAAGCCATGCTACTTTAGTTCACCTGACTAAGTCTGCTAGCAGCAGGACATACAATGGATCTTCTGTACTGTGAGATGGTTAGAACATAAAAACCTCTTATCTTCGATGCAGAAAAAAGACTCGTTTTTTGCGCATTTGTCATCAGGTTGACTTAAAACTACACAATATCTAGAACAAATATCCATTAAGTTCATATCTGCATGCCCACGTGTGTTAAAATAAGGTTGACGTTAAATTCGCATGATATAACAAGCACGGCTTTATGGGATCTCCTTACAACAGGTCTCATATTTTTATCAGACACTGAACAAACAACCAAACATCAGGAACCGAATGGAAAGTACGCCGAAGCAGTACTGTCTCCTACCTTCATGCTTATGGATGGGTCTCCCTGGATGAGGACCCACTCGTAGCGGGTGATGCCATGATCATCCACGCTGTTGCGTCCATCCAGGACTGCCCAGTCCGTGGGGAGCTGGATCACCACGTCCTGGCCGGCGTCGCCGCGCGGTGGCTCGTCAGGGTCTGGAAACACGACCCAGCCCGCCAAGTTACCGAACCGGTGAGGTTCGACTCACGTGAGAAGAACCGGTCCGGTGAGGTGTTGCACTCATAATGAAAATCACAAAACTATTAGCAGGTTTAGTCCAGCTGGATCGCAAACTAGTTTATATGAACTGGGTAGGATTACTTTTACGTTACTGGTAATATTTCACATGTACTACTGGAAATAAACAGGAAGCCACAAAAACAGCACATTGATACATATTACTTCTAGCGCTGTAACTGACCCAGTACCACAGATGAGCTGCCAGTACCGTTTACATCGTTTCAAATCTGGTTTATCACATTTCGTAGGGATCCTATGTTTCCAAGCTGGACCCAGAACCCAACACATTATTTAGTATTAAGCACTTAAGTAAGCACCTTGTGAGTCATCGGCTGTCAGCGAGTCCTGGACTCTTTGCCTGGATAAATCCGTGCTTAGGGTAGCGGGGCCGGACCCGGACGAGTTACGGACTCGGCTGTAGGTGCTGTAGCCCTGCTGCAGAGAGAAGGTGCACACGTTCCTGTTCCTGTACGTGCAATTGAAAAGAAAGCAGCTGAGACTGTCGTCCGACTGCTTGGCGTCCTCCTGCACCACCGCCACGGTACAGCGGGGGTCGGCACAGCAGGCGTGCAGGCAAGCCTTCCAGCTGTACACCGGCGCCGGGGCCGTCAGGAAGGTGGCACCCAGTTCGATGGAGTCCCTCGCCCGGATGATATGACCCTCGATCGCGTTGAAGCCGCTCAAGCACGCGTCCCCTACACCATCCTCCGCCTTCAGCGCCTGCTCCTGCTGCAGCTGCTTTCTGAACTCCTCCAGCAGCTCTTCTACCCCCGAGATCTTCGATTTCAAATCGGAAAACTGCGGCGACTTGGCCGAAGCGCAATTTATCATCCACAGCAACACGAGAGCGATCCTCGACTGCTGCTGACGCGAAGCA
>JAODKC010000043.1:3776541-3794858 GCA_026777985.1 Mormyrops attenuatus
ATACCTGGTACAGGTGTTGGGAGCTGAGAGGAAGCAAAAACATGGACTGTCCGGGGTTCCCCGAGGACTGGGTTCGGAAACACTGCTCTAAAAGATCAGACACATAAAATAGCTATACAACTTTCAATCTATCTCTAGAAATAAAATTATTAAAAACGAAAAATATATAAAAACACGTTTAAAATTATAACTAATAAAATCATGCTGAAAACAAACTAAACTGGATTTCAAGTGAAAACTGAAAAAACAAAAATTAAAAAACTATAAAACACTGAATATTGCCAAGAACTGGACGGTGCTGGTCACACGTCCCGCCACGGCGATGGGTACGGTCACCGCGGACGCGCCCACCAAGCACACCTGTTGGTCTCCAACTTCATCCTGCTTAGTTCCATGCTGATGGAGCGCTGAGCGTTGTGCGACTCGATGGAGCTAAGCGTGCTCACTCCAGACGTGGCGGCCATGTCATCGTGCGGCGCGTCGGGCGGGGCGCCGCTCTGGTGGACTGCGCTGGACTCGGGCTCCGTGTCGTCCTCGGCGTTGTCCTGGTCGGCCGCGTCGCTCTCCGAGGCCAGACTGAAGTGCGGTCGCAGCTCTGCGTACAACAAAACCGGTGCCGGTTAGCGGAATTACATAGCATTGCTGTTTCTATTCTGTGTAAAAAGAAAGATTGATTGAATATTGAAATTGGTTTTGATATTGAATATTGATATAGGCAATATCGGCCAAGATTGACACGTCAGATCCATGCTGGGATCTTGATTTTTTAACGAGTACCGGCTTATACTGGCTGATGTCGACGATTACATCAAAGTTTATATTGGGCTGCAACAGAATCCAGATTGACAAGGCAGTGCAATGCCTCTTGTTTGCTGCCAGAAATATGAGACAAACTTTCATTCATTTTCATTGTGAAGGTTTGTCACAATTGCAGATCAGTCATCTATGAGAATAATTTCAGTCTTTGTTATTTTTACACGCATGACTTAGACTCAAAATGTAACACTGTCATTTTAATCTGAGGAACTCTCCAACCACGCTTTCAATCATCGTTCTCTTCCAAAGCAAACGGCTACGTTTAGCTCCATTAGCACTCTGTCGAGGACAATCACCTGGCACCAGTATGGTTATGGCCGTTTGCACAGCTTTCCGGATGATGTTGTCCAGGGCAAACATCCAGTGAGGCTTGATGTTGTGGTTCCGCAGCACTTTGTTTACCTGGTGACACGGCAACCACAGACAGACACGCCCACACACGGTTAGCTACCCAAAAAGTGCTCATGCACATTAAGCATCATTAAGTGCCTGTTAACAGAATAGTCAAGCAGCAACATATTGTGTCCCCTCTTGACCAGTTCAGTGATTGTGAAATTCAGTAGTGAACTGCAGCCTAATAAACTATAACCTTTCAGCAGGGTAGAGACCTGTGCCCATGTCCAGAAGGTCATGGGTTCAAATCCCTTGAGCAAGGCGCTCCAGCCGGACACTGGCTGACCTTGTGCCCTGTCACATGGAGGCAGATCGCATATGCAAAACACTACCCAATGCCCCCCAGGAATGAATAAAATGCCTCTCTTCTTTTTTTTTTGATATATGCCTTGCTAAATAAATAAATGCAATAATAATCCATCGACTAAACACATATACAGGCGCTCCTCTACTCACGAACGAGATACGTTCCGAACGGCCATTCGCAACTTGAAATGTTTGTACGGCGTTATTCGACATCATTTTAAAGGTATACGCAAGTACTAAGAACCAGGATGCCGGGAGTACGCACGCTACGCTGGAGTAGCGGCCAGAAGTCGTACTAGGCGGAACTGGAGCGCAGAAAAAAAAATTATGTTGCGGACAGGAAACGGGAGCCCGACGAACACAATTTGGACTTAGATCCTCTTCGTTCGTATGTCTGAAAGTTCGTAAGTTGAAAGTTCGTAAGTAGAGGAGCGTCTGTACTGGTAATGTGATATTAAAATTAAAATGTAAGGAGAATCCACATATTAGTAATTAGTTTAAAGGATAGCCACAAGGGGGCGCCAGGGTCCCATCCAAAACAGAATTACATAATAATAAATTCAACAGAACAAAACATGAGGGCCCATAACCAGGCCAACAATTTGAGTGTGATGTGAATAAACGTATCTGTAAAACAAAGAAAAGTCGTTCTCCCTTCCTGACATGCAGTTAGGCTGACAGACTTCCCTTTTCACGCTGAAAGCTAACTGCTGAATAAAACCATTCAAGTATAACAAACGCACCCGTGCTGATTGTACTATTTTTACATACTGGTTAAGACATCACCCACATAAAATATGTATGAGAGGGACCTACCGCATCCTGGAAGCCAAAAAGCACCACCTGGAGCTGGCTAATGGCTGTGCTGTCAAAGTCCAGTTCCAGTTTGAGCTGGGAGAGGGTGGAGGCGATGATCTTGCGGTCGGCCATACGGACAAAGTTGCCCAGGCTGACCACCAGGGTGGAGATGTTCTGCCAGCTGAGTTTGGTTTCTTCTGCTCCCTGCCGGGAGGTATGAAGAGGAGAAGGGCCTTAGAAAGACGGCAGGGCCTTCACCGTCCCAGCGGGCCCCCAGCCGGCCCTTGAGCGGGCCCCCACCTGCGTGAGTGCCTCCATCAGGTTGGTCACCACTTTCTCGCGGTCCTCTGTCAGGATGCGGTGCAGCGTGGCCCTCCTCTCGCTGTCCTTCTTCAACATGAAGAAGCCCGAATCCTTCTCTTCAGGGGATGGTGGAGCGCTGTGGTCCTCAAAGTTCTCAACAGGAATGCTGGAGGGAACCAAAGACAAGTGGTTGCAAAGTCAAAGACCCCTGGTCCAAAAAAAAAAATTAACCCGTTGTTGAGTCAACTGCTAAACCGAGGTTTTGTGTTAGAATGGGAGTTTCTCAATATACATCCTTGACTCTACTTGTGTTCTCCTGTACCCATTGTACCTCATCTTCCATTGCTGGAAACCATTTCCAACTCTAAGAACAGAAGTATGGAGGACCTATGATGGCGTTTTTGCCCTGGCCCAAATGTCAAGGATATGTTGGTTGCATCCTCGACAAATTAGACCAATTCCCTGATTCATTGTGCCCCAAGTTCGTTCTTGGGAGGCAAGTTAGCAAGACCAGTCCTGCTAGGACCACAAGTATGACCTTTGCTTTCTTGGTATCGAGAAACACCCCACATCCCGTACCTCAGAAAGAGGGACCGGTGACCTTTGACCTCTCGCTCACTGTAGCACTTGATGCTGGGCTTGAAGTTGAAGGGGTTGGAGTTGAGGTCGTTATCGGGGGACACAGAGCCATAGTCGCTGCTACTGCTGGTATCCTCGACGACGACGGGCACGGGCAGGGAGATGCTGCGGAGATACTCTGTGTGCGGGAGAGGGGCGAGGTCTGTGTTAGGGTGTGTGCCCAGTCGGAGCATCATGGGACACCAAGAGCTGGCTTTCTATACATGCACAGCATTGCTGGGAACAGTGCGGCCCAGTGCCACCTAGAGGAACGGCATCTTCCTCAATCTGCAGGCGCCTGACAGCGATTTGGCCCGGCGGAGTTAAACTCGGAACATCGGCAGTAATGTTCTGTTACCAGGGAACCTACAGTCACCCATTTTCAGGAATGACAGTAAAACCTCTTAATTTTATGTCTTTTCTTGCATATTGTGTAGACAGACCTTTTCAATTTCTGTTAACAGTCTTAATGATTTTTCACTGCTGATGGCAAAGTGAGGTGATGTTACTTACCTGCTCCTGCAGTCAGTGCTACGGAGAAAGAACAACAAATCAGCAAATGTGATAAAATGATGATGAAATTACTCATGCAGAATACAACTATGTAGGGAAGGGCACACGACCAGAGGCTAAGGAAGAAGCTACTTTCTGACAGGCAAACGCCAAGGTCATCCCATCATGCGCATGGTTTATGAGAAGCCATCGATCTGCTTCCAGGACGGTCCCCTCGCGAACCTGCTAAGCCGCTCTTTCCCTTCTTCCTGCGGCTGGTGACCGTCAGGAACTCATCGGTGAGCAGGTCCAGGGCCGTGGCACGCTTGTCTGGGTCCGGCTCGAAGCACCTGAGGATGAACGCCTTGGCCTCCGGGGACATGAGCTCTGGGATCTCGGGGTGAATCTTGAACATACCCACCTACGGCCGGAAAGCGCAGTGTTGAGGGGAGGTGTAAAGGCCGCTGGACCGAGCCGACCCACTCGAGTCGCTCTCAAACGCCAGCCGAGTTGTACGTTTCCCCAGCGGCAGGGTAAGTTCTGTACCTGACACTCGCACGCCGTCCCTTTTATACAGCTGAATGCGGCAGCCAGCGTTTCACGCGCCTCATTCAAATGAACAAATGTTAAATGCCTTCAGCAGTTTAAACCAGTAATCTCATGAACTCCAGTTCAGTTCGCTCACACATTCTTCATTTACTCATCAACAAAGCTAACGTAATACCGACCAATAGGATTCCACTACTGTTTTGGTACCACTACTGTTGTGGTAACCATTTCACGGCAATCTCAGCAATGTGAAAGGGCAGATATTGTGACTTACATACGCACAACTCCCTAAACTAAGGCTTTAAAAATCTTTCTTGAGGTCTTTAACGTCTGGTAACAAGAGAGGTCTTCCTGGAATTACAGATAAGTGCTTGCGTACATACAAAGGGGATAGGATTACAGATGCGTAAAAGGCTGACTAATTTCTTTGTTTTCCTGTTTTATGCACCAGTATCTAACTTTCTACATGGTGACTTATCCAGAAAATTACAAGCGGACCTTTCAGACTTTCAAACGCTTAAAAACCTATTGTGATTGGAAAAAAGTAAACGCTTGCGTAGGCTTCGTTGTTGTTTTTGCAGGAACGAAAACATCTCTTGCGTAAAAATGCCTGCAAGCGATTACATCGGGCTACAAAGATGAAAAGGAAAGCCTCGTATTTGCTGCTATTGTTTAGTGGGATTCCTTTCAGAGATCAAAGGGAGCAGAGGTACTTAAAGAAGGTCTTTCAGCTGCTGCTTTATACCATCCTGAGCTCGACAGGTTTTCGTGATCACATGTTCCTCCATGTAGGCGGCACAAAGGTCCAGGAATGTCAACATTACAATCATAGTGAGCACAGAGACACTCATCACAAACACGCTGAGCACAAAACACACTGAGCACAGACCGATACACTGAGTACACTGGCTGAGGCAAAGTGAAGCAGGTAATCATTTCACAGGGTTATGGGAGTCAGGGCAGAAGCATGCTTGCATTTACACTCACACTCACACACACTCTCACACTCACACTGGCACTCTTGCTCACACTCACACTTGGTGCAGACCCTCTAGCATGCAGCTCATGGGAACAAAAAAATGAATAGAGATGGAGGGAAAAAAACACACATCCTTCTAAAACCCAACCCATCTCATTACCGAAGTACTTCTCAGAAGCCATAAGCTCCTGTCAATAATACACTGTAAGAAATATCACTCAGGAACGTATAATTTAATTTTAATAAATACTGGTTGCAGGAACCGTTTCCTTAATGCTTTTTTTGGGAAGCCACCAGGTTCCTTATAGCTAAAGTAAATACATGCATACATACACAGCTACAGTTCGTGGGTTTTGCAAATCGCTTTCAAACACCATTGCAGGGATTACAGATCAGGCTACAAACTGTCACTGAGTATCTGGTTCTTCTCATTGTCATTGACAGCTGGCGCCTGTATCACAGAGCGAGATTTGCTGGTTAGTTAGATAACTTGTCGGACTTAAGGTGCCCCACTTTAAAAGGACTTTATCTTCATTCACTTACATTTGGCACAGACTACCTTAAACCTGCCAAGTTATCTTGCCGACACAAAAATCCAGCTTCATGATACAGGCCCCTGTGCTCTGGAAATGCACGCATGTCGAAAAAACCTCCCGATCAAAAGACGACATTTTTAAGCATTATAACAGTAAAACTATACATTTGTGATATCTGGACTCTCATTACATGATATAAAGAAATACATACTTGAGGACTGAAGGTGTTTGCTAAAAATGGTGTACTGTAAAAGATGGCGTATATCTGAAAGCATCACCTTGAACATGGCCGCCTGCGGCTCCCCCAGCTCGTGGAAGGGCGGCCTCCCCGTCGCCATCTCGATGATGGTACAGCCCAGGGACCAGATGTCGGCCGGCTTGCCGTAGCCGCGGGGGCCTTTGTCTATGATCTCAGGAGCCATGTACTGCAGGGTGCCTACAACATGGCCAGGCACACGGGCAACACGTGTAAGTGTAAGGACACGGCACGACACATATGTTCCTAGCATTGTGGGGACTCTCCATTCATTTCTCTTAGCATAACCCTAATTCCAACTGTGACAACCGTAACCCCTCCCCAGCCATAACCTTACCCATAACCCATAACCCCATAACCCATTACCCAAACAAAACACAACAGTACTATTTTTAGTTTTATTGTTGCCAGTCACAGCTCTTTATGAAACCAAGTTGGGTCCCCACAAGGTCAAAATAACAGGTTCACACACAGTGGGGACAAGTAGTCCCCACAATGTAATGTAATATATACCCCCCCCACACACACACACACACACACACACACACACACACAGTGTTCCAGCGCTTGTCTAGGATTCAGTCACACACTATAGCATCACGCATGGCACACGCCTAGGTGGGTCTCTGTGTGGCTTGACGGCCTCCACGCCACGGCAGTCATGTGCAGTGGGCGGGGCTTCTCCAGTGTGGCTTCTCTGATTACAGGCTGCGCCACTCTGAGGTCTGACAGGCCGCTTCCAGAGAAACAGCTCCGGCTAAAGCTCACAAGGAGAGCGGCAGCAGATAAACCCACTAAAGGGTTATTAAGACGGTGAGTCAGCTGACCTGCTCTCGGCCCAGCCTCACTGGGATTCGCTGCAGCTTTGTTACAGGCATCACAGACCCGGGGGGGGGGGGGACATGCAGAGCTAACAGCTAATGCACAAGAACTGGTGATGCTTGTGCTCCCGGGTCACAAGAGAACACAAGAAAGCGGAATCGGAGAGAACTGCAGAAGAAGAAGGACCATTTAAGAGTGGCTGTCTGGCCCTTGGAGGGCCGGGGGGGGGGGCATTGTGCACTTACCGGTGAACGTCTCCGTACAGGGGTTGATCCCGGCAAGCCGCTTGGAGGTCCCAAAATCGGAGATCTTGAGGACACCACTGTATGTATTTATGAGCACGTTGTCACCCTGCAGGGTGGGGAAACACAGTAACTTGTACTGTTTCTGCAGAAGACGCAGGGCGGAACGAGGCAGCGACGGCAGAGGCCCCCCCCCCCGCTTCTCGACATGTGCGAGCCTGCCCCCCTTCTCAAACAAACAACACTGAAAGGCTGGATTCACCACACTGCTGTCTGGACGCGTTTCCTAGAAAGCGGAGATCAGTGAAAGTTTTCTATTCAAATTGAAGATCACCTGTCAAAAGCATGGTTTGAGGGGGAAAAAAATAAATAAATGACCACGATTGATATTTTACAGAAAGGCTGTCAAAACATTACTCAGCACGACTCAAACAAGGCAGAACTAAAATCTCTGCCGTCTCCGTGTCCCAGTTTCCTCGTGCACCAGATGTCGGCCCGGACTGGCTGACACTGTACCTTGATGTCTCTGTGCGCGATCTGATTGTCATGCAGGTACTTCAGCCCTTCCAGGATCTGCTTGGTGTAGAAGCCGATGGTGGGCTCGTTGTTTTTCAGGGGGCCCCACTTGGAACGCAGAAGGGCTGAGAGGCTTCCTGGGGAGGGAGACCATCACGGCCGCAGTCACGAAGACAGCGTGTACAAGCCACAAGCTCAGCACAACACCCCCAGCAAGTGATTAATTACCCGAAGCAAGGCATCGGGTCTAGGCATGAGCTAACACCATGTAGGAGGAACAGTTAGTGTCTGAGAGTTCCGACTAGGTTCACAGCTCGTTGGGGGGGGGGCGGGGAGAGATGTGGGAAAAAAAAGGCCACCTACCAGTGGAGGCGAGAGAAGTCTCAGAGGAACACTGGCCCGGAGAGTGACGTGGCACTGAGCTTACCTCCAGGAACCTGCTCCATGAAGATCTTGATGAAGCCATTCTCACTGATGGAGCCCAGGTACTGCACTATGTTCTTGTGCTTCAGGTGCTTGTGAAGAGCGATCTCCTCGTGTAGAGGCTGGGAGTACCTGGAAGCCACAAAGCTGCTCCATTAACTGGTCACGGGTTTGACCAAACACAAAGCAAGTGCAAGAACGCTCAGCTAATGGACACTATATGGACATAAGTATTGGGACACCTGGCCATTACACCTACAGGAACTTCTATGACATCCCACTCTAAATCCACAGGCTTCAGTACAGAGCTGGTCCCCCCCTTGCAGCTATAACAACTGCCACTCTTCTGGAACGGATTTACACAAGATTTTGGAGTGTGTCGGTGGGAAATTTTACCCATTCATCCAGAAGCTGTTCCCACGCTGCTGGAAGCACAGAACTGTCCAAAATGTGTTGGTATGCACACCAATACTTTTGTCCATATAGTATATACCATCCCGGTCTCACATTGCATAAATTCCTGTTGGTAGCATTAGATGGAGAAATAAACCGGGATGAATGGAAAAATGACTCAACCAAAGAATTAATTTTCCATTGTACACAACTTTCCCATAACGCACTTGGGGACAGACACACCACGAGATTTTATGCAGAGGAAAAAAAATGAGATGAATAGGACACTCGACTAAGCTCCAGGTTTCAAATTCGTCTACGCCTAATTCCACCACCTTTGCGGTGACGTCACGCCAGTGGGTGCGGAAAGGCAGAGGTAGGCTGGCCTCTTAAATACCAGGACCAATATAGAAAAAAACAAAAAACTAAATAAAACCTTTGTGCTTTACATTCCCTACTTGCTAAAAATGGCCACCCAGCCTGCTTTTTTCTGGGAGCTTGTTTTTAAACTGTCATTGTTTGTATATTTTTGCAGGGCCCAGAGGTTTCTACATGTCTATAATCACGTCATGCCATTTATTCTTAGGAAAACACGGCGGGCGGAATATTCCAGATGAAATACCCTAAGATGGCTCTGTGCGGACGCAATGACAACTTCCAGTCTGACAAGGTGAGGAAGTAAGAGGCACCAAGGCAGTTGCCAGGCAACCCTTTCTCCTTTGTCCGTTCTGTTTTCTGAGGGCATAGGCCCATGTGTGCAGATCTTGATGCTGCCCGCCCAGCTGTAAGCAGCCTGGCATACCGCTACCCGCGGTCCCCACACGCTCAAACTGCGGTGATAAAAACAGCGGTGCCCACAGAATTTGCATCGAATGCCGTCGCATCACACGTTCTTCCACCTCTTGTTTAAGTAAATCGATCATGGCGGTGTCTAAAGCGACAGAATGAGGGTATAGCCGTGATTTCGCCGGCGTGACTGTGCGAGGGACGTGCGTGTACATGCCCTCTATCGGCGCATCTCATCAGACGCAGAACGGTGTTTGGTCGGCGTGTCATGGAGCGACGCGTTACAGCACGTGTCGGCCTGCAGTGATGCGCAGAGCCCCGTAGGAGCACAGAGTTATAGGAGCGAGGACCTAAAAACATAAAATGATACTTTATTTGTCGTATACACAAGTACATTGGAATGCTTCTTTTCACGTATCCCATCATGCTCTCCTTTGAGACAAACACGTGCACAAATACGGTTGAGAGCGACGCTTGTGGGCTGAGCACAGAGTCAAGCTATTAATCTGGTGTTCCTGGAGTATTTCGGAGTCGTGCTCAAGGGCCCACTGGACATGTGACTATTCCATGGAAGATGGGACTTGAACCAGCGACCTTCCGATCAGAGGCACAGAGGCCTAACCCACTAAGCCACATGGAACCCCCACCACTGTCATCTTTAAGAAGTGCAGAAAAAATAAGTAGATGAAAACTCTTCCTCAACCTGCCTACTAGTCTATCCACCTCAAAGGTGGTTAGTTTAAGCAGCAGGCAGTTTACAAGCTGGGTAACAGTTTTGTTAATATCCATTTCGACAGCTGGTTTCTAATAGATAATCGCTCAACACATCAAATCATGACCCTCTTTGAGATTAACAGTACCTCAAAAACGTCAACATCTCCAGAGAAGGGAAAGTTATGTACAGGGGTGAATACGGGGGGGGAGCACAGGGTCACTGGCCTCAGCTGAAGGCTGATTGGGCCCCACAGTATCCCCTCCCTTGTCAATCACCAATTCAAAACATATCATTGGCTAATAACAAGGTGTGCCCCACTTTATGAATTATGTCCCCTCTTATGCCCCCCCCAAAAAAAACAAACCCTAGAATTGCCCCTGGTTATGTACGTCCTGTGATCATTCAGCAAGCGCTGCACTTTGGATAAGCCCCACAGCGAATCAGCTCAAGCTGCTCGCCTGGGAATACAGGCTAGGATTATGCTGGCAGACTAGCGGGGTCAGATATGCCCCAGCACTCCGCCCAGCGCCACTCACCTGCTGTCCCGCTCGGGGATCTCCTTAATGGCCAGCCGCACTTGGTTACTGAGGTCCCGGCCTGCGTAGACCACCCCAAAGGTACCTTTCCCGAGCACCACCCGATCGCCGTGCTCGTCGTACTCGTAGTCATACTGAAGAGGGGTAGGGGATACAAAGAGTAGGGGCCATGAGTTTGACTGGGAGGCGCCATCATTTTCATTTCATTTATTTACCAGACACTTTTAACCAAAGTGATACAATGAGATGTCAGGGTCAGGCAGTCTGGAGCAACTGGGAGTTACGGGCCTCGCTCAGGAGCCCAGCAATGAAATCACTCTGCCAACACTGGGATTAGAACAGACTACCTTCCGATCACAGGCATAGTGCCACACACTGCCTCTGTCATGGAGAATGTGTCAAACAGCAAGACGGTGAAGCGGGTAACAGGCATGGTGTAATATCAAGACTGATGAAGCAGAACGGGAGATTTGGGGACAGAGTTAGTTAGGAAAGACGGCTTTATACAGGAATATATACAGGAAGTGAAATGGAGAATTCTACAGAGAGAAGACTGTCAGGGATGAGGGGGCAGGACCCCAGGGCAGCTCCAAACCGGTTCTGTGGTTCAGTCTCAGCCGTTGTAGCGCTATTCAGAGTTTGCCAAAAGTGGAGTGACTAAGGCTAGAACAGTCTGTAATTTTGGTCCATTCAAATAAGCAGGGACACTTCCCCCCCCCCACCCGCTTGTGAGGGGAACAGGCTGGAGAGACAGAGGGGGCCTTTGTTTCAGACGTGCTCGAAGGCAGCTGGAAACGTCCCGCCGCGCTCCGCGACAGACGGATCCCCGAGGACATGCGCGTGGGAGAGTCACACTGCTCCTTGTCTGAAGACCAAAAGTGTGTGATGGCCCAGGCTCACTCACCTCCAGGGCATCAGGGTCACACTCGCCCTCCTCCGGCGCCCTCCGGGCCTCCTCCGTGATGCTGTTCACCAGGTCGCAGAACCTGCAGAAACGGGCTGAGTCAGCACCGATCTGAGCGCTCTCGTGGGACCAAGACGCCAGGCGTGCGCACGCACGCACAAAAACACAAAAATACACACCCTGAGTCCTAAACCACAAAATCAGCGACGTTACAGCATATATCCAGAAATACATAAACACGATCAGACACATTTTACCTTTTATTAACAAGCACCTATACTGACTTTCACTGCGATAAGTCCATTTACTAAATGTTTCAGAGATTAGGGCCCTTTTAGGAATCTCTCTCAACTCAGAACCCACGGCACTGAATTTAGGGAGAGCTAGTGGCTGCCCTTCATACTTCCAGACGGGCCCAGGGGGTGGTGCGGCATACCTTTTGCAGTGCCTCTCGGTGCAAAAGTAGATCTGGAAGTCCTCGGAGTGCTGCAGCACGTAGAGGAAGCAGCTCCGCTCATCGAACTTGGAAATGCTGCGGAAACGCAGTGAAATCGCGTTAGAGGAAGTGGCTCATGTGGCTTTGGGGGCGGCGTCGCATTTGAGCCGGCCGGCAGGAGCAGGCGCGGCCGGCAGTGACAGTACCCGAGGCTCCCTGCCTCACCGCCCCCTGACCCACACCTGACTCTACAAGACCACAGACTTCCTCTTTTTTAAAAGCCTTACTTTTGACCTTATTTGATAAATGGGGATACCTGTAAAGCGATGGGATTTTAACCTGATTTATCAGACAAACAGCACTGGTTCAAGTACATGGGTCCTAAAGTCCAGCAAAGTTATCCTGAGGATCAGGCACTACACCCAGGCGGCGCAAGCCTGTGGCATGTGGAATGCCCCCACCCCCCAAGTCACTAGGAGGCAGGATGATAGGCCTGGGATCTTCTGTCATTGGCTACAGCTTATGACACCATCAGATGTAGCAGATGCAGCAGGTGAGTGGGCGTGGTTAACAATGGGGAATTCCGATGGCCAGACACACACCTGCTGACCATGATTCACACGGCATCTCCAACCACCAGCGCAGAGCCTAAGCATGGGTGCACGGAGTGCCTTGCGCTCTTACCTCACGCCTCGCACCAGCATGGCCGCGAAGTTCCATTCGTGGATCCCCTTCTGCTGGAGATGTGAGGACAGCCATTAATTGAGTAGCATTTAAAGGGAGCGCGCCCTGTCAGCGCCGCCCGACATGCCCCCGCGGTTGCCGGTGGGCGTGCCGGACTTAACCGCAGATGTTTCTGCTGGGCCTGAAGCCAGAACTTAGCTTCTCTAAACAAAACTGAAAATGGACTGAAGTGATGTGAGAGCACAGCTGTATGGGGCAGACAGAAAAACGAGAATCATCCACTTCCTCAGTTGTAACATTGCAACATTTTCCATTCCACTATATACAACCATAAATGAAATAAATAGATCTGTCACCTCTCTCAAGTCTTTAAAGAAGAGGATCAGTAGAAATATATAGACAAAATATTTTTGACTATATTTTATATATATACACACACACACGTTATATATATATATATAAATAAAAAACACCAGAACTTGTTAAAATGACAGACAGAAGTGATTGCATGCGTGCTGAGATTTTGCATTCTCCCACAAAAGAGCCACACACTTGCAGGTACCTTGTCCTCTGGAGCTACGTGCCATATCGAAATGGTCTTCTCTTCCACATCGTTGTTGATAGATAAGTAGGACGGCTGATAGATCTTAGTTGGCTCCAATATTAGCACCTGGGGTGGGGTGTGACAGAAGCTGAAAATACATCTGGCGCGGGTGTCTCTGAGCCGAGAGACAAGCATGGAGTGAATGAAAACCTGATGCAACAATGATGCCTTTTGCTTACGCATGTGATATCCAGGACTTTTGCTGGTTGCTTCATTTTGCAAGCATGTGCCGGGGGCAGTGAATAAAGAAAGATGAAGAAAAGCTTCGCTCCACAGAAATATGAAAAGGCGCGCCAATATCCGCTTCCTTTTGTTCACTGTGTGGTCTAGAGGCTTGACGATTGCAGTTTACATGTGATGCCATGAGATTGCCTCAATGTAAACTAGACAATAGGCCATTAGCAGCCAAGATAATCACCCCCAAACTGAATGTGTGTATAGCTGCGATTTGACTCATCATGATTCAGTCGAACTCGAAGGGCACTCAGACTTTGAAGGTAAAGCAAGTGAGACGGTTTTGTGGCGCGGCGACTCGCCAGCCGCAGCTGTTCTTATCATTTGGGTCCACTGTGCCAATGTGAGAGAAAGCTATTAAGATGTAGGAGGGAGGGAAGAGAGGAGCTGGAGGGGAAGGGGGGGGCACTCACTGGAAAACGCACGGAGGAGACCTCCTGCTGTGTGGCTTCTACCAGGAAGTCCATCCAGAACTCCAGCAGCTCCTGCTTCGGCGACTGCTGCTCCGCAGGTGTTTTGTTGAAGTGCTGGTAAATCAGTATCGTCTCTACGAGCGATCGCAAATACCTGCGATTTGATACAGAGAAACCGCGAGTGTTTTTACCGTGGACGGCCGCTATTTGTTTCAAGGGAAATGTTTCTTAAAAGGACATTTTTAAAACTTCTGCAGTATCGCCTTGAAGGTGAAAAGCAAAGAATGACAGTTTTGACCAGTTTTTGCAAACACCTATGAAGAGTTGGAACCACTTTAAAATAAGGCTACCCTCTGCCACTTATAAATGGTAGTAACTCATTAATAAGAAGAAAACTGTGGTATAGCTCGTTTATAATTGTCTAGTAATGATTTGCGAAGTGTTACAACCTAATTAATAACCTGCTTATAAACCATTCATAACCCCTTTATAAAGGTAGCCTTATTATAAAGTGGAACCGAAGAGTTTATTGGTTAAAAAAAAGGTGGTATAAAATGGCAGTCTCACCAAACTGGGGCCTTGAGCTTAAAGAGCTTTTCAGAGGCATGGATAACCCTGGTGTGGTCGTTGGCAAGAATACTGGCCCCCAAGAAGAAGCCCACATCCCAGTAGCTCTGAAGCTTGTCCAGACTCCCCTTTTTCCCCAAAAGGCTACTCAGCTTCACTCCTGTAAGGCAAATTGGACAAACCACAAGGAGTCTAGTGTATTAGTGACACCAACGGAGAGCGGGTGAACCTTAAGGGGCCTAGTACACTGGTGACTAACAGACGGGATAGTGGTTCTCAACTGGATTAGCACAGATTCCGCATCTTGCCTTGATCATTAATTCTTGGCCCAAAAAGATTGTTGACTGGGGGTGGGGGGGGAGTAACTATTTATTAAAATCACAGACTCGGCGAGTCACTGAAAATAGGTCGACAACCCAGCATTTGAGAAACACTGGTGTGGGACAATTCCGGTTCTGGAGGGCCAGAATCCAAAACACTTTGCAGATTTCCTTCTCAGAAACATCTTATCAGCTAATACTCAGGTTTAGTCAGTGCTGGGTTGGCAAGTACACCAAAAGGAGTCTAGTACACTGGTGACCCTAACAGAGAGCAGGGCAGCCTTAAGGGGTCTAGAAGACTAGTGAAACCAACCAAGAAAGTGTCAACCATAAGGAGCCTAGGACTGTGGTGACGTTAAGAGAGAGCGAATCAACCTTAAGGAGTCTAGGACTGTGGTGACGTTAAGAGAGAGCGAATCAACCTTAGGGAGTCTAGGACTGTGGTGACGTTAAGAGAGAGCGAATCAACCTTAAGGGGTCTAGGATTGTGGTGATGTTAAGAGAGAGCGAATCAACCTTAGGGAGTCTAGGACTGTGGTGACCTTAAGAGAGAGCGAATCAACCTTAGGGAGTCTAGGATTGTGGTGAGGTTAAGAAAGAGCGAATCAACCTTAAGGAGCCCAGTACTGGTGATGCTAACAGAATGTGAGTCTGGGTCTAGGATATTGCTGATTGATGACAAACCTAACTATTTCACAAGAGAGAAGATACTGATCCTCAACCGTGATTGTCGAGGCTGCACCGGCGTCACCATCCCCATACACACCGACTTTGCGGAGCTCGAAGGACGTGTCGAACTGGTGTCCGGCTGCCAGGAGCAGTACAGCGTAGTTTATCCCTGAATGTAGTGTTGGCTCCGACTCAAAACCCCGCTTGAACCTGGAGAGCAGAAAAGTGAGCGCGGAACCACACTGAATCCATCATCATCAACCTCTCCATTCCTTCTATTAACGTTTCATTAACCAAAGACAAAATGGCAACAATGTCTAAAATGAAAACCTTGTTTCCCCAATTAGCTTACTGATCTCTTTGGGGGGGGGGGGGGGGGGGTTCAATTGCAAAAGTTACGAAGTCGGAGCTACATTTAGATGGCATTCTGCTATTGTAAATAGCTGGACAGTGCCTCAAATTTAAACGACGACGGCCTGCGACTGCCTGACCAGAGCATTCCGTTGTCTCTGCTTTCGGTGTCCATATAGTGCGAATCCAAGAACATGTCCTTGTAGATGCGGCCAACCAAGCAGTAGATGTCGGAGGCCGCCTGCTCCTCGGATTCCACCAGAGGCAGCATGATGTCCAGCGCCTTCTGCCTGTCCCCATGAAGGTTTCTCCTGCGGGTGGACAGGATAGCGCCGTTACCCACAATCCACCAGCCTTGACTGTAAGCATCGAACCAGATAAAAGTGGCTCCAACCCAATGCACCGCACAGCAAATAGACTGTTACTGTGGAAACATCTGTACGAGCTTTGATTGTGATTAGCACATTTTTTCCATCTGTGTAACTTAAACAAGGGCCTAAATTGAAGATGACATGTTATTTATAACCGCCGGAGGGTATGGGCTGTTCCACGGGACACCGGAGCAGTTCTGAAGCTCAGATGCTGGGTTTACATTTACGGCAACAAGCCTCTCCTGAAAAGGACGACACGGATTTACCGTGGAAGGGTGTCTGGACTTCAGTCAGGCTGAACTCATGGTTTCTTTTTTTTTCCCCTCACTGGAAGGTTTTGGGGTTTAGCTACTCCAACTGGCAAATCTCCAGCCACTGTGCAATACACTGGATTACAGCTGCCTGAAATGGAGATTTTTTTTTTTATCTGCTTCTTTTAGGAGGATGTGGGGACCGGAATGGAAGGCTGGATGAAAATGAAAGGTCTCTATGGGGCTGACTGGAACACTTCATGGAAAAAAACACAGTTGCAGATAGTGTGTCCATACACTACTGGATCAGGATCCATGTACTAATCACCATACCACAGTCTCTCAAACCGGCCAGGCGCGGAGCTGGGAGGGAGGAAAAATGTGGACCGTCAGGGGGTCCCCAAGGACTGGGCTGAGAAACAGAGCTCCAGATAATGTGACGGACTTTGTGGATTTACTTGCTATGAATTTTGGGCATTAAACTCACTTTAGTGCAATTTTATCATTATGTGGACATTACTGAGGGTGTCTGCTTGAGAGCAATGGCCAGCAAAGCAGATCTCCTTAAGCAGGTCCTGACGAGGGACCTCCACGGCATGATGGGTGTTCAGAGCCTTGACTGCTGTTGAGGGTGTGTGGGGTCAAGACCCAAGACCTGCCTCTCTCCCACACTCACAAAACATAGAGCAGCTGTACTCATCATCATCATCATCTCCAAGGCCCAAAACGGGACAAGCAGAGACCAGCAATAGAGGATGGTGCTTGGACCGTGTTACCCGGAGACCATATAGAGGTTAGTGCTGATTGAGCTTAGGCTCACCCCAATCACTGGCACATTTCCATCTGTGAAACCTGTGGTACTGCATGTACAGTCACAGTCAGAGGTGGCAATTTCAGGTCCATAAAGTAAAAATCCAGACCAGGATTTTGTTTCAACCAACCAGCTGAGCGTAAAGAGTCACAGTCAAATAGTACTCAAGTGGTTGGTTGAAACAAAATTCTGGTCTGGATTTTTTACTTTCTTGCCACCTCTGGTCATAGCCTGTCTTCGGTCGTGTCCGCTATTTCAGTTCAAGTCTGACAACAAAGCAGTGAGCAGCCGCCCGGAGGAAGGTGGACCTGAGGAAAAGCCCGCGGCTGTGCCAGTTCTACTCCGGATTCGGGATTAATGGACAGCTTGCCTTAATGCAGCCTGAGCCCAGAATGCAATTGGGGGGGGGGTGTGTCCTCTTTCAGCAGGGTCGTACCTGTTCAGGGCGAAGGCATAATGGAACTTCACGTGCGGGTGCGCCACTGGGTCAAACGTAGGGAGCTTCTCCAGAGTCTCCACCAGCTTCACGACGGCCTCGTAATCCTTGTTCCCAAAACACACATAAATAAAGCAGAACCAATTATTTACAACCTGACACCACTTCCCGTCAGCGACCCAGAAATAGACATTTAACCCGGAAGAACACGGCTGCTGAATTGGTACACAATTACGTGTTTACTTTAATCTCATTCCTTCTTCGTTTTTCCTAGTGCACGTCATGGTGTTTACCTTAGAAGACGCTTCAATCTCCTGCCGCATGAAGAAACATTATTTTTGGCAAAAATTCATTGTAAAACGCTAAATAATTCAGCGCTTCTCATTGATTCCCTGCTGATGTTATTTATTCATGTGTCTGCTGAAGGCCGTGGGTCCGCGGCTGCTGTCTGCCACCCCACGACGACGCAAGCCCAGCTGAATCACGGCGGAAAAAGGGCTTGCTAGGCAGACCAGGCAGAGTTACACGCCGTGCCACTTCAGGCGTCTCTGGGCGATGCAGAGGCATCAGAATGCCAAAGATGGCAAACTGGCAGTCGATTTCAGACAGACCAGACCAGCGGAAGCAAGTATGGGTAAATATAGGAAATTCGGGACGGTTTTCAAACTCAAGATGACCGGGGGGGGGGGGGGGGGGGGGGTTTTTTGACATAACGCATTTACATCTGATTTTTTTTGGACACGGTTTTAACAAAAGCGAAAATATTTTTTTTGAGAGAGAAGTGTAA
>JAODKC010000043.1:3794958-3827504 GCA_026777985.1 Mormyrops attenuatus
CCTCTCCGCCCCGCCGCCCCCCCCCCCCCGCGGGGGGGGGGGGGGGGGCCGCCCCCCCGCGCTGTTTTTTACATTACGAATTTACATCTGATTTTTTTAGCAGACGCTTTTATCCAAAGCGATAATATTTTTTTTGAGAGAGCAGTGTCAATCAGTCCCTGGAGTTAGGGGCCCTGCTCAGGGGCCTGATCACAGAGACAGCCTCCTAACCCACAGAGCCACACCCCACCCCCACAATAAGAAAATAATATTTTTGGGCTATTTTTGGGCTGATATTATCGTTTCTATAGATATCACTGTGCTATACCTGGATGTCCCGATAGGACAGCAGCAGGTTGATGATGATGTCAGCTGATAGGCACTCCACGTTGTCCAATCGCTGCTGGATCCGGCCCAGCTCGGCCGCCAACTCCGCCCCAGTGTACAGCTCCCGCGCCTTCCGGATCTCGTTCAGGATGGTTTCCCGTAAGTACTGGCTGTGGTGGAAAAGTCACAAGTGAGCGGGGGAGTGCCGTGACCCCGCCCTCGCCTCGTCCGGCACACCAGCATGCCGAAGCCGGGAGTGAGGAGAGCGGGAGCTGACGAAGCTGCAGAGCGGTCGTGAGCTGCGGCACCTAGCCTGGCTGCTGATGCCTACAGGTGGGCCTCATTGCTGACTGCTGGGGGCGCTCTGCATCATGGTAAACCTCATAAATCCGATTGCCTCTACCCCGCATTAAAAACATCCCCATTTTTCTCTTCCCAGAGGGCACCCGACACAGCCGAAAAGACAGCAGGCGGGTAGCACGCACGAGGTCCCCAGTCTGGGGAACGGTATGTAACGTTTCCTTCATGGTCATATACAAGCCAATAAACTTTTCTTGCCAAAGCTGGGCGGTCTGTACACTCATGGGGATCCGCTACACATCTGCTCCAGAATTAAATGATTCTGACGAATCGGCCACCTGTGGAGATGAATGCATACTCTATATTCCCCTAATTTTCTCACACGGAGGCAAGCTCAGCGAAAACCTCCCAACATGGAACAGTACTTCTCTATCACTCTGCTAACAGAGCATCATAAACGCTCCGATTCGTAGCTACTGTTGAGTGAATCAAGTGGACACTGAAACAGAACCAGCCACCTGACCATGGTTTGTACACCTTTTAAATTTACATTTTATTTACTTGATGCTTTTCTCCAAACCAATGTAGGTGGGTTAGGGAGGCCATGAAAGGGGGTGGGGGGGGTTGGGTGATTCCAAGGGCCCCTGAAGGGCCCTAAAAATTTTGAACATAATTGGATTGGTCTGGGTTGGGAGCCCAATACCTACTTTCATGGGACCTAAAATTGCTAGTGGCACCCCTGCCTGAAGCAATTGGGGACCTCGCCCAGGGGCCCAAGGGTGATATTTTGCCGACCCAGGGATTCGAACCTGCGACCTTCCGGGGATCAGAGGCACATGCTCCTAACCTGCTGATCCGACGGCACGGCATGCGGCGCTGTGGATCCTGCATCAGGAATCGACGCGACTGACCCCTGAGCTGCACATACTCACCAGGTGTTGGCGGGTGGCACCCGGAGCAGCTGCATGAAGCGGTCCACCAGGGGCATGCAGATGGGGCCCAGAAGTGCCTCCATGCCAGGCTGCATCAGCTCCGCCAGGCCCTTAAGCAGGCTCCCCTCGCAGCAGTACACTTTGTTGTGTGGAGTCACCATATACGGGATGAAGGTGTAGTTCCCGGTGCACGTCTGCGGACATTCGAGATCATTCGCCTTTTGTACACCAGCACAAAGGAATTCTCTCAAGTCAGTAATGTATAACATATGACTGGGTTAGACGGTACAAAACACACTCATACAACATCAAATTAGATATAGGGGAGACTGGGCATAACTGTTGACTTTTTTCATTTTCATAAAATACAGACAATGTGGAAAAAAATCCCTTTCAAAGCGAAGTTGTACTAGTTTACTTAACACCAGTGGTGCTCAGGAAAATTTGAGTTTTGCATGAAGACGACTGTGTGCTTTTGAACAACTGACTGACCAATAATTGTCCCCCGTTTGCCCTGTAACTAGGAACCACAGAGGTACATATCACAGGATAAAAATGATTATAGAATGAATGCCTGAAATACGAAGTACATAAAGTGCAAGGTGCGAAGTACGACTCGTACATAAAGTACTGTGCATTTATGAAGTAACAAGAAGCAATATAGCAGATATATGGAGAAAGCAAGCAACATGTTTCCGGGGACAAGAGACAATGTCATCACAGCTGATATTTATACACATATCTAAGAATCAGTGCGAATAACCACAGCGCTCATCACACAAATTGCACACAGTCGAGTTGGACTCGGCCGTTTATAAATAGCACGACCGCCGCCGTCACGTGCACCAAATGGTACGGCCCACAGCTTTGTGTTCTGTGATCGTGCAGGAAGGTGGTACAGCGGGACAGTGAGGTAATGCCAGGGGGCTAAAACACCCGGCAGCACTGCATGCGAGATCCGAGGTCTGCAAACGAAAGTCAAGCAGAACCCGATCCCACCCTGCAAATGGATGCATTCGCTGTTTGGAGGGAGGTATTAAGGGCTGGATTAAGCAGCGCAGCGCTTAAGACGACGTCTGCGGTGAGATTATTTAAGGGACGTCTTGCAGCAAAGCCAGGTGCGGTGGCTTCTGGTAAGCTCAATAAATCTTGACCTCTGCAGGCAAAAGATTAAGGCTGAAAGTCTTGCACAGACATCTCATCAGCGTAGTATTCATATCTTCTGCTGAGCTGCACCACAGTGCAGTTCATGCATTCAGCTGCTTATCTAGTAGATAATCAAGAATTTCAACAATTCTGCCCCAGGTTATCTGTAACATTTATCAGGATCTAAGAAGATTCCATCCCAAGAAACACAAGGCACAAGACAGTGGACACAGACAGGCCGTCACTGCAAAGAGCCACTGCACCTGACTGCATTTTTCTGGACTGCAGGGAAGATGAACAAACACCATGCACAAACTGGAAAACTCAGTGGAAACTTAAGTTACTCCTGCCAAATGGGCCATGGACATTTCGAAATCTTTCCCCCATTTTGTTCCACTAGACGCTGCAGGCACAGACCGAGTTCCTCAGAAAAATAAATGAACGGACGCCTGTCAGCAGAAGGACATGATTTCCCCAGACTTTCCCCGTTTTGATGACATCACTGTTGCCGTCTCTCCCCCCTGCAAAAATAACGTGTTACTGGTGAGCACAGTTTGCAAAATCTGATTCTATTTTTGTCCCTGGCGAGTGATTCATTCCCAGCCGGATCACATGACGCCGCCAAAGAGCACCTACAGTGCCACTGTCCTTTGTCCCAGCAGCTGCGCCAGGCACATGGCACTAACCGCAGGAACTGCAGTGTGTGCTCAGAGTTGCGCCCTTGAATGCACAGTCCCACTAACGAGCACATGCAGGGACCCCACTTAGCGTAAGGCATTGTGTCAAACACTGCAGGACCTATTTAGCTTTATTAACTAATTAGCTAACCCAGGCTGAATTCTACCCATATTTATCACCACTGTCCTCATCTTCATACCACTTATGGAGTCACCCTGTCCTCCTGCCCCAGCCAGAAATGCACATAGCTCACAACGGCTCTTTAAGAGGGTTGCAACGCGCATCATGCACCTGCCCCCCCAAACAAAAAAACCCACTTTCAGCCACATGCAGGCTTGCAACTTGCCCCCGATATAATTCGTCAGGGCCTGCAGGCAAGGCAGGTTGCTTCTGAGGTTGCATCAAGCATGCACTGCTGTGCCGGGCCGTTGCAGGAGGCACGTGCGCAAACAGGTTAACACATTGCCCAGAGATGCACCTCAAATGGGGGTCACATTTGCTGCGAGAGCTCAGCCGGCCTGAACCCTGAATGCGTCAAGCTTACGGCGACCTCAGAGCGTGACATGTGACACTTCACGCAGTGCAAACACCCGGCATGAAGGGAATTGATTTTGCCAGCTGGCGCCATGCGATGGTTAACTTATAAACAGGCGTCCTCCCCGGGCTGCAATCCCATCAGTGCTGATCGTGGCTGGTGAGGCCGTGTGTTTATTTGGTGCCGATTTCAGAGTGGGAAACACACCAGATACACTGGGGGCCCCAAATGCTCTCGCGCTGATGCTATCGAAGTGGGGGGGGAGGTTTGAGGAGATGAACATGAAAGTCACACGGCTGCTTGCCAATGGAACTGGATGCCTGGGGAACCCGCAGCGTCGGACTGGATGTGAGGAGGAGGGCAAGACGAGGGTGCGTGAGAGCGCCAGAAAACAGGCAGCAGAAACCCCCCCTCCCCCCACAAGCCACCAGTCACAGCTCCAGCAAGCAAGCGAACTGGCTACATTGGCAGCAAACCCAGCGAATCAGGTGCAGCACCCTATTAACCCCTCCCCCCCCCAAGCTTCAGAAGGCAAAGCCTTCTGCTGGTTTGGGAGACTAGGAGATTTACATGAGCAGAAAGGAATCTCACACACACAAGTACCCCAGTAGCATGACTGGATGAATATTGCTGTAAATTGTGAATGAAACCGTGGAGATAAACAAGTCCAGTGTGACACACAGTCTTATCTAAGGTTCCTTCTCTACTCGAACAGAGAACAAATTCTGAAGATAAAGACGGTGACAGTGAGAGGAGGGGGGCGATTTCAGTGATGAGGAATAAACGGCATGGCGTGTACTTACAGTGTTTTTCTGGCAAATGATTTCCTGAAAGGGAAGGAGGAGAGACTTAAAAACGTCCACCTGAAAGCGAGCCGTGAGTCATTGGCAAAACTTAACAGACTTTTATCAGGTTTTGTGTGACTTCATGCATTGGCACTGGAATGACTCCGAGTGTCACTTATGCCAGGGTGACTGCGAGCTGCTTCTCTGCAGCGCTGGAGACGGCATTACAGAAGCCCTCTTGGGGAAACCAAGCCGGTGCCGCGGGGCGAATGGGAAAGGAGAGTGCAGCACAAAGGCGTCGGAGTGGATGTTATTAAGGGGTCAAAATTCATCGAGATAAGCGAGGAATTACAGGAACATCCCAGGAAAACCCGTGCACCAAAGAATTCTGGTACCCATGAAGTATGCATAAAGCACCCCCCCCCCGTGTGCTTGCATGCGTGTACATGCCGCTCTTGTACACCGCCTTGCCTTAGGGCTCTGAATTATTCATTTAGAGGAAAAGAGAGAGAGAAAAATAAACCGGATGAGATAAAGACCAGCATGTTTTCATGACCTCACCTGCAGGTGCGCAGGGTCACGGGAAGAACGCGCCGATCCCGACACAAGAAAGTGGCTCCTCCCCCACAGCACCTTTGCTCCCTCCACATGCCCAACCCCCCCCACCCGCAGGACGTACCTGTAGGGACTGTAGTGAGTCAGAGTTGGAGTCGCAGTACAGGATGATGTTGTTGACCATGCTGAAGCTTTCTCTGACACCCAGGTGGTAGAAGAGCGACGGCTGTCTGAATGCGTCGGTCATCTCCACCACGGCGATGTCTGCGGCAGGAGAGGGGTTAGGAAGACTGCCGTTAGGCTCGAAGCAGAATGGCAGGAACACAAATCACGACCCTTACAGCTCTCTGCTATCAATTAGCATCCAAAATGCCATATTAAGCTGTTTGAGTCATGCTACGCGCCTGAAATAACCTTAGGGAAAGTAATTCAGGCTGGTCGTGTTACTTAACTGGGGAATTACTGCGATTCAGTTCCCTTTAATTATTTACATAAAGAAGGGTAATATTAATTATCTGGGGCGGCTGGTATCCCTCCGGTGAAATGGGCCAGGCCGAATGCGGCGAGTTCTTCCTACTCAGGGGTGCCATCGGTTATTTAAAAAAAAAAAAACAAAAAACCCAAAATCTGAAAGGACACCCCCCATCCCCCACGGGCAGCTTTTATATGAAAGTGACGCGCGGAGCATTTCAGAGCAGCAGAAGTCAGGAGGAACAGAGGAGGCGAACTTGTTTGGCAGGATGACATTCAAAGGGCCTGTCCCCCGCCGAGGGCGGCCCCTCCCCCAGCGAGCCTCATGCAAATGGCACCAGGAAATGGCTTTTGCTTGCGCTACAGGCTGCTTCTGCTCTCTGTGTGTTTTTTTTCCAGGGTTCTGGGTAAAAATTCTTCCCCGCTAACCCCTTACACGAGGCCACGTGCATTAAACGTTGAGGCTCCCTTGCCGCCGTTCCCGGCGTTAGATAACTGTGAACCGGAATGCGCTGCTGTGTGTTGGTTTGGGTGGGGGGCGGGGGTGAGCCAGAAACCACAACAATGATAAGATAGGGTGGAGTTTCACTGAATGGCTGCTGCCGGTCAGCTTCGGAGGACTTTGATTCCTCACCAGAGCCGCTAGGCGCCCCGGCTTGGTAAAGGTGCTTGTGCGGCAGGAAGGAGATGTGGAAACTGACCGCCATGGCGCGGCAGCTTCCTGGACGGGGCGGCGCGTGGCCACAGCCCTCAGGGCCATCCCTGCCCCCCCAGGCTGAAAAATGCACGCGACACTCCCTCTGGAAAGCAACTCACAAAATAGGTACGGGTGAAACTAGCCAAGGCAAATATTTGCTTTAGTGGGGCACGGCCGGCGAGCGCGTGGAACGTGAGAAGAACTAAAGCTGAAGGGCGTCACCTTAGATACTGTGAAGGATACATGGAGCTCACAGGCCAAATTACAGCAGAGAGAGACAGAGACTCAGCCATGCAGGACAGACACGGCTGGCATAGTCAGCCAGACATGATACACCAAGACGTCATTATTTACGGAAAAAACAAACACACGCACAGTCCATTTAAAAGCATATTAAACCACTAACTAAGGTAGTTAAGTCAATTATTGGCCCTGCGATAATTGTGTGATGTCATTTCTAATTACGGTGTAATTAATTTCACGGCAATTGCTTGGAGAAATCACAGAAAACACTTATGCGTGAATGACTCCTTCTGAAGGGAGGCCTCGCTGTAAAAAGGGGTTTCATTAGAAAAGACCGCATTTAACGGAAACCATCTGGTTTTTGGGACAAAACCACTACACAGACTAGGATGAATGTTGCAGGAGGACGTAGGAACTGGGATCAAATGTGCCACTAACAGCAATGGTACGTTGGAGCGTGACGTGGTCTAGGTGCTGTGCAGCCAAACACCTGAACAGCCCGTTAGATGGTAACCGTTGGATGACCAGCCGCCTGAGCTTCACGAGAAGCTTCCAGGGTCCATGCCTACAGCTTTAGGCTTACAGCAAAGTTCCCTACGTGCTGGAGCCAAAAAACTCATCGTGCATGGGGCCGGAAACTTTCTGGTTAAATCAGCATGTTCAAGACGTGGTACTCACTACAACTGTGACAAGATAAGTGGCTAGATAGTAGATGGATAGGTAGGTGGATGGATGGATGAAGTAGTACTGTAACAACAACAGGAAGGCCGTTGGTCTTCAAACTTAGTTTAATGATCTGGCAATCCTTCAGTAATCTGTAAGCAAACACATATGGATGAAGGGACCATGTCAAGCACAGTGGTTTAGGATTTGGTTTGGAGATGTGGGAGCTGAAAATGCAGGAGGGGGCAAATCTGAGAAATTCGATGCTGCAAATTTGAGAAAGGATCTTGTAGAGGAAGGATCTCCTGTAAAAGAACAACTAAAAAAAAAGTACTTTTTTTTTTTTTAAAAAGTCAAGCTTGGGGACAGATGACATGTTCAGATGAATAGATGGATGGTCTGGGAGACTTTGGAGATGCTCTGCTTAATATCAAGATCTCCATTCACCACCGTTTCAACAGCATCGCCACTCCAGAATCAGGGCCGGGTTGGAAAGACACAAGGCTGAGTGCGTGAGATTAAATTTCCCTCGTCCTTTTACCGGGAAGCTTCCATCACACCATCGCAGTGGTGGAATAATGCAATTTGATCAGATGTTTTTTCTTGGACCCGACACACAGCTGTTATGCTATGGAAGGGGACTGCTTCTTAGCTGCCACAAGAACATCGCAGGCTTTCCCTCAGAAGCGGCCAGGCACGCAGCAGTCGGGCTCCTGAAGGAATCTGCAGCAGTGCGCCAATTCCGACGAAACGAG
The DNA here is from genome assembly GCA_026777985.1 of Mormyrops attenuatus. Taxonomy (NCBI): domain Eukaryota; kingdom Metazoa; phylum Chordata; class Actinopteri; order Osteoglossiformes; family Mormyridae; genus Mormyrops; species Mormyrops attenuatus. The sequence goes on from JAODKC010000043.1 coordinate 3,803,025, forward strand.
CCGCCCCACCGTCTTCTGCAGAGGTCTCTACAGCAGGCCAAGCATCTCGCTTTCACTTTGAAACCACCTCCGCAAGGACTGACCCCCATTTCCTCTGCCAAACCTCAAAGTAACGCGACGCTGCACACATGTCCAAACGCATTTTTCATTTGACTTATTTGTAAACAAAAAAAAGTTTCATAAATTAATGAATAGATTCAGCTAGTGTCCCGCTGATTCCCAAGTGACCTTACTGCTATGCTCTCTCTACAACATAATGTCCATAGTTGTGCGAGTGCTGTAGTTTCCATTATCGCAGGAGAATGTTAGGAATTTTGGCACTGATGCGTCAATGAAGGAACATTTCTTCCCAAACGGGGAGGCGGTGGGGGCGCAGTCTTGCGATTCCAATTCTTTATGGAATACTTCTCTCAAGGTGTTGGCGTTTACGTGGCTTGTAACATCCTAAAACCCAATGTAGCGTCCACTCCCGTTTAACAATATTAATATGATCACAATGCTTCGTTTAATGTCCACTCAGTACGACTAAGATCAGAGGCAGTTAGGAGACTGACGCAGCAAGATGCCGATTAAGACGTGACAGGTTGGGCTGCACAAAATGTGCCATATCGTGTTATTATATATTATAAATAATATAATAATTCATTTTTAACTAAGAGCCTTCAGCCTGTTTACTGATACAGTGCATGCCTCTGATGTGTGTTAATGGGATACAAACTTGTGAACAGATAACAGAATGTGTGAGTTTGTCGTTTCCTAGGAACACAAAAAGAAAAAAATGGGCGGGGGGGACTCATTATTAATTTCAAAGAAACTTCTATGTGAGATAAAGGAAATCAAAACCATTTATACAGAGAGTCCCCGGTGCTGCTCTAAATGTCACTGAAGTGTTACAGCGCTCGAGCTGCCCGATTTAGCTGGGCGATTCCGCGACTCGCACACAGCAGTGATGAGAGCCGGCTGCTGATCATGCCCTTGCAGGAAGGCAGGCAGTGCAAAACAATGAGCCCCACACCCCCGGCCCTGCAAATGCCTTTTTATGCTTGCAGTTTTTATTCGTTTTTTATTTTTTTTGCTGAACATGCTATCCAAGAAGGAGACAATACAGAGCCTTAGAAAAACATTACAGGAAATGGAACAATGACGGGAGTTTCGTCAGACCTACGTGGGGGAACATGTGATGTTTTTTCCCCCTATTAAATAGTTACAAAAGGCATTCAGGGGTAATGGTAAGATAGTAAAAAAAACTCTCTTAGTTTTTGGAATATCCCTACTTTCTTAGTAAACTTGCTTACAGTCGACAGGCTCCGTGACACACGCCCCCTGTAACTGACATACGCATTCTGCTGAACTTTCCTTAGGTCTGTTAAGAAAGCCAAAGTTACTCTGGTGCACTTTAAATGGAACCACTAGAATCCCTGTTTCTCCTCCTGCCACAAAGGGAGCGTGAAAAAACAAGCAGGTACCAAAATATCTAGAAAGAGAGCCTGAGAAGGCTGAAGTGGCGGCAAGGGAATGAGCGCTTAAACACACACTCTTGTGCGACTCCCAGCTGACACACACGTCTTATCTTGTGGAAAGCCGTTCGGTGAGGCTGGCAACTGGTTCCGGGCATGTCAAGAACATGGATCTCCGAATTATTTTTCCAAACAAGAGTGTTTGGGGAATTGCCGATAGCAGGGGTGAAGGCTGCTGCCTCTGAACACGGCCTTCCATCATAGCGGGGGCTCATCGCCTGTCGATGATGTTCTGGCTGGGCCTCCAAACATTACCACAAGCTGATAAGGGTGCCCCAAGGGATTCCTCCCCCAACCCACACCTAGCCCCCAACATGAACCACAATGGACCATGGCAGCCTTTTAACGTTAGCGACAAAACGCGAAACTTGCCGAGTTAGCAAGGTCACACCCCCAAACATGTGATGTCATCTCAAAGCCCTCCCATCTTTAAGGAACAGCTAAAGTCAATAGCGCAGCATGTGTAGTACGAGAGACATGAGCAAAAATATAGCGCCTTCAACAGAAGACAAAAAAAAGAATTGCAGGATCTCAGGAGGATCTAGAGCAGAAATCAAACAGTCACGCTTTTAACAGCACTGCTTAAATCTTGATTTCTATGCGGAACCGCTAAAAAAGGAAGTGATCTGAGTGGTGCACAGTAACCAATCGTCTTTTCTTTAGAGTGGAATGTTTTTCGGAGGACCTCCTACGATACGTAGATCTTGCAGCTGCAGTCAAAATACAGTTGGCATGACTTATTGCATCATTTCCTGTCCAGCAGCTTCCTGAAGTCAATGGCCCCACGCTGTGATACCCATGGGTGACGATCATGACTGGTGACCATGGGGAAGTAACGGAGTTCACTTTGCTTTCCTGGAAGAGTTCACTGAAGCAAACCTGCATTTTGTGTAATAATTCTGAGGGAAGGACTCCAAGATTAGGGAAGAAATAGGATCAATTACGTAAACCACTGTAGGTTCAACAGTCCTTCTCAGGGTCTGTGAGGAAGCCATCCCAGGCGACACATGACGAGTCATTTCCTGTTTCTGTATAAAACCTCATTTAACGCCAGGATCCATTCTTTCCAGCCTGATTTAGGGTAAAGCAGAAATACTTCGAACAAAATGAGATAGGTTCCTGGTAGGACTGGGGAAACTGTTGGCCCTCATTCCACAACCTCTGATTCATGCACACAAACAAATACGGGCAGATCCATCCCCAAGAGGATGCCTACTTTGGGCAAGATGGGAGGCGGTGAGCAGCTCACAAAGAACCTCGTGTTTCTCATGCCTAAAGCACGTTTTGCGTAGCCTTCGGTATCCATACTGAGAAAAACCTCTTTGTTACTCCCTCCTTCATGTTAAGTAGTAGCTAAATGTAGAGGGTGCTCTCATTAGCAAGTATACAAGAATCCAGGAGCTGGGAGGGAGCAAAAATGTAGACTGTCTGGCAGGGAACTCAGAGGAAGCAAAAACATGGGCTGACTGTAGGACACCGAGGACCGGACTGGGAAACACTGCTCTGCAAACTTTATCTGGGAGGTATACCTGGCATTACTGTCTAATGAACGAGAGGAACCAGCCCAAGGTTGCTGGAATTAAAGACCAAAATGAGGTGAATGAAGAAATGAAACATCTAACAGACTCAATGCTTGTTCTTGTGAACCGAAGCACTACTTGAACACTGTAGCAAGTCAATTGTTAAGGCATTCCCAGTGAATTGCAACAATGTACCGGGCGGGTAAATTTCTGCCCACAAAATAGAGATGACCCCCCCCCCCCCCCCAACCCCCAACCCAAGGTCGGCAAAACATACCGTCGTTAATCTGTAGTCTGCCAGATTTTGAAAAAGTAACCCTCATTGTAGAAAAAGGTTGGAAACACTGTTGGGTCACTATCTGTGATTGCAAAAAATAAAATTATGGCTTTTTTCTCCATTATTCTTTGAAGTCTGGGGCCCTTAAAACGTAGTTTGAGGTCCCTAAGCTTTGATCTTACCATCATTTTAACTACATGGATGAAATCACTGTTATAGGAAAATGATACTATTAGGCTGAAATGTTTTTTTTTGTTTTGTTTAGATACAAAAGTGGAGCTACTTGCCAGGCTGAAAATGTTTTGTTGTTTAAATCTGCGGGCTTCACTGCGAGATTTCTTTCAGCAAGAGCTCATGTTTCAGACTTATAAAACTGGTTCCCCTGTTTTTCCCTGGTTCCACTTTTAAACTTGTCCCACGGAGGTTTCTGGGAAATGGTGCCAGGTTCACGTGCAAATTATGTGAGTGTTTGTGGCCCACGGGTGAGAAGGGGAACAAAAGTGCTGACAAAAAAACAATCATGCTGCGATAACAAGCACCTGTGACCCCCTGACTATGTAGCGTGACTTTTTCAACAACAACATCCAAAGGAAAAAAAATACAAACACCGCTGTATTTCAACAGTCTTGGCTTCACACTCCGATATATGGGGTCCACAACTTTATGAATATGAAAACGCACAAAAACATGAATTTCTGCACTGACAGAAATTCTGAGTCATGGAATAAATTGTACTTCTTTTTTTTCCCAAGATTTCAACTAATGGAGTCACAAAAGCTGAAACAGCTTGCGTATCAAAGACTGGACCCAGGATATGGAATATGAAAAGCTTAGCTTAAGCACAGATAGGTCCTAAATCTATGTAAAGACGGGAAAAAGTAGTACCACGACAGCACAGAGAACACAAAGTGTGCCAATGCAGGGGGGGGAAAAACTGCACAAAAAACAGACAGAAACACACATGAATTCATAGACGGATGAGTAGTTATGCCGACTGTTCCACGCATATTAGCTCGGAATGGCTCAAAACAAGCCAACCATAGTCATGTAGCAACAGGTGTATCTGACTCGGAACCAGTGCCCAGCAGAAGGAACCCCTGGATAAAAATCCCTAAGGGAAGAATATTTGAGGGACTACGCTTGTGCATGGACACCAGATGAGTCACGGGTGTCAACCTTTATCCACAAAGTGACTGCATGAAAATCTGTTGCTGAGTTTTCATAGTCAGGGTGGGCAGGATGCTAATTCAAAATCAGAAGCTAAATTATCACAAGATGGTAAAGGAGGGTATAAGGTTGTTTCTTCAAAAAAAGAACGTTTTCAAATTAGCACAAAAAAAAGTTTCTTCAAATTAGCAAAATAATAAAAAAAAACAATAATTGGAATCAGTGTATGAGCAGATTAAGGGGGAATTAATCAACAACACAAATCAATAACCCCCCAGAAAACACTGTTAATGTAGTAGTACGACTTGAATCGTATAAAATATTACTTATAATGCTTATAATCGCGGTTCATACACACAATCAAATCAGTTATACGCCGTTGAATAAACATTAATAAGTCAATCGTCATTCTTATGTGTGGTTTTAGGTATATCTGTAGTCATAATCAACTTTAGAAGTAATCTATGTGGTTATATAACAGATACAGCACAGCACTCCCCATGTGGGCATCCCTGGCCGCTGACATGCCAGCCCCCCCCGGTGACCCCCCCCCCCAGGGCTGTCAGCCGCCTGGCGTGAGACTTTCAATGCGAGACAAGTCAGTGCACGCTTTTACATGTACGTAAGAGTTTTATCATCTTGTAAATAGTTTGGAGGGTTGGCAAACTACCCCAACGGTTTTGATGTAGCTATTTTTAGGTCTATAATGGAATGATACATATTTGCCGTAAGATTTCCTGCGTGTCTCAAAGCCAGATGAGCGAGACCCCGGACCCCACCGCCCACCTGCGTTGTAAAAGCGATCCAGCACCGCCGTCTCCCCGAAGTCCAGCTTTCCGAAGTGCACGGTCTCCAGCCGGCTGCCAACGGCCTCGCACGCCTCTTTCAGGCACTGCAGGGCCATGCTCTCGGCGCTGTGACCCGGGATGCTCTCTCCGTTTATCACGTACGCCACCGTCACCGACCTGTTCTTGCTCTTGCCCGTGGTCAGCAGCCCGCCGCCGTCCATGGGGCAGCCGACGCCTGCAGAGCCGATGCAGCCTCCGGCCACGGGGTCCTGCCAGAAAGTCCCGGCTGCTGGAATGGAGCTCACGGCGCCAGGGCTGCCCTCTCCGCGGGGGCAAGCGGGACCCCCGCGGCCGTCCTCCGCCTCGGGGAGAGGGCCGATGGAGGGGACCGTGAGGGATATCCCCTCCGCATCTTGGCTCATCTTCAGTGTCGAGCGCCTCTCGGCTCGCGTCGTCTGGAAGTATCGTGCGCGTCTCTCATCGGCAGCTACCTCGTCCTCATCAGCGCTGCCATGCATGCAACACGGTGCATTTCCATAAGGCATCCCCGCAACACGGGGGTAACTGCACATGCATTGCTTTTAAGCTGCTTTCACGGCGCGACCTCGATATTACCAAACGCGATCGTGCACGACAGATCAACAGCGGAAGAGCACGATTAATAGATTCGCGTGAAATGCAATTTCCACCAAAATCACCCAGCGCCGGGCGACACCGACGCTTGACACGGGCGTGCATTTAAAACACGGCAGCCTTTTAAAAACGGGCTTAACATGCAGTTAGTAACTTTTAGAAAAAGGAAAAGGAAAAACTAAGTATTTACCGTCTGGTCCCCATATTTGCTGCATCTGTCGTCGACGTGTTCGCACACTTAGAAAAGTTGAGCACGAACGCAGGTTTCAGTTTCCGTAAAAGCACCCCCCCAAACCGGAGGCCATTGGCCCCAAAGCAGACGCGCCGCTCCTGCACCCAGATCTTTATGTCATCGCCCAAGCATGCGAGTCGGCGGCGGCTGCTACGGCGCTGTGATCGCAGCTTCTGCTCCCCTTCGCTTATTATCTTTCCCACACAGACTCACGCACTCTAGGCGGTACCACAATGTACCCAGTCCGGGATGAAGCGGCGTCCGCCCCCTTAAAGGCGCAGCGCGCTTCGGTGCCGCTCAATGGCCTGAAATCCATCCATCTACCACCCGTGCGCCATCCTTTCACCAGAGATGTTGACCTGCGGGTAAAATCCAAGTGGAGTCATTAAATATTACGGGCAGATTTACAGCTGTCGGTGAGTCACTCCAGTGTCTCCACAACACCTTTAATTCACTACATTCTAAGCCAAAAAATGTGTAGTGTGATATTCTTTCAAGCCGATATTCTGAGTCACATGTTTACGCAAATAACACAAGTTCAATTTGTATAAAGTATGACATAGGAGATAAATGCAATCTATGTCAAATATTTTGTTTTTCTACACGAGCGTCAGTCCCGAGCCCTGCACCTCCTTCAAGTTCAAGTGCAACTAATTTATTTTGGCCACTACTGACACCTAGCGGTGTCATGATGCAATTTCCTCGTTATGTTTCTTCGAAGTTGATGTATGACGCGTGTGAAACCTGCATATCCGTCCAGTGCAAGGTGGCGGGGGAGCTGGAGTCTAACCCCGTCAGATCAGAGCACGAGGCAGGGGTACAAATAGGAACGGATGTCTGACCTTCACAGGACACACACGCATACACTCACACACTTGGAAAGATCAGTTCACTTAACTGTATGTCAACAAGCTGTGGAGTTCATCAAATTTCCTTTTGTGCACGGATGGGATTAAATTCCCCAGGCCTAGAGGTGCGACGCAACAGTGCTATCAAACGCACTTGATTTAAAATCAAAAGAAATTACCACATCCATATCTGAAGTACACATTCTCTCAAGACTTCAGTCCCTCATTTCCAACAAATGATTTCACAATGTGCTTAAATTAAACTAATACTCAGATCTGTCTCAAAATTAAATGATTCTTATTCTAACAGCATTGCACATACACTTAGATTTGGATTCTGGAAATACCAGAATTTTTGGTAATGTGTCTGAGGTAAGACCTTCTAATGACGGGATCAAGGGATGTAGAGAATGTAGAGTAAGGTTGATTGTTCTGCAGTCCAGCTCTGAGAAACTACCGGTTTTAAATCGCGCTTGTCTGTCCTTTCGATAAATCTGTTTCTGGAACAGGCATTGTCCTGGCTGGGAGGGATCAACACACTTTTCTACTCTATAATTGGTCTGGATTCTTGATGGAGGACATATTGAGGTTGAGGCATGACTCTGCAGAGTTTGTTACATGCAGCACTTTTCCCTTGGAGCAGGCAGACGCTAATACAAAATAGAGAGTGATGGAAGATGAGATGCGCTCTGCAGTGGTTTTTGAAGGACTGTCCCAGAGCAGGCTGGATGATGAAGAATTGCATGAACTTCATTGCGGTTGTGATGTCCCTGTCCCATCTTAGGGGGTTGCAGACAGAGGATTTTGGAGTCCTCAGACTTCATGGCTGCACTATCAATTTCACCTTCGCTCCCCCATTTTCATTGGTGGTAGAATTTGAGGCACTATGGGTAAACTACAGAAAATAGGTCCTTTATGGCTAAAAAGTTATCAGTATTGTTTAAATGAGCAGAACATAGAGTTAGGGGACACTATTAGGTAACCAGATGGGAAAACCTTTTGTTTGCAGAACCACTACAAGGTTGACGAGTTTGTAACGAGATGCTTTCTTGACCACCTCTGCGCTGTACTGAGCTGTTATTTTTGCACTCCTGGCCTCTCTTTTCATGAGTCGGGTCATTCTCCTCTGATCTCCCTCACTAACCGGTGTTTTCAGGCACACAGATCCCCTCCACACAAAACTTTCCCCAATTTGCACCCTTTTCTACAACTCTACACACGGTAGTACATGAAAATCCCAGGAAGGCGGTTGTTTCTGAAATGCTGGCGCCAACAATCACAACACGTTTAAAACGATCGCACATCTTACGTGTTGTAACGATTAGCTCCGCTGATCTGTCTGCATGCTCTATGCATTCTGCTGTAATCTCTATTCGCGATTTTTAGGCTATTTTTGTTCATTCACAGATGATCCTACAGAAGTGGCCACTGAACGTACACATCATCAGAAAAAACTGATAGGGAGATTGAAGTGTGACCCCTTGTGGTGAATATTATGTATTGCATGCCACATTACTGGATGCCCCGTGAATCCTCCAAATTATCCATAGGAACACCAGAGGGCAATATGGGATAAGATTCAAATCAATACAGTATATTTTAAAAGTAAATTTGATTAATCATGATATCGAACAACACAAAACATTTTTCATGTCTTACCAGTGTGTCACTGGTGTCCATGTGGAAAACTACAAAAATCACAAAACGCATTTCTGACTTAACGGAGAACTTAAGAACATCCACTTATCTTATCCGCAAAGGGCCGGTGTGTTTGCAGGTTTTTGGGGTAACCTTTAGGTCAGCCGTTCAAACCCAGGTGTGAGGACTCTTCAGCCAATCAGTCCTCTAATTAGTGACCTACTTAGGGCGTTGCAGCGAAAACCTGCACACACAGCGGCCCTTTGCGGATAAGATTGGCCATCCCTGACTTAGGCAATATAACCAAGCAGCACGGAGAATTTCAAAGGCAATCTCCAACTCCTTTAATAAAAGGGTAATCAGGACATATGAGGCCAGATATAAGCTCACTTATATTATCCTTATATTATATTATCTTGAAGCTTAAAAGCAGCTTATATGCATGATCATCACGCAGAGGCAGACCATCATCTGAGGAGCACAAAAAGCAGAAGTTCCAGAGGACGGGAAGATCGGCAAACTGAGTAGCTTCATCAGCATTCTCCTAAACACTCGGTTAAAGGGCTTTAATGACTGACGGATGAAACAGCCTGAAGAACCCAGCAAGCTCAAATATGTGCCTAAACAAGTAGATAATTGTGAACAGGTGTTCATGGGGCGATGTCCCCAGAAGCCTAAAGCTTCTGCCTGCCCACTGGTGCCCTCTGGTGGCCTCGTCGGCACTTTGTCCAGGACATGGAAGGGTTTGTGTTCATATGCACATATCATTTTCATATTGCAAATACAGTATACAGGGTGTGATGTATGTGCAATCCGTGTAATGCATATTACATTTTATGAAACCGATGCTGTATAAAGAAGTATTTTAAGCATTTTAAGGCAACATTCTTTCTGTGTCACTGCCACACACATTATGGGAGATGGAGTGACTGTGTACGCAGTCTTTAGTGGTAATACTAGGTGTATGAACATGGTAATTTACTTTTCATCACATTGTAAACGTGTTTTTTTGGCACTGTGAGGTTAAGTCAACCACATGATTCACGCCTGTTTTTGAGATAAGGGTGTTTTCCAAATGAGGCAAGTTCAAAGAGGTTTTGGCCAGTGGAGGAGAGTCAGGGAGACCGTTGTGCAGAGTACGGGTGGCCTGACAGTCATGTTGGTGGTTTCAGCTACCCATAATCCCCATAGGCAGGGCTAAGTGAGCAGGAAGTACCCTGGTACCATGTGGCTCAACTACAGGCAGCAGTAATAACACATTCATCCTGTTATGCAGCTGAAATTCGCCGCAGTTTATTTTTCTCGAAAGCTTTGTTACCGTCTTCCGATGATACCTTCAAAACTTTAAACCTTGTCATAAAATACAAAATTAGTAACAAGAGAGTGACACACCATCTTTGTAGAAAAATATAATAATTTTATTTGAAACTACAAAAATGAAAACATGTAACGTTTTGGTCACACTTCTCAATAAAATATTACACAAAACTGTCATTAAGAACAGTTATCTCAGCAAAAAAGCAATAAACATATACCATATAACAACTAACAATAAACATATGAAAGCCAGAAGACAGACAAATGCTTTTACCTTAAATTAACTTAGTCAACTGTACAAAAATATGTACAATATTTACAGCATTTTTATCATTAAGGAATGAAACTATAAATCATCCAGTCTCTTTTGTTTCTGACAAAATACTGATTTCTTTCCAATTTCCTAAATCAGTCAGTCAAAGTCTAGCATCCTTTTCCTTCAGTGCTGTAGCAAACCCCTTGAAGCATGTTTGCCTTGCTCCTTGTCTCAGGCAATGTCTGTTTGGTCAGCGGAAGCTGAAACTACAGCCTGTTGTCGTCAACACCGTAACAGAAGCTATCCCCCAAAAGTGAGGGGAGTGGGCACTGAATAATGAGAGCACATTCAACGGGCATGCTGGTGGGTACGGCATCTACGCTTCTCTTTGGGGTTAAAATCTTCACCCTCCGCATTGCAAGTGCTCTGAGTCTCAAAGCCAGACAAGTCTGTCGGCTGGCCACCACAGCTCAAGGGGAAGGAAACTAGCACCTACCAGCTTGTGACAGCACAGGGTCGTCACTGCGTAGAACTATAGTGCAGTATTGCCACAGAGGCTGCAGCACAGCCCCCTGTCTTTCTCTAGGGCGATACTCTGTAAGGCGACTAGCCCCACACTTCAGTCTATACACTTTTACACATGCGCTTTATATAATCGTATAGTTTTGTGTCTTCATAAAAATAGACAATGCATATTAAAAGGAACATACCAAGTAACAAGCAAGTATTGTGCTGCAAATGAGATGGTGATCTGTCAGATTCAAGTGAACAGTCGTCGTTCTTTCGTCTGTTTCCCCGGCGGGGGGAGGGGGGCGCTTTCACGCCATGTCGCCCAGCATTTTCTTGTAGTACATGGACTCGAAGACGTCGTTCTCACTGGGGCAGTTGTAGTGGCACGCGCACGTCTTGATGAACATCATCTGCTTCTTCATGACCTGGCCATCGGGGCACTTGAACTCCATGGGCAGGGTGGCGGTCCGGTGAGGGGTGCAGCAGCGGCCATCCGTGCACACGCCACAGAACTTGGGCAGGTAGGACTTGGTGGTGGTGCAGCCGGAGAGCTCGAACTTCATGGGCTTGGAGACCCTGGGGGTCCGGATGCACTTCTTTCCTTTCTGTGGAAAACCGAGACAAAGTCTGGTTGGTCACAAACCACTAACACTGAACCTCTCCATGCAGAAATACCTGCTGGTCATCTAAAGCCTGATCGTGATGCTAACCCTGATGCTCTGCTCCAGGTGTGACTCGCAGGGGCGGACCATGCACAGGCGGGACTGCTTCTCCAGCCGGCACTCGCGGTTGTCATTGGTGACCCGGGTGGAGATGCCCAGGCCACAGGTCTTAGAGCAGGCGCTCCACTCGGTGGTCTGGACCAAGCAGTTGTCCCGCATCAGAGAAGGGTCAGGCCCATAGGTCTCTTCTTCTCTGTAGGCTATGGGGAAGAACGAGGTTTGGGGTTATGGTGAAGGATCGAGACCTTGACTGGCATTTAATGATGCACAGACTCGTCGAGCCCAATGGACTAACAGGAAGGGAGCCACACTCACCGGCAAGAGCAGAGCCCACGAAGGTCTGCTGGTGTGGCGCATCGCACACCCATTCCTCACAGCACTTCCCGGGGACCTTCACCCGCCGGGGCACGGGGCAGTCGGGGCTGGGCAGGCGCACGTCGATGCTGCAGAGGGGGACACAGCCTATGGCGCCATCCAGGCAGGTGCACTGGTATTTACAGCTGCTCTGGAAGGACTCGCCGCTCCTGTACACCATTCCTCCGAACAGGCAGGTGGCGCCTTCTTTAGCTGCAGTGGACAGGAGTGAGATTGGTGGGTCACATTTCTGTGGCTGGCACCAAATGACAGCACGATGCCAAGAGCCAAAATTTGAGGATCTGGGTAGAAGTGCAGCGGGTTGTCCCAGCCACTTACCTGTGCAGACACCGATGCGGCGGTTAACCGGCGAGCCGAAGTCACAGAACAGCCCCTTGTGGGGATCGCAGACGTCCCGCTCGGTACAGAGCTCACCCAGCTGCTTGGCGCACATTCTGCAGCAGCCGCAGGCGTCCGGCACGAGGCTAACCCCGGGGGCACACTGTGGTGGGACTACGGGGCAGTTGCACTGGCCGCTGCACTCTTGGGCCGAGGCCTGAGGGGTGCAAACAGAGGTGATCAGCACGGACCTCCAGGCAGTGAGCAAGGGCATGACAAGCCGGCGTCTTTCACAGCAAAAGCCCACGACTCTGAATAACATGGCCAGAGGTGCTAATGGAACCCAGCTCTCAAGTATCACCTACATGCAGCCCAGCGAGCATGAGAAACGGTAACACGGACATTCAGTGCTTATCGTTAGTATGATCTAAAGTGGCCAACTTACCCAGCAGAAGAACGTGAGGCATAGCAGAGCGGTGCTCTTCAGCGTGTTCATTCCTGCAGACATGACTGATTTGCTCAGCTGCGCTCACAACAAAGCTAAAACAAAACGAAAAACCTTCCGAAAAGTCTACAAATCTCTCCCGGATCTTGTCGCAGCAGAGTCTCGGAGTGTGGTCTGATCGAGGTGATCCCGTTGTAAGGTGCTGTCCTGGCTTTGGTCAAAGCTAGAGTTTAGCTTCAGTAGTTTAGCTTCAGTGGTTCAGCTGTGGTTGCTGTTGCTCTCTGGAGGAGTGTTGTTCTGTGTCGGGAGCTGGGAGCCCTCCTGTATTTATACAGGCTGGGCTGTGGTGACGTGCTACTGGCTCAATGGAGTCCTGGACAAACATGGACATTCTTGGCATTTTTTCCTAGTTTCCTGCCCCCACCACCCCCCCGGACTCACACCTCCTGACATCCCACATTCCTCCCGTCTGAAACCAAGCGCTGGCATGTATCAAAATAAAAGTGCAGTCTCGACATAAACCGTTCCCTGGAATGTTTATCTGTGCCAGTCGGGATGTTGTGGATGTACGTAATATGTAATGCTACAGTAAGAGCTTCCCTTCTTCAGGGCTGCATGCCTTTGGCCTCAGTGTAAATGTCACCTGTCATAATAATGGCCGTATTGTAGAACCATTTCAGAGTGCACTGTTTCTGAAATTAGAATAAAAATTAAATTGTTTAATATACTGTTGTGCTTCTTAATTCTTAATCTATTGCTTCCTCTTGTATCCCACTGTAAAGGGGTGAGTAAATAATAATAATCTTTGTTTCCTGATGTACGGGGCTCAGCTCTTGGGTTACTGAGCCATACAATAGATGTTCAGTTCTTCGGCTGCCCTCGCTAGCTACTGTGCGTTTTTTTTTTCGGAGCTGTCTGCTTTCGCCTCGCAAATGAGGTTTAGTCTAGGGACGACAGGCGCAGGTGTGCCGCATTCCAGGGGCCGTATCCTATTTTGCACTGCTGAGCAGACCCTTGGCTTGCAGGAAAGCGGCTAGACTCTGGGTTTGTGTATTTTTTTAATGTTTTTTTTTTCACAGGAACTCCAGACTCTCCTCCCCGCCACATGCCAGCCACCGAATCGGAAATAAAAAAGCTGCCCGAGAAAGCTCGGAGTAGCAGGAATGTGTGATCTGCGCCAGCAGACGTACTCGTACTACAAGCGTACAGACTGAGAGGAAGTCGGCCTTATAAGGGAATGTTCACTTTCAGATGCTTCCTCGCCTGCTTGCTCGTGCCCTCTCCTCTGGCAGACGTACAGTAGGAGTGTCCCCATCTTACACTGTCTGAAAGCCGTCGTGCTGATGTTCCTGGATGCTAAAGTGCCCCATCCGTCAGTGCTGGTTCATTTGGGGTGAAGCCAGTCACCACCTCTGTGCACCCTTTGTTCTCGTTCAAGACAAATAATGGTGGCCAAATGGGATGTATTTGTCTGCTGCAGGACAGACAAACTGACACACTGACGGGGATAAAATAAGATAAGATCAGATTATATGGAAAAATAACTCCCACCAACAAACATTCAAGCACAACAATCCGTTATTAGCCATTTGCACATGTATGAGCACAAGTATGTTGGGATGCTTCTCTTTGCCTACCCCATCTTGCCCTCCATAGCTTGGGGGGTACATTGGCAGCTAACATACAGCACCCCTGAAGCTGGGGGTTAAGGGCTATGCTGAAGGGCAGACAGACTCTCGAGTGTTCTGCCAAGGCTGGAGGTCAAGCCAGTGATTTTCTGATCATAGATACAGAGCCACTCACCCGCCCGCTAACACTATGAATAAGTGATAGGAAAGGGTATGAAGGCGTTGGATGTGCCGATGACAGTGTGTTGGGGCAAGCCAAACGTCAACATCCCACTGCACTCATGGAGAACCCACTGTCAGCACTGCTGCAGTTATCTCGTCTCGCCAAGCCTGCCGTCGCGTGCCTTTCCCAAGAAATTCCCTAGTCAGTGGAGCATAGGTAAATGCTTTCGGCTCTGTTAAGCTTTAATGTCATGCCCTCTGATTTTCCACACTGTCTGGAGGGGCCCGAAGCTTCAGCTCTGGTATGGCAGCTATTTCAAACTCGCTGCTCCAGATGGGGGCTCCTACTGCGTTACACCTGTTTCGGTTTCGCATCAGCGCCTCTGCTTAAGCGTCTCAGTTATCACCCTGGCGCTCTCTGGGGCCTCGAACCATCGGGTTGGATCGTAGCTAGTTTTAGAAAAATCACCTATTGCGTTTACTATGCAGACGGTATTATTGGAGTGACAGTTCACAAAGAAAGGTCAAAGGTCAGCCCATGACGAAATGGAAAGGATTCCACATTTGGTGTAAATAAAGTCATGCCAGTTTTAATTGTGCAAAGACAGCCATGTGACCAAACTGGTGGGCATACGGGTTAGAGTGGGTGGGTAATTTAGTGTCCCAGGGTAAAAATAACAAACACACATTAGTAAAAGAGACGGCCAAACAGTAATTTTCTCTGCTCCATTTCCATTCTCCTCAGGCTGGTATTTAGGTGACTTGAATTACAGACATTCTACCAGAACATTCTACATGCATTCTCCTCCGAATCCATAATCTTTAACGAAACCAAAGAAAACAGCATAAAGCCAATTCATCCATTTTGACTGCTCTAGCATTCTTTACCGGTAATTTGAACGATGATGAACAGCATGTGGTTTGTGAAACATTATCGTTACTTAGACTGAAGTTTAATTTGTTGTCTTTATCATTAAGTGTGTCATTTTTGATGTTTAACACGGTTTATATTTTTTTGACCAAAATACAACTTTGATTAACTTTGCTTCCCTGCAGTCTACAGCAACAAGGTTATTAATAAGAGGAGAATCGCCTTTGGCTTTGTACATAATAATGGCAAATTAAACATTCCATTCCATGGCACTAAGACAAACAAAAAGTGACTAATATATTAGAACTATGTGATCAGTCCAGTATCAAGCAGCCTTCGCTAGGACTCCTTCAGCCAGCTTGTGAGGTAATCGGTTTGCTTAGCTCACTCAAAAATTCTCCAAAATAACAATCCACTTTTTCTTTCAGGTACTGTTAACCTAACCAGGGATTTCCCAAAGGCACAAATCACTCTAAGTAGTCAGAGACCATGTCCAAAAATCTTGGATGAGCCTTACCCACCTCTGGTTTTAACGGTAGAATACTCCAGTGATTAAAATGCTGGAAATAAGGTCTTCCCGGCAATAAACAAACTGGCGAGACGGATTTGTGAAGGAGACACGGGCGTGGCTGAATACCTTGACTTCCTTGTGTGGCGATGGCGTACGTCATGCGGTCGGGGCGGCACAGCGAGGGATGCCCCTCTGGTACGCACTTTTTGCAATGTATGTTTTCATAGCGGCGTTCCTGTGGGATTTGTTAAAACATTCGTCATGGGATTCACCTCCCTTAGTGTACTGGAGAAGATGACTCATGTGTCACCCATCAGGAGATTTTCTGGGTGAATACAGGTCCTCCCTCTGTGCTTGGTGACGGCAGCAGGCGGGACGTCGTCACCGCCTCCCCCTTTCCAAGTTAGGGGTTTGGTGGTTCTACACAAAATCTTCTTGTTTCTCTCAGTACATAAACAGTCACCTTCCAACAGGGTAATGGAAGTGTGAAGGACACCGCTAGAGATTTTGGGCCCTATGAGAGCATATTGGGCATCCAACCCAGACAAATTCAATTATGTTCCAAATTATTTGGGCACTTGCATGTCCGTACCACTGAGGGCCCCCAGGTCAAATCCTCAGCATTTTTTCTGTAACTCCAATAACCACAGTATATTACGGGGCACACCTAGGACGGGATAACACTTTTTCACCTTGCCATTTTAAAAATCCTGTCATCAGCCCTGGGCCCCTGTCTCTCAGGGGCCCTTGAATTCCTTAAACATACTACATTCAGGTAATGCAACACTTTTTTTGTAGGAATAAGGAAAGGTTGTTAAAAAAACTGAAACGTATTTAACCACGAAAAGTAATTGCGCTCTAATTTAGAAGGTAAGTGTACATATATATTACTTTTAGCCTTAAAGCAAAAGAACACGGCTTTCTCCTCATAAACATTCTAAAATTAGCATTTGACTCTTTTGTGGTGAATTTCAGTTGTATCCATCCCCCTCTCTGCATGCAGGGCTGCTTAAAGTTGAACATGTGGTAATGATTTCAAAACTTGCTAATTATGAGAGATGCCGTTTAGAAGTTCCTGGCTTGACTTAAAACTTCATGGTCCGGTCACAAAGTTTTGGGCTGTATTTCAACCACAGCACACAGAAATAAACTGATACATTTTCACTTAAAAATGGGGAACAGAAAAGTGGTTCAGAGAAGTATGGACCGGGAGACTATTCATGTGATGTTCAGTATTCATAAAACTGTATTCATGTGATGTTGAGTATTCATAAAACTGTATTCATTGTGATGTTGAGCATTCATAAAACTGTATTCATGTGATGTTGAGTATTCATAAAACTGTATTCATGTGATGTTGAGTATTCATAAAACTGTATTCATAAGAGTGTGAATTTAGAGTGGAGATACTGGAACCCATCCATCTATATAAAAAAAAACAAAATAATATTGTAAACAAAGATGTTCAGCAAGGTCTGCAATGCCCTGGCAGAACACCAGCTTGGGTCTGCAAAACCACTCTTTTCCTGAACGGAATTCCATGTGTGTTCTTGCTGAATTCTGAACTCTCTGTTCATTTTGGAGTCCAGTGAAATGGTTTTGGACAGCGGTGCCACAGTAGAGTACAGTATTCCAAATATAGGCCTTGGAGAGTTAGCGCTTTACCAGACAACCTGGCTGAGGTTTCCTTCTCCCTTCCGTTAATGATCAGGGCAGCATTCCTCAGAAGATGGGCATTATTCTCATGTCTCCCAGAGAGCCTCGTGTTTGCAGTAACTTGGCTGAGACTCATCATGTTATCAATGGCACCGTTCTTAAATCTCTCCGTGGCTCCTTTGTTTCCACGCAGAAGGAGAGAGCCATGGAAGGCGGCGGTGTGGACCCACAATGACCGTTTATCGTCATTCTGAAGAATGTGTTCCTTATACTGTAACAGCCTGTAGTGGTTAATCCCACCCGCGTGGCTTGACTGGCCACATTACCATCTAGAGTAGGTCCATTCAAATTCCCCGGTGGGCCATTGCAGGAAGACCGGTGCAGTTCAGGCATCTTAGGCATTCTTCTGGTCAAGCTTGTGACACGATACATTCCTGCTCGATTTCCCAGCATGTCACTTCATCTCCTTGATCTCAGAGTTAAAGTTCTGAACAGACCCTCGGGTGGTGGCTTTGTTTATCATACTTATTAGCATATTGCTGCTTGGTTGAAGAGTTTTGGCTTTGGCATTAGGAGATATGTGTTGTTACGTGTCCATTCATCCATCTTCTAACTGCGTGTCCCGGCCAGGGCCACTGGGGGTCTGGAACCCTTCAGAGGTAGCACAGGGCACAGGGCTGCGTTACACCCTGGATAGGAACTGTTATGTAGCTATGCTATTAATCATTTTTGAGGCACAAATTCAGGGTTGTTCAATTGCAATCTAAAACGAGTTGTTGCTACAGAAGGAACGCTGATATGCCAGAACTGTTGAGCCTAATGATCATTTTTGGCCACATTGCAGAATTGCTCGGAATTTAATTGTCGATCATACATCAGCAACGGCACTCATGTGGTTCATTTTCATTATCCTAATGAGATTTTTTTTCCTTTGATCAGATTGCTCTTTTCAGAAACGCACAATGAGATGCACGGACAACCTCCTAGGCACTGAAAAGCTCTCATTCATGGGACCAGAGCTCAGTGGCTCCCAGGCGCCAAGACAAGCAGCAGTGGAATGACCTCATCATCCTCTCCATGGCAACCGGCAAGACTTCCTGGGAACAAACAGTACCTGGATCTTATAGAAACAGCGCAACTGTTTCCTGTTGAAGTGCAAGCTGTTCATCATAGGGCGCTTGTCCACCGCACCAGGTACCGTATTTTTGGTACTTCAAGAAAGTCCCAAAAAGATGGTATTTCAAGGTGTTGGTTTTCCACTGGCATAAAAACTGGTATGAACTGAATGACATCACAACAGGAGGCAGGTATTTTGTACTGAATTTGAAAAATGACTGTAGTATATTATAGGGCTGGACAATGTGCGATATTAATACCAACATCGCATCTACACATGCAGTTCTCACATTGCTAGATTAAGATCAGGCTTTTTCTTACCATGGAAATTATAGTCCACGGAGTTTAACCCTTCACTAAAACATTTTTATTCTTAGGAAAAAAAGTTAGCAATTTTAATGATCATTCCTTTTCAAGATTACCCAGCATATGTTTAAAAACTTGTTTAAAGATTACCTCCGCTGCTTTTGCATGAGCGCTGCATGTGATCTCTGAGATCATAATCATTTTCATCGTTGCTGTTTACATCACGCCTAGACAGGTTTGTAAGAAATTTATGTTCGAATGCATTTTTGTTTTATAAATGCCCTAATATTTATTACAACAAAATCACATTGCAATACTTGGAAAATTTTGCAATACTGTACTGTCCTGGTATATTATACAAAGTTTATTTCTTGTTATGCATCTTGACCTTGTATTTTTTCTTCAGACCAGAGAGAGAGAGGTAAGGAGTGTGCACTGATACAGCACTTCACTGCCATGCGGCAGGTGATACCTTAGTACCATACTAGTGGAATGGAACAGCATGAGGTTTTGCTGGAGGCCGGAGTGCCAATCCTGCCACCAACCCCCAGATTTTCCCTAAAAATTGGAGGACCTGCTCTTCCAACCAAGTACCAAAAAAGTACTCCAGCTGGTTTTGGTACCAAAAGTATGGTCTGGTGCAGTGGAAGAGTGCCCATAATTTTCTCTTTTCACAACATAATTGAGAGAATTTTCAGCGTGAAACCTCCCTGTTTTATTGATGTCCATTGATATTGTATCTGCTTGCTGTTGACTGACGGTCAAGAAATGAAACGAAAGAAAACCATATCAGTCTTGCTACGGAGTCATCAGGATTCGCAGGATTTGCATAAATCCAGCACCGTGACTCTGCAGCTGCTCAAAGGTCCTGCTCATGGGAAGAGAAACACCATCATCGGCTCCTGCTGTGTTTCTGACAGCTGTGGTGTTCGTCTTTGTTGTCCCTGTATCAGTCTCCAGGCTGAAGAGAGCAGGTTTCTATTCAAACCCTTGGAAGACGGCAGTGCAGAGAAAGAGAGAAGCTGCACCCCGAATGTCTAAGTGTATTTTAATATTTCTTCCATTGGTTATTTTAACCAAATTCGCATTTGATGGCTTGTAGACCCTTTGATGTTCTTACGTCCTTAAAAGGAAAAGTTGTGCTTAAACTGCAGCTCTTGTGATGTAAAGAAATGAATAGGGTTGCGTAAATCCCCTGTTTACGCTAGCCACCCGGAAGAATGGGCCAAATATGCTGGAAAGGAATATGAATGAGATCATGAATTTATTTTGCAATATAGTTTATTTCCCTGCAGTGTCAGTTTGCCTTGTTCCAAGTGAGGATTGCTATCAATTTTCAGAGCGAGCTTCATGCTAAAGGCGTTAGCATTAGCACCTAACCAGACATGCAAACCGCAGTGGTTTAGCAAGATGGATGGATGACTAGAAGGAAGCACAGATGGATAAATGGCTGCATAATCTTTAATTAGAATGGTGCAGCTTCACTCCCAGAAACGGGCAAGTGGTTCCATCTCAAATGGAAATCCTATCATATTCGCATGTCATAACTGGGTAAATGGAAAGTTTGTAAAACCACAGGGAGGACTGGCCTTGCATGGGACCACCTTGTCCTACAACACCACAGGACTCTAAAATCCTTTATTCCAATCTAAAGCTGCAATCTAATGGCTGTCTCTGAATGCATTCATGTCTAGGTATGTCCATATGAAAACAGGGTTTGGGCCACATAAATAACTGGAGGCAATGGCACAAGCCTCATTTTCGTTAATTTGTTTTGCTGGTTCTTGAGCAGCGAGGAAGCCATATATCTACACTGCAATTATACGTCTTTCAGGATTATGCGTGGACAGGCTAGGCTTAGTATGTTTAATGGGAATGTTAGTTTCTCTCTTGCCTGGCATGAAGTCACATTCTTCTCCTAATTGGTTTCCTGTAAAACAATTTGAATGTTGTGATTGGTACTGGTCAAAACGACTTTGGCTGTTTCATTGGCTGCCAACAAAAATGTTACCTAAACTCATAGACAAACCTCCAAGATGTGACTTAACTGTTTCCCTTTTTTTCAGGCAGGTGCTGTGTAGCTCGATCGGCATGCACACCATCCAAGGTCTGCTCTGTTTCTTCCCTGAACTTCAAATAAAGCCGGAATATTATTTTTTCATTTGAATTTTAAAAGCCGAACATTGTATACATTCAGTAAATACATGTGGTTTTTCACCTTTCCTGTATGGTTTTCAAAGGGCTTTCAGGTGCACCCTTTCATTAGCAGGGCGGAGTCCAGCGGCCTTTCACACTTTAAAGGACGCGTGGACACTGGCTTCTTTGTCCGGCTAAATATTTTCAGAATGTTTCATGTGCTCGGCGTTTGATGTAATGTTTGCATTAGTACGGCCGTTTTTAAATAAACCCTAACCCCGCTTCCCACCCATGTTGTGGAGCGCTTAACGGCTCAAACGAAACCGATCATTTGCATCCTGTGTACGCCGCTCACGCCCAAGCAGCGCTCCTTCATTGACCCGTTAAAGCTTAAGCTAGAAGCAAGGCCCTGCTGTGGGGTTTGGCTCTGCAGCCTTCGGAGGGAAACACGATGAGAAGAAGATGCTAATTCATTAGCTGGTGTGTTAGACATGTGCTGTTTGTTTTTTTAATGAAAAGGGTCATTATGTCATGAAAAGCAAATCAGACAGCTTACATCCTCCTTATCGTATTTTCACTGAGACTTGAAGCTTCGTCCGAGGGAGCACTTATCGCTTCGATGATATGACCTAAACAGTAGCACTAGGCGTGCTCTGCTAACTCAATCAACCCTGCTGCGTATTTGTTGGACGTAGGTTGTCTGTTCTTAAAAAACTACCATCCGATTGATTGGAATCGTTTTCATTTCCGTGATGTGTGCTATCGTGCAATGCTCCTTGCCGACAGTCTATTGAAGTTTCTCATTTACTTATCGTTTAAATTTCATATGATGATGATATGTTGAAATATCATCCAGCCCCACTCTAGGGGAACAAGCCTCCCTCCGCTTTGGGAAGCAGCCAGGCCTTAATGCTGCCATCCTTCTGGCACGCAACCAACAACTCTAGGTCTTTCATGGGGGAGGTGAGTGGAAAATAGCGCCAGCACTACGATACGTCGTGTCTGTCTGGAAAGTGGAGGTTGTCATGCCCATAAAGCTGCCCCCCCCGCATAACCTGGCCGACACATAAATACGAGGTGGCTGAGTGAAATTTCATTGAACAACTTTCCCATAAAAAGCCCCCTCCGACGGCTGTGGCCTCCCGCAGGGTTGAGGCCTTTGGATCGGAGATAGCAAGAACTTTTCTTTCCCCCCCATAGTCCATAAGTAAGATGTCTTTGTGGGTTGGGAATTTCTTGACAAAAAGTATAATTATAATTGGTTTCATCTGGCCAATGTATGGCTCCTGGTTTACAAACCAGATATGGAAGAAATCCCCCAGCGGGCACTGTCGCTGAGTGGATATTTATGGGGGCCTGTTGCTATCCACCGGTCTTAGTTCTGTTATGTATGGAGTTCTGGAGTACAATTTGTACCCAACTCAGTGCTGAAAATGAGACAGTTGAACATACTGTATCAGCGACAGACGCGTGCCAGTTGGCCTCTTGTTATGCTTAAAGGACTTCTGCATTTCAAAAACATCCTTCACATTCTTTTTTCTTTAATAAATGACAGCCAGCAATACAATAAAAGCATTTGAAGTTACAAATTCGCACAATGTAACACTTATACGTACATATTGACTCAGGATTGGTTCAGGTTGAGTAATTAGCTTGAATAATTAGCTTGGAATAAATGCATAATGCAAACACAGATTGTTTTAATTGGACAAATGTTATAGTGATATATCATATTTAATTATTAAATTAAAATAGTGACCACACCATAAACACTGTACTGCACATGTGCCTTCAGCATCGGGGAGATGCGGCGGCCTGCCACCGCCAATCAGCCAGCGGCGCTAAACGTCCATGCACTTTGCCGAGAGCCCAACGTGAACCCGCAAAGGAACATCTTAAGGGTGTCACTGTGCATTATATCGCACGTCATGCGAGACAAAGAAAACCGCCTTTGTCGACCTGCCTCTCCTTCACGTCCGGGCAGCGGAACATCAAACGGAGCTGCATCAGGACCAGATGAAGTGCCCGGTCTCAGCCCAGTGTTGAGGGACCTGCCATCTACATCAGAAGAGGTTTACATTTCGAAAACAGGCGGGGCCGGCCTCAGTCTCCCCTACACATCTGTTTCCCTTTGATTTTCCGACCGCTAATCTGTTCCCCAGCTCACTTACGCTGAGTCAGTATTCGTCTGTGAAAAAGAGACGTGACAGGTTGAGGGCAGAAAAAAAAAGCACATCAGCGTCTGAAATGCAGACAAACCGAAGCTGCAAATCTATACTGTATATCTTCAGGGTGTTGCTGGTAAAGTCTTCATTCAAAAGCTGCTCTGTGGTCACAAGGCCTTGGCTAATCAGAGGCTGTTCTGGGGCTAATGGCAAAGGCGCCGTGAATGTGCAGCACCAGGAAACACGGGACCAGCCTTTTATTTTGCTTCATAATTCTTATATATGAAAACCTTTCTCTTTTTTCCGTCGTAAGCTTGGTTTTTCCAGAACGGTACAGTGCATACGTCTGTTGGACAAAATGCTATTTTGACTGTGTTGCCTTTGTCAAGGCTCTTAAAAGCCCCTTTAAAAAGTTTATTTGATAATTACATATTTGTTTTATGACCGTTTTTTATTCTGCCACTGGAGATTATTATGGGTTATGGAAAGTCAATTAGGTGCATTTTTTGGGGAAAAATACATAAACTGCCCTAAGAACTTTCAGTTAACGAAAATGAAAAATTAGCAGTTCATTTAATAAAGCACTAGATATTAATCTTGGAAAACATCTAGCTTAAGTGATATATCAAACACCCTTCAAAGTTATTGCTGGGAATACGCTGTGTCGTAGCTCCAATGCGGGGTGGGGGCGGGGGGGGGGCATATGTGCCTACGCTGACCTGCTTTAAAGCACAGTGGAGCTCTACAGTTCAGTACAGGTTGTACCTTAACATATTTTATAGATTCTTCTTTTTTATTTTGCACATTCTTACAAATAGCGCTTTGGACCATTCCTCATGAAAGACATACCTTTGGCTCCCTTGGGTGACTATGGAGCGCTGATAATTCCCGCTTCCTTTTCAAAAAGATTTTGCCGCTAGTTCGCGTAAGCTTCCAGCTAGCAGCGTTTCTCTATTTTGAACTGAAAATTAATCCTTTAGAGCAGATGATGGTTTTGTTTTAAAAAGAAAATAAGAGCCGGATAAGGTCAGCTTGCCTCAGCAGCATTGTTTTCCTGAAGTTTTGTTTTTCTGAAGTTTTGTTTTCCTGAAGTTTTGTTTTCCTGAAGTTTTTTGTTTTTCTGAAGTCTCTTTAGCGGCCTGGGCAGCACAGCAAAGCAGCGGCGCCGTGGCATGACGTTCTGTGTTTTCCCTGCGCTGTTTGCAGTGGCGGTTGAAGTCCGTGTGGTCCATAGGCCTCCCCCCACCCCCCCCCAAACCTAAGGGACGGTAAAAATGTACTAATTTGGGTTTGGCGTGGGGGGGGGGGGGGGGGGGGGGGGGGGGGGGGGGGGGGGGGGGGGGGGGGGGGGGGGGGGGGGGGGGGG
>JAODKC010000043.1:3830830-3840868 GCA_026777985.1 Mormyrops attenuatus
TTAGTTAGGTTCTCCCCAAACGAGCTTGATGGGCCGAATGGCCTCCTCTCGTTTGTAAATTTCTTATGTTCTTAAAAGAGAGTTGAAAAAAATTACGGGACTTAAGGAAAAACAGATTAGATTATTTTTCAGTAGATTCAACCAGATGCAAATAAAATATATACTAATACAATACATTATGAATAAACCATACACATAAATTGTTGTTGTATGCAAAATTATACATGAGGTAGTCTGGAACATAAGGTTTATTTGGGATACAATATATTTTTTTATTACATTTATAACCGAAAATACCTTTGTTGATCAGGCCATGCTCGTGCTATATTATTGGTAGAAATGATACTTTCTTAAGAGCTTGTCATGAAATATCTGGACATCTCTGGCAGGACGATACATTAAACCTGGCCTGATGGGTCTAGCAGATATGCAGCACTGAGGTAACCACTGCCGTGGTAAAACTTATCTGTCTGGAAGTTGTTCTCTGGAGGTCTGTGCCTGAAAATGGAAATGTGTGAAGGGCATCAGTGTGGACGTCTATTTCACACCCCAAAGAGTAACGTCTACAGAGGTCTGTAATCGGGATTCCAGTATGACGTCACACTGCAGGTAAATGCAGTGAATGTTTGCTGTGTGAGATACATTATCATCATCAGGTAGGACTTGTCGGGGGGGGTGAAAACCATCATTTGAATGTCACCATTTTAGGCATGACATCAGCTTTTCTTACGCTGAATTTCTACATGTTAATCCATAGCACAAAGTTTCCATTATTTGAATGCCTCTGAGATTGCAATACTTGAAAACTGCATATATCAGTTCAAATGCCAGTTTTTCAGTTACATGTATAAGTTTAGGGACAAAAGTCAGGTGGTTGGCAAACTCATTCAGTTCACCTGTGTCATATTCCCAGTCATTAAACCGGTCTGAGTTTTGGGCCCTCATGTCTGTGCCTACTTTCTGGTGTAGCTCTCACGTTGACTTCCTGTGAAACCTGATTTATTTTCTCGCTTGCTCCTCTCGGTGATTATGCAGAAAAGTCACAGGCTCCCTGCTGCTTGTCACTGCAGTTCCCTAACCAGATTCCTGTTTCTCCCTCCCATCTCTGTGTCACACGGTCTGTTCTCCAGACTTCCTAGAACAAATCTTACATGTTTGTGTTGAGTTCCTTCCATTTTACTAAGGGAAACTGGAGTGTCACTTTTCCTTTACTACTGGAAAAAAACACGCCCAGCATGTGGGCTTCCAGTGACTCAACCGAAACTTGTAAAAAGACTGCAGAAAAGTCCTGTAATGTCCGACCGTGGTGTTCTGTCGCTTTCTGAAGATATACTTAAAATGCCAATTCAATTAATCATTAGCACTTGTGTAACTCAAAGTTTCAAAATGACATGTGCCAGGCACCCAATTACCTGTGTTAATGATTATCTATTTCACTATGCAATCATTCTTTTCTGCATGTTATGAGGCAGTGTTTTAACCTAGCAACAGCATCTGCCTGCTCATGTCAGCATCATCACAGGACAAATCGTGATATCTACCAGCTCACCATGTATTGGTAAGGAACAGATATTCAACTTATTGATATTCGCTTTAATTTCTATTCAGGGTTTTCCATCATTTGGTTTTAGTTAAGGCAATGTGCGTACTGTGGAATCCCAGTTAAGCTCCACGACGTCTGTGGCAGGGCCTCGGTCCTCTGGGGTAGGTGTGAGCCCTTAGAGATCTTCTCAAGATCAATGACAGGGCATGTCACATCAAGAAGAACCCAGACGATGTAACGGTAGACAGAGGGAGCCGATAGACAATACTCACAACGGAGTGAACGTCCAAGCATGTAGCTGTGATGGTCCTGTCCTGGATCCCTCAATTATGGTAAATATGTTGTATATAGGACTCACTATTCACTTATTTCCACCATTTGAGAGATAAACGGTCAACTTAGCTTAGCTTTGAGATTAGCAGACTAGCAGCTTTGTCCTAGAAGCGTGAGTCAATTGACCATCAAGGCTCATGCTGAGCTTTTTCACTTGTACCTCCCTCCTGCCCTCCCTGCCTAGCAGTGTTTCTGCTATTGTTTTGACAGTAACTTTTGAAGGGAAGGCCTTTCTATCACACTATACGGAGCCTTAAAACTATAGTGATGTTCTTGACTGTGGAAAAACCTGGTTCTTCAGCACAGATCTGCAGGACACTGGAGGTTGGAGGATGGAATGGGGCAATTTTATTTGAACTGAGCAACATACAGACATTTTCTCTAAAACTTCAACATGTAAATCTTGTGGTCAGTGGAAGCTTGGCCATTTCTCCTGGTTTCTCCTCAAACAAACATTGAACTCACTGTCCATCCCCCAGACCTTCCCTACAGCCAAAATATCCACGCCCTTTGCATTCTTCACACACAACAAATGGCACTTTCGCTTTTTTATTAAGAATGCCTTTTTGTTTTTCCCTTCCTCTCCTACTCCAGGCCACGATGAGAAGAAATTCCCTTAAAAAAATCGTGGTCTGTTCTGAATTCAGTTTCATGTGGTTCTGTCCATTGGACTGCCAAGATGTTCCTACGCTGGGTAAGGAATAACCTTTCCTGAGATCCCGATAATATCAGCTTGTTTTTATGAAAATTATATTAACTAGTGTGGGAACACCTCTCAGTCAGCAAAAAATAGGGACGAATGAAGAGTACCACAACTGAGCATAGCATTTTAACGGATCAAATCTGATTTCTGATGTTACAGTTCAGCACAGACCCAACTAGTGTCTCAAAACCACAGTTTGGTCCAAAGAAAAGTTTGAACATTACGATGAAGAAATCATTCCAGCTGTTTTTTACTTTTAGGAAAGTTAGCGATATATGATATAAGACATCGATAAGAGTTTGGTTTGTTATGGGCCTTTCAATGAGACAGCTGCCGTATTTAATGAAGTTGCCAAGACTGGCAGATCTACCTTCTGTTAGCTTGTGTGATTTAAGTATGGCCATCAGAAGCTGAGAGTGGCAGCATACGGAGCTAATTGTGATGTGTGCAGGGACAGCCTGGTGGGATATTATTCTCAGGATCGATGGGGGAGGCGATGTCTTTATGTCGGTTGGCGGTGAAGTTGTGCTTGGCGTTCTCACACGTTCCCCCCCCCACACACACTCTTGATTGCTATATCATTTTGTTTTTGTGTGGGACCCCTGGCCATGACTCAGAAAAAACGTGAGTTTAGCAGCTGGCATTTGCTCAAAAGCAGATTCATCTATGGTATATTATGAATACATGATTCATTGTTTTTGATGGGTCCAGAATGAGCAATAAGAAGACTTGTAAAATGAAGCCAGCGACTCTCAACTCTGGAACAAACGGTCTCCACAATAAACTGTGACACATTCGTACAAAAGGGTGTCAAAATTGCTCTTCTGATGATATGTCTGAAAAAAGGCAGCTTATGTACAATTGGCTCTTTCTTTTTTGACTTATGTTCAAGAAACAGCAAGAATTAAAATTTTTGTTCCTGTTTTTTTGGGGAATAGATCTGCAAGATTTTTTCCGAGCATAAGTTGTATGCAGATCTTGTTTTGTGAATAAGGATGAGTAATTCAAATACTGTATTGTTTATGGCTTTGTTTAGTGTTTAATGGAGCAAATCACTTAGCCCTTGATAACTTTTAATTAAAGCCACAGTCTTCTTATGAGGAAACTTGCTTTGTGCATTATGGTTTTACAAAACAGCACACATCTGTTCCCGGTGAAGAGCATCATGGTCCTATGTAGATTGACACAAATTCATGATATGTTGTATCTCAATGCCAGTGTCCAGATACCAGCATTGTGCTCTGTTATGTGAGCATGCGTACACTTACAGTAGGTCTGTGATATACCAGCTACCGGCATTGTGCTCTGTTATGTGAGCATGCGTACACTTACAGTAGGTCTGTGATATACCAGCTACCAGAGGTAGAGATTTCAGGTCCAGAGAGTACAAATCCAGACCAAGGTTTCGTTGGTTGAGTACTCTGTGACTGTGACTCTTTATACTCAACTGGTCAGTTGAAACAAAATCTCGGTCTGGATTTGTACTCTCTGGACCTGAAATCTCCACATCTGCCAGAAAGGATTGACCATCTTGGCACTGGTTCCTCATAAACATGACGTTCCAAAGGATGAGGTGTTCCTAACTCAGTCTTCTAGGCTTTAGTCTTCAAGCAGCTTCCAACGTGTATCCAGACTGTGTTAACCGATCGGAGTGAATCTCCCCCAGCCGATACATAGGAGACCTTCAAGAGGAAATGAAATACTCCAGAATGAGGGGCGGCGGCGGTGTGAGGTGGCTGTCTGAGTGCGGCGTGCTAGTGGCTCTGCTATGTCTGCCGGTTTCCTCTGGGCGAAGAAGTCTCTGAGCACAGCCGGTGTTCAAATGTACGAACACCACCCCCAGATCCCACCTCCACCCCGTCTGCCGGCGCTCTGCGGGGCTCAGCATCCTCCCTTTTCTGGGGGTAAAATCGAGAAGGTACTTGGCAACTCCACGGCCCAGGAGCCTTTCCAGTTGTTCCAGCTGTAGAAGAAAAACGAGACATTGGAAATAAAACCAGACAGAGCCCAAGTGCCCTAATTGGTCACAGTAGGCTCACCGGAGAAAGAAATAACAAAAAAAAAATCAAATCAATGAAAAAAAATAATAAGCTTTTTAATTTTATGCCGAGATCTCAGACTTTGAAAACACAGACCCAGCCAAGAAGCAGTAATTGCAAGCTTATGTACACTGAATTTTGCTGTTTTGCGCCGTTTCAATTTGCATTCCTTCAAATACTGTTGGCGCCCAACCCTTTCAAGCAAAGCGTATATATACTCCACCCCTAACCACCAATCACGCTTGGCTGCTGCCCTCAGTGCCCAATTTGCTGCCCTCAGCGCCCAATTTGCTGCCCTCAATGCCCAATTTGCTGCCCTCAGTGCCCAATTTGCTGCCCTCAGAGCCCAATTTGCTGCCCTCAGTACCCAATTTGCTGCCCTCAGTGCCCAATTTGCTGCCCTCAGTGCCCAATTTGCTGCCCTCAATGCCCAATTTGCTGCCCTCAGTGCCCAATTTGCGCCTGTAGCTTCTGGGATAGATGCAAGTCCTGCAACCCTGCATAGGACACACAGGTATGGAAAATGGATGGATGGAGGACAATATATGTAAGTGTATGTATTTGAAATTAATAATGATAAATTTTGCATTCAAGTGAGTTGTATGAGAACGCAAAATTAACAGCTATTTAATAATACACATAAGATTATTTTTTGCTTCACAATCAGGTATCAAGTTGTCGTGAATATTTAAGTCACTGTATATTAAAAAGGAAAAACATATATACATATATTTTAAAAGTGTATATAGTGCATGAATAGCCCAATGGGGCTTGTTTACGCACCGTGGGTCATTATTGTGTTTCCCAGGGCTGTGACCTTTTTATATTCCACCTTCAATCACTGGGGCAAGGTGTCGCCCAATGACGCAAGGAGTTTACATCCAGGTGTCGTTCCGGAAAGGTCTGGCCACTGTAGCTTTCACAGTGTGTTCCTGGCACATGCACCAAGGCCTACATGTGAGATTTAGGATGCCCCCCAAAGCTGGCCTCCCGTCCGGGTGGCACTCCGCGGACTATAAGGCATGTTTTCACAGGTGCAAGTTCTTTTCACGCCACAAGCCGCCCCCGTAGCTGACACACTGACTTATAATAGACTTTTTGCCTTGTGACCCCACTAGGGCTGTAGGTTAGACAGTGGAAGCTTCTAGAACAAAGAGAACTAACAGCTCTTCCGCTGCTATTATTAGCTTTACTAGGGTTTTATATGCACATGATGCAATGGCGCAGATGCAATGGCGCAGATGCAACGTGCAAACAGAGTTTACCTTCAGTACATATATGGGCGCATAGACGCAACAAAAAGGCTGGACTCAAAAAGTGCAGATTGGAGGTGGAAAGTGAATAAACCTGTGACAATATACAGTATTTATGCTGTAAATGTTTAGTCTGGACAGCTTTTTGAGAAATCTAAGCCCTTTCCAGCTAAGTGCACACATGTTCCCCCATGTTCACAGGGGTTCCTGCTTTGGTGTATAAACCTACTAAGTGGATTAGCAGCCACAAAATTTGCCCTTGTGTGTACTTTTTAAGGAGTGTGTGGCCCAGTAGGTTAGGCTGTGTTTGTGATTGGAAGGTTGCTGGTTCAAATCCCATAGTTGGTAGAGCAATTTTGCCATTGGCCCCCTGAGCAAGGACCTTATACTCCAGTTGCTCCAGGGACCGTCTAACCCTGATTTCTCACACTTTATATCACTTCGGATAAACCTGGCAGGGTGGCTTTCTGTGTGGGGTGCACTTTGGGCCTCCTGGGACTGGCTGCTGCTGTGACTCTGACCCTTCAGTGGATGAGTGTCTCTGCAAAATGGACAGACGGATGTTTTTCAATTACAGATCGTATGCTACACCGTCCAAGCGCACATTCCAGTGTTAGCGAGATCCATCTTATGTAAGATGATGGCTGGTGAGAGAAAGAGAAAAAATAAACTCTGACTTCTGTGGTCTGTGTGAGGGAAGATCTAAACTTAGCTATTTTCCAAAGCCTGGGGCGATGGGGCTGGCAGAGCCCCCAGCACTCCACTGCAATGGCATGTCCTGAATAAAGAAGTGTGCAAAAATGACCTCTGACTGGGCTCGGATTTGAGCAAAACATGACCAGTGGAATGACAGGCCTGGACAAGGGAAGCACTGTTTGACCAGGGGTCATGGAATCAGAGCTGTATGTAAACGTCTGCTTCCCCATTATTTCCTTTGGCACTGGGTGGACTGGTTTTTGGAGAATAGAATAGGTGGGGGGTGGGGGGGGGGTGCTGGAGGAGTATGGATACCCTGGCAGATTCAGGGGGCTCAGCACTGTAGAGGGGCCCTACTATCTGCTTTGGGCAATCGTATTTTTTCTGACTGAAAATGGGGGACTCTAGGTGACCTTTTGTCAGGGGGCCCTGCTATCTGCTTTGGGAAATCGTATTTCTCCTGATTGAAAATGGGGGGGCAGGAGGCTAGGTAACCTTTTGTCAGGGGGCCCTACTATCTGCATTGGGCAAT
The DNA here is from genome assembly GCA_026777985.1 of Mormyrops attenuatus. Classification (NCBI taxonomy): domain Eukaryota; kingdom Metazoa; phylum Chordata; class Actinopteri; order Osteoglossiformes; family Mormyridae; genus Mormyrops; species Mormyrops attenuatus. The sequence continues at coordinate 3,837,930 of JAODKC010000043.1, forward strand.
CGTATTTCTCCTGACTGAAAATGAGGGACTCTAGGTGACCTTTTGTCAGGGGGCTCAGAATTCCTAGTTACGCCTCGGGGGGGAGGTGGGGGGCATGATAATAGTCATCTGGACTTGCATGAATGAATGCCTTCTTCATATGTTTTACAAAGCTTGGCGATACTGAAATTAGACATAGGTCTGAACACACAGACATTAGGTGAGAATAACGCACGACATCTGTGCCATCTGTACCTGGGCCATGGATCCACAGAAGGAGGGAGGGCTACACATAGCATTTGGCTAATGGTCCTTTAGCTTCTGAAGCGCATTTGAGGAGGTGTGCCAGGAATAGATCAGCGTTTATGTAAAAATCAGCCTTCAGCTTACTGGTTGCATTTTCACAGACTAAACCTGTATGGATTACTTATGAGAATCGTTTTTTCAAAGGTGTACTAGCATTATGTAGGACAGTGGCCTTGTAACTAGTCATTGCAGATGTTGTCTTAGGAGATCATAAACTGCCATTTACACCCAATTAATAATATTGATTTAATAACTTTTGTTGTAAATGTAATAATTCCGTCCATCCATCCATCTTCCAACAGCTTATTAATGGTGTGTTGCTCTGTGGGTAAGGATTGCCTGCACATGATTAAAATGGTGCTGGATTGAACGCTTGAGCAAGGCCCTTAACCCTAATCGCACTAGGGATAGACAAAATGTTATGCACAGAAATGGACAAAAGCTTCTCATGAATGTAAGTGGGGCAGTAATTTTGTATTAAATATCATTCATGATTAATTGCACGCTTTTTCCCTTTCGCTCAGCTGAAGGAGGTCTGCTTGCTGACCTTAGTTCTCCAAAACACTGAAAGGTCGAGGACATCTTGAATAACGCAAAAGTCTCCGCATCCTCTGCATCCTCTGGGTTCCTAAGAATTTCCTGCTTTAACATGTTCAGCGCAGGCTTGACCGCACGAGCAGCCTGTGTGTGGCACGGCCACATGTAGGAAGGAAGTGTTTGGGTGCTACGCTCTCCCAGGCATGCACTGAAATGAGTGGGGGCCGTGCACGTGTGGGGCTCTGGATACCCTGCCTGCTGGCCTTAGTGTGGTTTGTGGGGAGGAAAAGGGCAGAGAGGACAAAACAGGGATGTTACTTAAAATATGGAATGGCAGGCGTCCATAAGATGAAAAAATAAAGACGAACCCGATGAACAGAGAAAGATAATAGCTCTCTTTTCCCTCGCTCCTGAAATACATACTAAGATTTATTATAACTTCAGGTGGTAGTATAAGTGGCTGACTGTTTGCTCGAGGACAAAAGTAACCAAGCGACATGTAGGCCAGTGACATGGAGGTCTGGGAACAGGTGACCTCTCACCCCCAAGCTTGCCCACAAATGTTTACAGTTACCAGTAAAAATAGCAATCACAACCAACCACTCATCTGTTTGAAGAGACTCAAGGACACACGTGAACCACATCAGAGTGCAAGAGGGTGGGCATTGCATCGCCTTGGATACAAAACAAACCTAAGTGAATTTTAACGGGCACCTTGGTTACACTTAATGTCCTCTACTACGTAAAATCAACGTCATTCTGGACCTGGATCATGCTACATAGGCTTCTTAAATTGCTCAGTGCCATTGTTTTGAATTATAAGCATTAAATTCCTTAATGCTAGTTTGTGCGGTAAAGTTTGGAAGAAGGAAGCTGTAGGACAGGGCTGCTCGATTCCAACACAGTCCAACACAGTTTGCAGATTTTCCTGCTTAAATACACCTTAATGGGCTAATTTCCAGGGTTAGTAGGTGTGTCTGAGCAGGGAAATCTGCAAACTGTGTTGGACTCTGGCCCTCCAGAACCGGAACTAGAGAACCCTGCTGTAGAAGATGCAGAGTTGGGTTAGGAATCAAACTCCCAAACACCATTTCAGCAAAGACACAGACTCTGGGCCTCTAAGAGCGCAGTCATGTCACCTCTCAGATCTCATCAGACCTTGGCTGTCCTCGAGCACAGCATGGTGCTAATGTTCATGACCATCTCTCCCCACCTCCAAAGAAAGAACCCAAAACTCTGTCTGATGTCGAAAGAAACCTCTTTTGATGGCAAAACAGGCTTTACATGCAGAATGCTTATGTTAAAGCAGATTGCCGGGTTTGATCCCCCATATGCCTGACAGTCTGCTAGATCTTATTTAATGAGACACACACACACACACACACCACACCGCCTGCCTCTCTAAACAGCAGCTGAAGTAGTTCTTTTCCTGTGCTGCTAATTTGAAGAGTGAACCTGTATTGATTGATGGTACCAGATGTACCAGCTCTAGCGTTTCAGAAACAATCAGGGATCTTTCACACACTACAGTGTCTTAGGTTGACAGAGTGCAGGGGCAGCGTGTGGCACGCCGGGCTTGGTTCAGAAGGTTGCCGGTTCGAACACGGCCTTGGCAGAATAGCCACGCGTCTGTGGGCCCTTGAGCATGCCCTTTACCCCCCCAGCTACATGGTCAGTGCTGTGGGTGGATGCCCTTCGCTTATTCTCTCCTATATATGTGTCTGTGTGTTATGGAGAGAAAGATGAGGTAGGTGAAAAGAGAAGTGCCCCTTAGGGATCAATAAATTGTCATCATTATTATTGACAGACAAAAAAAACACATCCAGCCAATGGCAGGTCTGTGGTCAAAAGCACCTTGTTAATGAGGGAGGATATCCCGGTTTAACGATAACAGGAATGGCGCAAGTTTAAGAATCACAGTACAACAGTCATGTGCAGAATAGCTTCTGTGAACTCACGGCGTGTCTGGGGACCCCCCCTCATAAGAGGGAAAATATCTCCCTGAGGGAGGTTCCGCTTAGAGGATCATCTTACAGTTTTCAGTGTCACCCCCCCCCCCCCCCCACCCGCCTGCTACCTGCTAGCTATACCTCATAAGGAGCCCACTGAGTCTGTAT
>JAODKC010000043.1:3840968-3851922 GCA_026777985.1 Mormyrops attenuatus
CAGCTCTTTGCTTGGAGTCTTGCACAAATAATGACACACATTTATCTGACTGAGCATTATATAATTTTTATTCTGCTTATTTTGCATGATTCTGAGCCAGCTTCTTTCTATTTTGAGCCCTGGATTATTAATATCCTTCCAGGCACAATGTCTTTCTCCTAATGCACTTACCATTTGCAGACACTGACATTAAAGACAAAGCATCTGGTATGAGGATTGTGGGAGTTTGTTTATGATCTCCAGGTGGAAGGAGAGACGTTTTTTTGCTCCTGTATCAGTTTTCACCTCTCCGGCATTATGTGATTAACACAAAACGCAAAGCACATCATCCTTGAAGTTTCGCTCACTTTCATAAACAACGTCCATCGTAATTGAATGGCCGATTCTCACAAATGACAGCTCTATCTACTCAGGTAGCAGGCATGTTGCTGATATGTGGAAACGCTCGTTTTAATTCAGTCCTGGACGGCCACTATAGTTGAATGTGATGCTGACATGCAGTGAAGGACACACTGAAATTGTTAAAGGTTTATCCATCAAAACGGCTCACAGAGTGCTTTGTTCACTGGAACATAACAGTGAATTTAGCCCTGGGAGAGGTAATACGGTAATATTGCGAGTGTGGCACTTATACAGCTGCAGAAACTGAAAGCTGTTTGGATGAAGGTATCTGCCAAGCACCTTAATGTTGATTTGGGCTATTAAATTGATCAAACGGGGAATCAGTCCGGATCAGTCGCTGCATTTAAGCCGTCATGCCTGGCCCATGCCCTTATTAAATGTTCCAAAGTACATTTTTCATGAGGACGCGCCGCAGTAGTCACGGTCTGGCGCGAGCAGCCGCTGCCAAGGCTGTTCCTGCGACAGTAATAATATTTTGCTCTCTTGCTATGGGGCCGAGGTGTTTTGAGATGTTGGTTGACCCAGCTGGGTCTGGAATTCGGCGAGCCCCTCTCTCACCCCCATCCCCAACACCTCATCTCCGGCCTGGGCGGTGACACCCCCTGAGGGTGCCCCAGACGGGAGTAGGCCGACTTATCTCCGGCCTGGAGTGTGAGCTCGGCATTCGGCCAGACAATGGGGCTCACGCTTCGCAGCCTAAGGCCCGCCTCTCCGTCTGTTTGATCACCTGTGTGGAAAAGACAGTGAAGTATAATTTCATACTGTTTTCCTTCACTGGGGCTCATTTTGCTAGAGAGTGAAAATACTACACAACAGCTGTGCTAATCACATGTTGACTTAAACTACAAAGGCCCTCATACTGCAAGGAAATATATAAACGCAGCCAAATTAAAATAACGGCACAGACACAAAGCTGGTTAAAGGCATGGCCCCATAAGAATTTTTTACACCTGAAAAAATTGGTCCTGTTTAACTAGATAAACTGTGAAAAGTAGTTAAACCATTGTGAGGGCGAGTATTGTCAGTGGGATAATGGTAAACTGATTCTCACTGTTTTGTTCCAGCTAATTTAACGTTTACGAGTTTGCTTGCTAAAAACAGCTACTCTCATGCTTCACTTAACAGCTCTGCGCGTCAGTTAAATTAACTGCTGGTTATCTAAGCAGTGAGCAACCATCCATCTGCTATCCAAGCGCTTATCCGGGGTAGGGTGATGGGGGGGGGGGGGCGGAAGCCTAACCCATTTAGCCGGGGAACACCCAGGGTGAGATGCCAGTCCACCAAGGGGAACACACAAGCCTGCACACACCATTTCACCCGACCACATGCTTCGGGACTGTGGGGGGAAACCAGAGTAGGTGGGCCTGACCTGCACGGCGTTAAGAGGACATGCAAGCTGTACAAGCAAACAGAGCAGGGGCGATACATGAATGCCAGGCCCCCGCTGCCCATTGCGCCACCTTGCTGCTCCCCACTGAACAGCGATCGCGCAAAATCCCGAAGACGGCATGCTTTCGTGTTCTTTCTTTAGAAGGACGCGATAATCGCCTGGCAATTTCCTTCCCTTCCAAGAACAACACGGCACATCCCTGTTTTTCACCCGGCTCCCATGCGCTGCTACTCGCCCGCTTATCAGGCCGTCCCAGCTGGCCGCCGTGTTGTTTTTACAGTTTGGCACAGTCTGCATTTCGCATACCCGCCGAATGCTTCGTGAAGCTTCTGAGCTCTTACAGACAAACAGAACTTCCCCTCCTGGGGGGGGGGGAGGTGAACGCGCAACCTGTCGGAAATGTGAGGAGAACAAAGGAAGGAAAACGAAAAAGAAGAGTGCTACGTCGATCCGCAAAAGTGTCGCCTGACGTGCTCTGGATTGAGTTCTTTATGCATGGATTTTACTATGTGAGTAGTGTGATCCAGGTTTACCAGCCAGCCTCCTAAAGGAAGACCAGATACTATAACTAGTTTGCCAGTGAAGCCATTTTGTTTGATTCCAGGCAAAGAAGTAGAGAATCTGAAAACCTTTAATGTCTCTAAGCCTTCCCAATCCTGCTGTCTACATCCCACCAGCCATAGTTCCACTGTAGTGCTGCACTGTGTCTTTTATTCCATCATCTTCCTTATCTAAGATGGGAGGGTCTCTCACCAAATCCAGGCCTCCATCACGCAAAAATCATGCTTCCTTAAGCCGGGGCACTGCAGGGCTGCCAACTTTCACACATCTGGCATGACACTCATGCTTTCTGACTCTCACGCTCACACAAGAACTCTTACTGCAAATCTATATTATTCGATTAAAAACCTAAAATTAGCTACATCAAAAGCGTTGGGGTAGTTTGCAAACACTATAGACTATTTACAAGGTAATAAAACTCTTAGATTCATGTAAATACGTGTGCATGTGTGTGCAGACTTGTCTCAGATTGGAAATCTCACTCCATCCAGCTGACCAAAATTGGCGACCCTGGGTGCTCCAAGGCACGGACTGAAGTCCAGGGGTCTCCCCAGTTGCTGTCACGGCTCAGCCCCTCCCTTCCCCACCCACGTTTGATGACTGCTACCGACGCCCCCCTGTCGACAACAAATAGTGAGACGGCCTCAGGTAGCTCAAGTACCCCAAGGGCCCCTGTCCATTTGCCACTGGGTGTGGGGTGAGTATCCTCCGTGGAATGGTCTGTTTTTATGACCCATGCCAAATGTAAGCAATCCCTTGTTATTCAGCAGTTTTTATAATGATGAAATGAAGGCCCAGCTTCCCACCGTGGCGCCTTGCGGCATTATCACTTATTTTAAGAGCCAGTCAGTCTGGAAGAGCCTACTGCCTCCATGCAGCCACATTTAGCAATTCTGCTTTATTACATTGACAGCTTCATTGTCAACATGTTAGCTTGATAAATGTTTCAGTTTAAAGTGTTGATAAAAAGCTCTTTGCACATAATAGACGGTGGATCTGCCGGGCCAGTTCAGGAACACATTGTTGCCAGTGATTCTTCTCTGCAAATGTCTTAGATTTCAGGTCATCTGTTTATAACATGATTCAATTAAATATGAATGTGTTTATAACATGATTCAATTAAATATGAATGTGTTTTGTCAGGCCAAACACCCAGCCACCCTCCATTTTCTCAGCACCCATTCCCTCATGAAATCGTGCAGTGCTTGTCCAAAATAGGATGATTCAACATTGGTTTTGGGGTTGCATTGTTGAGTGCTGTTTGCCAGGGATCAACAGTGTCTTCTGCACCAGTAGGACGGACATTCCCAGCGTTGTTCCTGGGATTTACTGCACTGCCATCTGGAGAGTGTACCTAGGGTCATTCTTGGTGGGTAAATGTGAGAAAAACAAGCTCTGAGGAAGACGTTACCAGTGATTGAAGACCCCTCAGTTCTCTTTGGGACAAACTTTTGTGTGGGCTGATTCATTCATTTGGCATAAGGTGAAGGGAATGTTGAACGTGGATGATTGGAGGGCCGTCATTGAGTTGGCCAATCGATCAAGGAGATTTTTATCTCTTTCTGAAATGACAGTGCAGGAACGTACAATTTAGAAGATAACACAGACAGGGGCATAGTAACCAGGGAGGACATGTACCCCCAAATATTTGTTCCCCCCTGTGATGGATTGGCACCCCATCCTGGGTTATTCCCTGCCTTGTGGTCATACGTTATGGGATAGGCTCAGGACCCCCGCAACCCTGCATAGAACAAGTAGGTATAGAAAATGGCTGGATTTGTACCAGGAAGTACGGCGCCGCAAATATCAAATTCTCCTCTACGTCTCTGAACAGAGACGCACACCACCATTAAGTTTCAGTTATTTCACCTTTTATGCTGTTCACCAAGGTGCTGAAAACATCAGTGAAGAGTACTGGGGGAGACATATATTGAATCTGTAAAGATAGGCCATAGAAGGCTAAGAACTCAAATGTTTTTGAGGAGAAAGGAGAAGCAGCTGTATGATAACCAGTAAAAAGGATTTCATGTAGACATTCTATCATCAGTGGGTCTTTTATCTTGACTGTATGTTTTTTTGAACTGGGTTTTTGGCCCTGAATCGGTTTGTGAAGGTATTTTAAATACTGGTCTCCTCTATTCTAGACAAAGACACGATTACCTCATGCAATTTTTCAGTAAGTCTTCATCGCCTGTCCCACATTTCGGGTGATGCCATCGTCATTGTTCATTATTTCCTATCGTCTGGTTGTCTCTGTTTGCAGTACTGTCCATGATGATAACTCACAGCACTACCATAAAAGTATTGTAAGTCTGTGGCATGTCAAAAAGGCTGAACATCTACGCTGAACTTCCTGTCGTCTCTTTGTTTCTGAAGCGGCTGGCCTCCCCCGGATCGTGCCGGCAGACGTTCGGCAAACTGACGAGAGCAAGATGTTGATGATCTTCCTGAGGGCAGCTGAGGAATTAGCGGTCAGCCACAGCACGGAAATACCCACACTTTCAAGTTTATCAAAGAGGCTGCAGGCGGCATTGGGGTGAGGTATAGGGCATACAGTTGTTGAAGGTTCAGTTCTCTCTTGTACCATTAATCAAGGCATTTCTTAAATATCTACAGTAAAATTCCAAGTTTTCCCAACCAGGCCTGGAGTGGCCAGTCAGGAGAATCGGCAGGATTCCGAGGGGTCCTTAGCTGTAGTGCCAGTCAACTAAAGCCAGTCGAAAACAAAACAATTTTAGAAATTTAAAATTGTACAACAACACTTCAGAATGATATCCAGTGAGTTCTCTCTCTCTCTCACACACACACACGCACGCACACACTCACACACTTGGAATCTCTGGATGAGATCCCTAAGTTCTAGTTCCAGCCGGATTGATGCCCTGTCCTGGGTTGTGCCCTGCTTTGTGCCCTAGGCCCTGGACCCCCTCCCTCCCCGGGCCTATGGTTACAGAAAACGATGGATAGTTACGGCTCCATGTTGTATTGCTTTTATAGGTTGAACACAGCTATTCACATGCACCACAAACAGAGTGACACCCTGTAGTGAAAGTAGGGTGAAAGCTTACTGTGCTGGCATACGGGAAGGAGCAGCCCGCCGGTGCTGGTAAATGATCTCACTGGGGGCGAGACCAGCGTCAAGCTGGTAATGAGCTTAAGGTGTCCGAGATTTCCGGCTCCCCGGACCCACGGGCCTTCAATGCCCAGGAAAACAAGACCCCCGGTGCCAAATCTTGGCTGCGCAGTTTCTAAAACTATTAATCACATTGGCCTCCTGTGCTTTGAATGCGTATCATTGTTCTGCATGCGTCAAAAAAAAAACAAGAAACAAAAAAACAAGCTGCCTTAGTGATTTCGCCAGGCTGAAGACTATGAAAAGCTTTCATTTAAAGCAGGGCTCTTCAAATCTGGACCTTGATTCCAAATTCAGGCCTTGTTTTCAGTTCTCCCAGGTAGTCAGTTAAATAATTACTGATTCTGATTGACCACAGGCTTCACACCTGGCTCACAGGTAAAGGAAGGCTCAGCAGGGCTCTGACCTGGACGGGCGTAATTTGAATAACTCTGATTTAAAGGGTGGCTCGCCAAAAAATTCCCGAAAAACCGAAAAGAGCTCCTCAGCTTCAGATAAAACTTGCTGCGTTAACTGGTAAATGATCTCCCAGCTCGGTAATGGTAAAGGTGGGACCACGTTTCAAAATCTATACACACAATTTGCTGGAAGTATGGTTTTAAAAATTATACTTCATCAGTAGTATTTTACTTGATACTGATGCCTGCAGCTCTTGATGCCAGAACATTCTAGTCACTACTCCAAAACAGCAGGCATCTTGCAAGCAGAAATAAGGGTTTGGCACATTACTTTGCCATCTGAATGTCACCAGTGATTTTTCCAAAATTGTGGGATACTCTGCTTCTGTATGACTTATAACATCCACAGAGAACACCTATGAAGCCTATTAAGCAGAAAACTCCAGAGCTCTTCCTAAATTACTTTCCGAAATTATCTTCGGGTCATGACTTGCAGTGAAATCACGCGATATTGGCAAACTGAAGACAAGTTTTACTAGAAATAAAACATAAACAACCAGCTAACTTTAAGAAATTTAAGTCTATGACTGTATATTTGTACATACACAAACACTGATACAAATGTTTGACATGTAAACAATTATCCATATGTCAAGTACACACACACACACACACACACACACACACACACACACACACACACACACACACTTGCAATAACATTCAACTCCTCTGCACAAACAAACATCTAAAATGTATCGCAGATTTATGTCGAAGATAAATACGTTTTGCACGGTCCAGAAAAAAATGGGGGCGAGAATTCCAGAAAGCCCCATCAAGCCGCACGACTCCGCAGAGGTTACAAAGAGATCCTGTGTTAGGGCGAATGTGGAAAGTAAGCAAAACTTGCATTCCAGGCGACATAAGAAGCCCTCTCTCCTCTCGCCCGGTGGGGGTGTTTTTGTAAGCTACTTTAGAATGTTTGTGCAATTGCTTTGACCTCTTCATTAAAAATACCGCTTCGTGTTTGAGCTACATCTTCCGCAAGGTTAGCCGAAACCGGTTTGAAAAGAGAAACATTTCAAGGTGATAAACATACCTGTCTTAAATATTTTTGGACTTTGGGCTTAAGAGGAGGCAACGCAGGACAAAGTGTCTATTTTTTATTTGTTTATAGCTGGAGGTGGAGGGGGGGTCGTACCGTCCTATTCTCGGAATGCACCTTCAGTTTACATACTGCACTTGTTATTGTCTCCATGGCTAGGCTAGCGGAAACGGGCTCTTCTGCAGATCCCAGCGAGACGAGTGTGACGAAAGTAGTCAGAGCGTGTGAACAAACACGGGTTGGTGGGGATATCGGAGGGTGACGCTTTGACAGGTGCTCCTGTCACGTCTGAGATAAACGGGGTGTATCCTACCGGAGGCCACATGGACTTTTTCCTGTCCTGTCAGGCCCGACACTGTACCCATGTTTCAGCAATCAGCCCTCTAGTTTGTCACTATACCTGGGAGATCAAGAAGACTAATCAAATATCACTGCAAAATAAACATTTCTGACGAAGCGTTGCTTGATTAAGTGAAAATCCCTGTGGATTAATTAAATTCGAGTTATGTTTTATAAAATTTTGCAGAAGGAAACTGTGAATGAAGACTAAAGGGTAGAGACTGACATTAATATTAATTACAGGGAGAGGGACTGTGTAAGGCAGACCGAACAGGATTTACTTGTGCTGACTGATTTTTGTGTGTTGTCTGTCTACCCAAATACACCAAATCCCCAGACCACCTTAAAATATTGGAATTTACAACCGTTTTGGGCTATACTATCACAATGTGAGTCCCCTCATTTACTCTGTTTGAATAATAAACTGTTTAAAAATCGTGTTTTATGTCCCCCTTGCCGAAATTCCTTTGGTGAAGCTGACGGAAATAACATTAAAGACCAGCCTTATGTGGTTTGACTATTCAAAAGCGGTTAATGTGGAATCTCTGGATGCGACCCATAGCTTCCAATTACAACCCTGGTCTACCCCCCCCCCCAACCCCCTAATCTTAGAGCACTGTACAATTTCAACAACAAATACTGTCTGTTGCTACAGTAACAGGTCACATGAGAACCTTCTGTATTGTTTGATGAATTCGGTTTAGAAGCATTTGACAAAGTGGATTCCAGTTGTCTGTTTGGGTCTTTGCTTGATTGTGTTTTTATTCTTTTTGTTTCGCCCATCTGGCATCCACAGTGGCATTTGTGTGGTCTAAACCACATCCAACCTTCACGGAGGAATGTGACCATAGAAAGCCTAGAAAACAGGACTGAAATAAGAAAAAAAAGTGACTGAATGGGATTTACTCTCTGGGGGTATTGCAAGATATATGTCCGAAACAGACCTTTGAAAATGAAGCCACACACCAAAAATTAGTATCAATTTACTGGACGTTAATAGTAATAGGGCAGGGGTACTGCTAAAGGTTTTGGGCCCTATGAAGCCATATTATACTGGGGACCCAATCCAAATTTTTAAGGGCCACATTCACTCAGGGGCCCTTGGATTCGTCCTAAAGTTCCCCCCCTTTATGCCGCTCCTGATATTTTCATTCATGAGACAGTGTAACGGAAGTGGTCTTCCGTTCAGTACTGATTGGCCACTGCGTTAGCCGCGGTTAGCTCAGGGCCTTGTGCGTAGTTAACACTGAGCGAAGAAATGTTTCACATTTTTTAACAGACAGTTGTGGAATGCCGGCGACCTTGCCTCCCTTTTTCAGTTGATTCCTGATGCGGAAGATGCTTGGGAATCATCTGACATCCCATGGTTGAGAGTCTTGGGGATGAGTTGAAGATTTAACCATATTTTACCACGGCATAACTGACCAGCTTTGACAGGACCCACTGTAGAGATTTTTAGGGAATATGATAAACAAATGATAATGCTGATAGATTTGTGGGAGGAGAGGCCTAAGATTTCTGCTAATTTAAATCTGCTTTGGATTTATTTTCTGTAAGTATCTGACATGTACACTGACATCTGTGGAGAGCAAACCAACCAGTCTCTGGCCGCAAGGTCTACACTTTGTCTTGCTCCATGAAAAACTTGGGACTATTGTTTCCGTGTGCAATACAGGATGTAGGTTGGCATGAAAACATATTTTACTTTAAAACTTGTAGTCTGGTACTTTGAAACACGACAGCCAACCTCATATGTGTCCAGCTGAATTCCCGTTTGGGTTATATGTACACAAGCTCACCATTTCATACATTGAATAATTCCTTCTAAAATTATAACATGCATTCAATTGCTTTAACATTTTTCATTCCAAGATTTGTGGGTAGTACTTAAATGCTGTGTTTGCGGGAAATTATAAAAACTGGTTATTTTATATAATGCACAAACACAGACAAAGAATTCCATCTATGTTCCGAGTGCTTACCATGAGCAGGGTTGATGTGGGGCGGGGGGGGCCCTATTCCAGGCCCCTACTAGGATGCCAGCCCATTCTTGGGCAGCTACACGCCACACAGGTGATTTAGTGACACCAATTAGCCTAACTACATGTCTTTGGATTGTGGGAGGAAACCCCATACAGGCTCCCAGCACACATAGCAGACTGCGGCTGCATTGTCTGCCTTCCATACTGGGCATTTTCTCAGTGGGTTGATGAGTATGTGGGATGGCAAAGGGTCCCGTGGAGGATCCTCCCCCTGGTCAGCACATTTTATCTCAGGAGACCTCCAAGCCCAGGGTTGATTTTTTTAATTCCGGTCCAGCGCTGATAGCAGATGCGGGGTCTGAACTCCACAGAGCTACAATTCTACCCAACGGGCAGTGGTTGGTTCCACCTCCACCCTGCCTCCGCCCATCTCTAGCCCCAATGATAATGCTGCAAGAGGATGAATAACTGCTTCCCAAAGGCAGGCTTCCACACACAAGAGCTTTAGATCTGCCTCCTTAGCCTAAACGAGGGTACTGTCTATTTCTACGTCCTGATTAACCAAGTGATTAAGCATTTGCTGCACGGTGGTGATGAAGGTCATCAAAATGAGTGAGGAAATAGCGCCGATCAAGAAAATGGTCAAAACTTCTCTCTGGTTATCCTTGTGATCACTACAAGTAAGTACTAGCTAGATCAGGCCATATATCATATATCATATATCAAGACTGAAAACTGGGAGTATGGCTCAGTTGGGGAGGAGTGGGTAGCATGTGGCTTAGTGATCAAAGCCTCTGTGGCTGTGAGTGGATGGCTGCTGGTTTGAGCCTGACTTCAGCAGGATAGTCATGTCTGTGGGCCCTTGAGCAGGGCCCTTAACCCCCAGCTCCATGCGGGCCACTGCAGATGGCTGCCCTCCGCTGCCAAGCTTGCTCTCATTTACATGTGTGTCATGGACAGCAAGATTGGCAGACAAAAAGCGAATTTCCCCATGGGGATCAATGAAGTGTCACTATTATTAATCTGTCAACAAAAGCTAATATGTTTAGCAGAAGTAGCTTGCATATTAGTGAGGTATGAAAGCGTTACACAAGGCACAAAAATTGCAACCAAACATTTATGCTTTTGAAAGCTAATGAGCATTACCAAATGTGCGCCATCTCTACGGTCGAACTGCAGTAACCAGCCCTGCAGTCAGGAAAGCTTGTTAGCGCAGAAAGAAAAATGGAGAATTAGCAGATATGTGTGCAAATCACATGATCACTGAGATGATCCAAAGCTTAAAAATAAAAGCTAAGTCCTTGTGTCAAATCAAATTTCGATAGAATGTCACACCTCAAGTCTTCCTGATAATTTGTGGAAAGCCTCTGGGAACTTGTGGAAAGAAAGTGATTGTTGACAAGTAAAGGCTGAGACAGAAAGAGCAAAGCAGCTTAGAAGGACAGGAAAGCGTTGTATCAAAATCGCAGCAGACCAGCACATAGCATTTGTGGCTGTAATCATGGTCCAATGTCAATCTACTGACAAATGCTATTTGTGCGGGTGTCTGCGTGCTGTGTTTGGGGTGTTCCTCCTTATTTGTGCGGGTGTCTGCGTGCTGTGTCTGGGGTATTCCTCCTTATTTGTGCGGGTGTCTGCGTGCTG
>JAODKC010000043.1:3852022-3894539 GCA_026777985.1 Mormyrops attenuatus
CTCCTTATTTGTGCGGGTGTCTGCGTGCTGTGTTTGGGGTATTCCTCTTTATTTGTGCGGGTGTCTGCGTGCTGTGTTTGGGTTATTCCTCCTTATTTGTGCGGGTGTCTGCGCGCTGTGTTTGGGGTATTCCTCCTTATTTGTGCGGGTGTCTGCGCGCTGTGTTTGGGGTATTCCTCTTTATTTGTGCGGGTGTCTGCGCGCTGTGTCTGGGGTGTTCCTCCTTTTTCGTGCGGGTGTCTGCGTGCTGTGTCTGGGGTATTCCTCCTTTGTTGTGCGGGTGTCTGCGTGCTGTGTCTGGGGTATTCCTCCTTAGCAGTTGATTTTTAAGTGCTTTCTCTTCAGTTAAATTACATTTTTTACTTTTTCTGAAAATTTAAACTTAAATATGAGTCTAAAAATATACATGGTGCAAGGTTCTGGATACGTTTTCAAGGTATCGGGAAGACACAAGGTCAAAGGACACGGGACAAACACAAACGGTGTCATCTTAGCTAGTTCAAAAATCTTCATAATCCAACTTAATTTCAGTGGTTAACCTCGATAAGTCGGACCACTGGACCAACGATAATATTGACTGGCTTTTGCATCAGTATCATGCCTGTTGCGGCTCTCAAGGCCGCGGAATCAGTCAGCCAATGATAAACACAGCTCCTCACTTACAGTAAGCAGGCCGTCGAACCCCAAAGCAAGGAAATGACTTCAAAGCCAGGGCCGTGTTTCACTGCAAAGAAATGGCATATCTAAGCTTCTGGGAGTAAGTCATAAATGACTGGGAAGAGTTGAAAAAGAGCAAAATTTATGCCACGTATTTTAAAATGAATGGCGTTTTCAGTCGAAGCTGGCAAGCGGGCCAGCAAGCAGAGAGAGATCTCATCTTTATTTATAACGTTTTTCAAATATTCCTCTTCCTAGCAGCAAACCACATAATACACTTTCATGGTGAATATGGGATTCCTCCCATACATAGACGGTACAGCATGAACACCATACTCGATCCAAAGTAAAGCTTACATTCTACTGAGGTTTCAGTAAAAATGCCAGGATGTGTTGTGTGTGTCTTTTTTCTTGATGGGCCCACAGATACTCACAGGAGTAACTTTATTGGCTAGAGTTGCAATGTTTCTCTACAGAGTTGCAGGTTTTAGCGTCCTGCTATTTCCTCTCACTCACGAAAAGGTAAAGAAAGCAACTCATTTCCTGTGAGCCCAAGCAGATCCTAAACATACTGCCAGCAAAACCCTCTGTCCAGACACCTAACAGAGGCTTAACGAATATCTCAGAAACAATTATATTGTTTTTGTCAGGTTATATTAAATGCTATTAAAAGCTGATTTGGCTTTTATGAAGGTAAGGCACACAACAATTATTCTGCACTCCACTCAAATGGGCTTGTTTCTATTATGATGGTTCATTTGCAACTGAAGGCAATGGAAGATTATCAAATTAAAGCAACATTAGGGGAACTTTAAGAGGACTGCCTAAAGCCTAGTATCCCTCTCTGTGAGATGTGTCAAGGCCAACGGTACTGGAGGGAAATATGTAAGAGGTAAAACGTGCCTCAAGGTAAATACAATCCCAGTCTAAATCAGCTTTGGCTGCTCATGTAAGTCCAGAAACCACTGAATGTAGGTCACCACGTGCTTCAGCTTTCATAGAGAGTGCAGTAATGAGGGAGACACAGTGACCAGGCAGAACCACAACTGTGTGAGTGAATGGCTAAGTCCTGCTGGCTGGACAGCAGAGGTCACACTCCATGGTTGTGGTCAGCCAAAAGCTATGGAGACAAAATGTTCCACCTTAGTTTGTTTGTTTCACAGACCAATGAATCCTGATCCAAATATATCAACAACACGGCTATTACTGCCTTCATTCCTGCAAAGCTAATATTTCTGGAAGTTTTATATTCTACAACGGGTCAGGAAAACAAAGGCAGCCTTCTCAAACTCACAAACAGGTAGAAAACATTGCTTTCAAAGGTTCCATCCTAAGTAAGTCAAGCACAGCATTCATATCTGGCCTTCTGCTCCAAGCAGTGTCTGGCTCAAGGGTTGAAGTACAATTGGGCCTCTTTCCCAGCAGGTTTCTCTATGGCATCATGCTAACTGTTCCAGTGCACCTCCTTCCCACTGTCACTTCTTTGTCACCGTACAGAACACTGTGACCTGAAGGGGTCAGCCAATAATCATCTGTTCCTGCATTTATATCCAGGGGGGAGTCATCCCCACTGTATGAGAGTGGCTGTACAGGCCGGGGTATAGATGCACCCCGCCGGCCACGGTCTCTATGGGTCACTGCTCAGTGGCTTGGCCAGACGCATGTTTACCCTCTTACCGCTGCAGCCTGTCTGCGAGACCCTGAGAAACGCCAGTGAGGGTCTCTGTCCCACGCAATTTCCTCCTCTCTGAATGGCCGCTCTGTCACAGGATGGGGATCGCCCTGGCACCCAGATGCGAAAGACAACATGGAGGGTATGGATGACGCACTTTGGCGCCTCCCCTCCCACCCGCGCGGCGGACTGTCACCCAGGTTTTCCTGGCCACGGACAAAGAATTTGTGGATGTCCAGGGTCAAGGTGTTAAGGAACTTCCCCTTTTCCTAAATATTTTGATTATAAGAAGAACAGTTTTATAATTAGCAAAAATTGCATTGAGTATAGTTACACAAGGTGGTTCAGTTGTTAGCAGTTCTGTCTCACACCTCTGGGTCCTGGGTTCGAGTCTCCACCATGGCTCCGTGTGTGGAGTTTGCATGTTCATCCTGTGTCATCGTGGGGTTTCCTATGTTTTTTTGGGATTCCCCCCACAGTACAAAAACATCCATCCATCGTCCAAACCACTTATCCCAGTGGGTCGCGGGGAGTACAAAAACATGCTGAAGTTAATTAGAATTAGCAAAATGTCTGTAGGTGTGCATGGTGAATGGTGTGTGAGCGTGCCCTGTGATGGTTTCCCCCCCCCCATCCTGGGTTGTTCCCTGCTGTCTGCCCATAGACTGCACATCCCCAGAATAGGATAATCAGTTACAGAAAATGGATGGATGAATATGTATACAATTAAATTTGCACACTATATATTTTTTAATGTGTGATCTTTAAACTGTCCAAACTGCATTGTGCGACATATATGGCAGACAACTGAACCCCCCCATTTCTGTGCTTCACTCTTGCAGTCATACAAAAAGTTCTGTGAGCAAATTGATGCATCATGTTCTAGTTTGGCTTGACAGACACTGACCTCTACTGGAGAACATATATATTTATATCTCAACTATATTGTGATGAATGTGCTTGGACTGTATGTTACAAAGACACACAGTCTGCAATTAATTCATAAGCAGAAGGAAACTGAATTTCATAGCTGAGAGATGTGGCAGTCCAGTTTCCTAATTATTGAGAAGCATAATTAAAATAAAAATTAAACAATTACAATAAGTTACAATTATAGCAGGGGTCCTGGAAGTCATTTAGAAGTAGTCATGGTATTAGACTGAACTTTGGTACATTTGTACCTAAATGAAGCTATTGCTGGAAAGGTCCAACTCTTGCGGTTTTAAAAAGGCACAATCGGACTTGTATGCTTTCTCATTTACTTGCAGTTTTTCAGGTATGTGTAATGTGTCAAAGTAGAAATAAAACATGAAATGATCTCATGCAGGTAAGACTCTATGTGTGTTTTAGTTTCATCCATTTTCTAAACCTGTTTGTCCTGGGCTAATTCAAGAAAAAGTGACATATTTTGGCTTGAAGTTGTGTCTGGTCCCTCTCAAATAAATTTTTTTGTTGCGGAAAAAAGTTAGATTTTAACATATAATTTACTTGCAGAAATTCATAAGCTGTCATTTTTTATGTGCTTAATTGAGTTTACTGACTCGGTTAGACGGCACTGCTGTAATAGGACGGTTAGTATATTTTTAATATAATTCTAAATGAATAGATCCATTAGTTCAATGGCTGAACTGGATAGATGATTCATCTTTGAATCACCATGAAAGGTTATGTGAGTCACCAGCTCGGTTCCTCATTGTGACTGAAGAGTCCCATTGACAGAGGAGTTCATTTATCATTGATGTGTTACACTAAAGACCAGGCTGGCCCAAGAGGGAAAACAGGCATTTTCTACTTAACGACTAGTAACTTTCAAGATGCTTTGCATTTTGCATCAAGTTATGGTGGCAGAAAAAGATCCCTCTGTATGACAGAAAACGTATTAAAAATCATGAAACAGAAACGAGAAGCCATTTCATTACACCTGATACCCCAGTACATTTCTATTCCATAACTCCAACCTTTTATAATCATGTATTTGAATCCTGCAACTTAAAATATTGTTTTGCTGTAGAGAAACTGGTTTAACAACTTTTACAGCCCTTTTGTTAATAGTCCTTAAAGTCTGTGAGATTAGTTAGAGTTCCAGTCCTGATTAAAGCTTCTACTTGAAATGAACAGAGGAGTTAGTGGAGTTTTGTTGTTCAGCGCAGTACTCATGAGCGCGTCGCAGGCCGGTATATACCCATTCAGCACCTTATCATACTCACTGGTGCCGCAGATGACCTCAGCAGGGCAAGTACACAATGCAAAATTTACAATACTCTGATTTATAGCCTTTCCCTGTTATAGGTCCATTCCCTGTTGTTTAGACCATTCTCAAAAAGAAAAGATTTAAATCCTGATTCTATTATTTCACATATCTGTCCAGCATCTCCACAAACAGTTAATACATTAAATGCTTCCTGCGGTGCCCTGCACCTCCTCGAGGTGCCAAAAGGTGAAAGCCTACCTACCTTTTCTTCTGCAGGTGACACAGGTATCCGTCTGTCCAAGTGTACCTCCTGAAAAGCCATGAACACTTTTCCCAGACTGCCCCTCACATGTTGGCATATTGTTGCTGTTCTCAAGGTAATCGCAGTAAGTCCCAATGAATGGGCCGCTGGATCGGAGGCCTTAGGGAGGGTGGTTCCGTCTGGTACCAGGGAGCCCAAGGTGCTACCAGTAGAATTACATAAAACTAGGTTGAGCTTCCTGGATATCTGGAAAACGCAGAATATGGACGTACAATATGTTTCCCCTCACCTATGTGTAGTCTTTAAAATGTGAGCTAGCGTCTTGCTAAGCTAACATTAAACATTTCCACATTTCCTCAAAAACAAAGGCTGCCTCAAATATACATCAAGAAATACATTCTTGCACACCGAATGTAAATTGTAACATCGCCTACAGAGTAAGTGATTAGACTGGATACACTCTATACACTCTGTGCATATCAGGATGCCCTCCAGAAGCAGACTCTAAAGGGCATAGCTTGGACTGGCTGAGTGGCTCATATGTTAAGGAAATTCAGCTGGTCCTGTTGTTAATGACTGGTGTGTCACGGATAAACGGTGTCAGATGGGTGAAGACGTGAGATGAATGAAGCCGGATAAGAGGTCCGTGTGTGCAAATAAGAATTTTTAGAATCATGTTTCTAGCTGTTCTTTTCTGAATCGCTGTAATTTTGAATCAGTAAATTACATTGTTGCCATTAACCTTTTTAATACTTTAATACTGGCAGAATCTCGTCTATTATAGCACGATAACTATAGTACTAAGATCAACACTGCTGCATACCTGCCAAGATCAGGTTGTGAAAAACGGGGAGATTTTGCTGAGAGGGTGGAGGGTCAATTCTCACGATCATAAGAGTCTGGGTGTGGAAAATCGAGTTTATCGGGAGTGTTACGGGATGGGTGGAGAATTGGGAGAAAGCCGGGAAAATCATGAGCGTGCGCAGGTGTGATCACTGCAGGGTGGAACATAACAGACCAGGGAGTTACGTAACCAGGGTTGCTGTGCTGATTAATTCCACCTGTTTCTTGCTCCCTGGGGTAGATATTAATTGGTGTGATGTCTTTCACTCATATTCAGTTGGAATAAGCCATGAATGATAAGTTTCACAACCTAGTGAGCCCGAGCTGCTCCTGCCTGCACCCCAGCATCTCCATTCATGCTGAAAGGATGGATTTCATGCTGTATTTCCTTAGAACGCTGCTCTTTGTCCCAACCGGACCTGAATGTTTCACAGATGACGATCCCGTTCCCTTACTGGTCATTTTCAAGTGGTTCCGTCACCCAACCAGAGTGTTTCACAAAACACGTGATGTGCTTGTTATTTTTTTGTTATATTCTAGTGCCCCTTTCAGAAGCATCTGCCATCATAAATCTTCTCTGTGGGACCAGTTAAATAGTTAAGGTCCTGTTTGCTAATTTTAGGCATTTATTTAATTATGAATATTTAAACACTTAGCGTGAGGACAAATCATTGGAAGCAAGGGTTCTGGGGATAGAAAAAAGAAATTTTACAAGGTAGATAAACACATTTATTAGATAAAATATAAAGGTTCTTGAATACAAATATACTATTGGAGCTAAGTGGAAATCACAGCATGGAAGTCATTTAAGAACATCCTGTTCGCTGGTACAAAGCTGATTCTATGTCGTCTTATGCTTCAGTTCTGAATGCTCAATCAAAATTGCAGAAGAGCATGGCAGTTAATCTGCTTTATGTGACGTTAAGCAGGTATGCCGCACGCCAGGCGGCGCAGACGTGACAAAATGAAACATATTTTTATGCAGAAATATAATTACTAGATCAGCTATGGGGCTTTGACCTCTGCTCGAGTTTGAATGTCCTGGCTGGAGAAAAAGTTACATAATTAAAAGCACACCAACAATTATCAGTTACACTATATGTACACATGTAAAATTAAGAATAAAATTAATTTCATCCAACTGCATACCTTCATATTTGACTGCATAAGTAACATGGCTTTGTGCTGTAGTTTTAGACACGGGCTTGTACAAATCCTGACCAAGGTTTTGTTTCAACCAGCCAGTTGCGTACTCTGTGAATGTGACTCTTCACACTCAACTGGTTGGCTCAAACAAAACCCTGGTTGGGATTTGTACTTTCAGGACCTGGACTTTCCACCTCTGCCAGTCATACTTTTTTTTTATCACCACAGTTGGCCTCAGACAGATAATGTCTGATGGTCTGTCCAAGCCCCGGAGTCATGTGTTACAATCACATCCAGTGTGGGTGATTCACCTTGGGACCGGAGCCAGTGCTAATCAGCAGAGAACAAGGCAGTGATTGAAAACACGGAGTAGAGGAGGGTGGGAATCAGTGCAGGTCCGCCGCTCAGCGTAGACCCCTCACTGCAGGGGCTGGGGAGGGGCCGGGCCTTTGCTCTTATTTTGGGGGGAGACATGATGGTACCTTGAATCTGAATGGGGCAACAATAGAGAGAGCAGCGTGTTAATGGTAGCGGGTAGAAGGACAGATGCCAAATCTAACTTCAATAATGTGGAGAAAAATGAAACAGGAGAATAGGGGACACCCCCTCACAACCCCAGTGAAAATTTCAAAATAGTGCTGCTTTTGAAAATACTATTGAAACACTTTATATCGTGGTATAGTGTCCATAATGATATGAAAAATGACATGTTGCCCAAGGGTTGCCAACTTTGGTCAGCTGGCTGGCACAAGTCCAGACACATGCACACACATTCACATGCATGTAACAGTTTTATTACCTTGGAAATAGACTGAAGGGTTTGCAAACTATCCCAACGCTTTTGATGTAGCTAATTTTAGCTTTACGATGGAATGATATAGATTCGCCGTAAGGTTTCTCTCGTGAGTCTGAATGTGCGAGTTGGCTACCCCGAGCTGGGTATCACAGGCCCACCGTGTTGTGTCGCCCCACGCGTCCCCTGGCCTCTCTTACCGACCACTCGTCCTGGCTGTGCTTAGAGCATCGCAGGTTCATTGGCAGCTGCAGCACCACCTCGTTGAAGGCCTTGCCCCTCTTCTTCGACCACTTGAACTTGTCCATGGCCTCCGTGAACGACAGGTTGCTGTAGCGCCGCGGGCTTTTGATGTAGAACGGCCAGGTCCTTTGCGGGACAGACACGGCGAGTGAGTGCCACAAACCTTCCCATTCTGTTTGCAGATTCAGAGCGGCGAGTTCTCCGTGACACTGCCGGAAAGCGGCATTTTCTTGGAAAAAGTCGTGCTTGCTGAAACTGATCAAGCTAAACAGACACTTTCTGCAGTTATGTTATCTTGCTGGGAAAGTCTGCGTCAAACAGCCTAATTATGGATGTTGCTGCTTCTCAGCACTCCCCTGTTGTGTTTTCCCCTTACAAAAACTTTTTTTCCTTTCTTCACAAGTGCATGTTTGGGGTAGGGGGTGGGGGGCAGTAAAAAGAGCTTTGTAACCTAATCTGTTTGGAGTGGCTCAGCCTGACCTATACAGATCGCTCCGCTCCCGCCGACGGGCACAAAGAGGAGAATGGGCAGGGTGCATTAACCCCGAGCCTCATAAGGCTCTCGTTTCCACTCCCCTCGCTTGCCGGCATTATTCCCAGGATCAGCACTGACCCCACCGCCCGTCTTACGGGCCCGGTTGGCCGCCACCGCTGCCAGGAATGCCTGTAATGTCCTGTAATTGCTATTCAGGTCTGGTTCCTGGGCCCAGAAGGAACAGACACTCTAAATTCAATGGGCCCGCCCCGAGTCGTGATGGTCACCCTCCTTTTGTTGCGGGGGAGACTGGCGGGGATCAGGTGCCTCACAGAGACCCGGCTTTGCCCCAAGCACCGATTTCCTCCCCTGAAGCACAAAGGCAGACCAAAGTGTCGCATTTAATATTCTGATAAATTAGTGACTTCAAGAGACCTGTGTTGTTGTACAGGTAGGGAGAGAAAAGCTGCAAATATTCCAGACATCGATACTGCATTGATGGATCTACTTTTGAGCAGCTTTTACAGCTCTGCTGTGCTACAGAGATGAATGTGTCTCACTCTCCTATAAATACTGACCACAAGCTGTTAGGTTCCCAGATCTTGTATATTCTTGCAAGAATTCTTTTTACTTTACTGCCAGCAAGCTCTTTTCATAAATTCAAAGCAGAAAAGGACCTGAATGATTCCAGACTCCGAGTGTCTTGTGACTAATTCTACAAAGGAAAAAAAAACGATTGCCACATGTTTAAATGACTTCTATTGCAAACTATCTCCAAGTGTAAAAATGAACTAGTCTCTGTCTGTGGAGGGAGGGGGGCACCTGGTGTGTTCACATCTACTGAAGGAGTTTTACAGTAAAGGAGTCTGCAGCAAGCAGACCCAATGTGTTGATCGGCATGTTAGTAGGTGTGAGTCAGGGTATAGGACAGCACACCGACAGGCGTGTTAACAGGTGCGAACCGGGGTGGAGGGCAGCACACTGACAGGCGTGTTAACAGGTGCGAACCGGGGTGGAGGACAGCACACTGACAGGCGCGTTAACAGGTGCGAACCGGGGTGGAGGGCAGCACACTGACAGGTGTGTTAACAGGTGCGAACCGGGGTGGAGGGCAGCACACTGACAGGCGTGTTAACAGGTGCGAACTGGGGTGTACGGCAGCACACTGACAGGCGCGTTAACAGGTGCGAGCCGGGGTGGAGGGCAGCACACTGACAGGCGCGTTAACAGGTGTGAACCGGGGTGGAGGGCAGCACACTGACAGGCGTGTTAACAGGTGCGAACCGGGGTGTACGGCAGCACACTGACAGGCGCGTTAACAGGTGCGAACCGGGGTGGAGGGCAGCGCACTGACCGAAATGACACAGGTGTTGTGTTATGTGTTGGCTTTATGACCCAGAATGTCAAACTGCACACTCACGTGACAGGGACCTGGATCTTTTTTACGCCAATGAACTTTAGCTGCCCAGAGATTTCCGGAAGGCTCTCACATCTGGCAAGGTTAATCCTTGGATAATACAGCAGGTAGGATAGACACATCTCATCCCTGGTGCTTAGCCCCCCCTGTGGAGATGTGGGGCACAGAATTAGGCAAGAATGACACTAATCTGGACACGTCATGGAAAAGAAACACTCACAATTAAGAATATCTTATTTTCCAAGAAATATCCAAATATGAGTAAAAGACATACCATACTTGTAAAATGTTTTAAAATTCTGTCAAATGAACCAAGGGCATTTTTTCTTAACATTTAATGTGGGACAATTTCTAAATATTCACAACAACTTCAACATTTTGTAAAGCAGCAGTTTCATGCCAATAAACATTTTTGCAGTAGTGCGCTATTAAGGATCAGCATATTTTGTGGACTAATGTCACTTCCTAAGAGAGAGAACGAGAGAGAGAGAGAGAGAGAGAGAAACAGGTGGTGCCACCCTCTGGACGAACATGGTACGGCATGGAGTTAGTTCTTATGGAACAAATACATTTCAAAATATTGTGCATGTTAATTATTTCACTTACACAGCTGATCAACAGTGTCTTATGTTAGTGGTTTAATTTTCCATTGTGAGGTAACAGTGGAACAATCCTCATGAGTAACAAAATAAGTGGCACAAGTGCACAGCATTCTTCTGTTGTAAAACTGCCTTTCTGATGTTTCTCTTAGAAAGAGAGCCAGCAGCGGCAAACAGCTTTATTAGCCATGTCCAGCCGCAGCCCCATGTTTGCAGACAGGCTGTTCAGCCAAGAACAGGCAGTCCTTCAGACATGTCCGAAAGCACCTAGTGGCAGAAGAGAGGGAGAATGCCTGCAAGACTCACGTCTCCCGCATGACCTGACTCGATCCAAGTATTAAGAAAGACAAAATCAAAAGTATATTAATGCAACCTGTTGACACTGATGCAGAACAGTGCCACTATGGATGACGAGCATTAATGCACGCTGGGGTTAAGGGCGTAACAACGTCTGCAGTTGCAACGAAAGGCTACAGGGTACAAAATTTACAAGATCTGAACAGCTTTGAAATCCCAAGAAATACAACAGAACAGAAAACAATAAATAAATGAAAAGGCAGTCCTGCCCATTCCGAAGTCCCCTCCCTACCAGACGGGAAACCAGATCTTAGAGACAAGCTCATTTCAATAGTACGGAATGGCAGCCGGCAGCTGAGCTCCAAAACAAATAAACGGTATAAAAGACACTGCCAATTACAGGAAAAAGCAGAGGGCAGGCTGTATTGTTACTGTGGGATGGATCAACGTAATATAACACACCCGCAAAGAAGGTTCTAGAAGACCAGCATACATGTTTGTAATGAATGCAACAAGCAGACATTCCTGAGGACAAACTGTAGACAGTGCTTACCCAAGTCATATTCTTCCTGCCTTCTGTATTGAACTTGCACTCTGTGATCAAACTGTCACCCTGGAGATGACAGAATGGTCAGGGCGTCATTTGGTCACTCCACACACATCCGTAGTGGGAGGATGGAGAAGCAAGGACATTTTAGCTACAGCATTCTCAGCATTTTAGCGGGGTGGGACTTTGGGATCTTGAGACTGAACATGACATGCAATTCAAAATATATCATCAGATTAAATAGGTTTTAAGGAAGCAACCAGAAACACACTTTTTGTGCTTCAAATAGGTGCTCTGACTGACATAAAACATAAAAAATACGGTTATGATGTTCCATGCCTCACATAAATGTTAATCCATGCAGAAGTTCTTCTGGAATTCCATATTTCTCTCAGATGTATGTCTAGAACATCACAGAAATACTGAAATCATGCAGATTTTCAATCATGCATATAAATGCAATAGCAAACCAACAGGTAACACCAGCCTCTCTTCTGTGAGGTACTGGAATTCCTGGAAGTTGAAGTCGAACTCATCATCCCGGGCCAGGTGCTGCAGCTCAACTTGGTTCCGGAAGTGCTGGACCCTGATGGCCCTCCCGGCTAGGTGCGAGTGCATCAGAACCGCGAATATCCGGATCCCGCTCGGCATCTCATGGTCCAGGGACTTAAAAGAACCGCAAAACACAAAGACATTGCTTCAGGCATTAGGACAGTAGCACAAGATGTGATAGGATGTTATACACAACTAAATGGATTGTTTTATTTATTTAGGTTTAGGTTTGGTCGTTATCTAATTTTTCATACAATCATACATTATACCACAACATATTTTGATATTTTGCAATCTTCAAAATTCACCTGGGGGAGGGGGGTTCACCTAATTTTATGATGAGGGACTCCCCCTCCCAGCCTGCTATGGCCAAAATACCACAGTATACCCAAAATACCGCGGTATACCATACTACTGTAATGCCCATCTGCCCAAGCCCAGTTGCGGCCAGTCGTATCCCAGTGAGCACTTTGAAAGACGTGGAAATAAAGCCATTGCCATCTACTTGTCACGGCCCAGACAGACTGCAAGACTCCAGGTCCATACCTCCTGGAGACACTCCTTGGCGCAGTGTCCCTCCGAGACAAATTCCGGGAGGCCCGGGGGGAGCATGTGGTAGAGGCTGACCCACACGCCCGTCTCGATTACCCCCGCGTCGTACCGTCTCAGCACCGGAGTGTAGAAAAACCGTAGGCCTGAGCTGTCCACCACTCCTACAGTGGGGAAATGGTCAGCAATGATTCAGAGAGGACTGGGGCTCATAGGCTGACAGAGTACATAGAACTGGTTAAAAGGAGCCATTAACAGATGGGTAAACACAGGAACAGTGAGGATATATCATTATATTGACCATGATAAAGGTGAACTGGGGAAAGTTGTGTAGAAGACCCTTGTTGATGTACCTTGTTGTAAAGATGGATTGTCATAGTGGACCTCCATCAGGACATAAAGCGGGTCCATGGAAGTGCCGATGGAGAGGCCAACGTGTTGTGGATAGGCGAAGCCCTACGCAACCAACGGATAAACAAGGTGACGCACAAGAGATATTAGCAAGTGAGCACGTAAAGCAGGTCATGCAGCATGGCATAAACAGGCACATGGGCTACATCACCCAATTGTAGTTCAGCAACTCTACTTTAGCATTTAGGACTTGTACCCAGAATGCTGTGCTGGGAGAAATGTGCTCCAATGTTACTGCTCACTTGTGGCAGAAGACTGGGCAGTATACATGTGAAGGACTGTATAAAAGCATAAGCTAGCAAAGAGAAAAAGGTTTTGTTTGGCTAAATATTTAAAAATAATGAACATTTGCACTGTAAAGACAGTTCTACATCAATTTGAGCCAGAGGCCCAGTTCAGTTATGTTTTATGGGCAGAGCCTAATTTCCTTAATGTTGCTACTTTATTTTATATGTATCTCATTACTAGTTTAGTGCTGTCTATTTAAAATTTTTAAGGATTGGTAATGAGATACATATAAAAATACTATTATTCCTACAATGGGAACACATAAAATTGTACTGATACTTCCCACGTTTATTGTTATTTGCATACATAACCATTTACATGTCAGAAATCTCATGAAAGTCAAAAAGTTGAACCAGTAAGCAGTCGGCACAGACCACAAACCTCCCCTCCTGTTGCCCAGGCGAAGATGACAGTCTCGCAGGTGAGAAATGAGTCAGGCATGTTTGGGTGGTAGCACTCATGGCCTGAATCGTGCTCACTCGCGTTCACGTTTCTGTCGCACTGATACAGCAAAATGTGGTGGACCAAGTTCTCGTGGCCTCTTTCGATCATGGGCTCAACCTAGGAAAGTAATGAACGATCACACACGTTCACAGGCTATTAGTCTCGGGAAACAGCAGTATAAGGGAAAACGAGATTATCCCATGCAACGGAAACAGCAACAACAAAAAACCCATTTCTTTTTTAATGGAGACTTCGGCATTGAACTGAAAGCCACACAAAAGCGGAGTGTTGCCCACTGGGATAGCAATGACATCATGCTGTGCGGCCTCTTTTAAGATCAGCAGGAGACGAGACCAAAGCGTGGCCTGTGACCGTCGCATAAATATTTAAACATTCCTGCTTCAGTTTTTCTTCAGATTTGTTTGCCCACATCCGCTCAGCCCACATGTGATGCTTGTAGCTACAGCTTTATGCTAAGTTCACATGAAGAAGATAATGGGTTGGTCTCTTTTTAAGCTAAAATAAAGCATCACTGAACTGAGGGTATTATTATGTTTTCAGCAACCAAACTCAGAAATTTTTGCGTTTGCCCGTCAAGCAAACAGCTAAATTCCAGGGTTTTCAGAGAACATTAATATTGTTCACCAATATGATCGTAAAGTATTTGTAAACTGTGATATAAAATGAATATAAAATCTACAGTCAATGGTACAAGTGCCTGTTTTAAATAAATCCACAAGATGGACGTGTCAGGGCGCCAGTTTAGAGGATGCGAGGGGTATTTCACATCGACTTCATGCTCTTCAAGTCACAACATCAACATTTCTCAGCCAGCCCAGTTTCTAACCGAAGCTGTTTCTGATAAAACCTGTTAGGCAGGTTTCATAAATGTGGTCCCCTTCCAGCCTGCCAGAATGGAAGAAATGCCCCCAAAGTGGCACGTCAGCCGGCGTGTGATCGGATCTGTAACACATGGCAAAAAGACACCCTCTCCCGACAGCCTGTCAGAAACACGTCGGCCCGATCAAAAGTGAGATCTTGCAGATCATGCGTTCCGCCGTATCTGCGTGTCAGACTCTTTGGGGGGAGGGCTGAGCTGTAGGTACTGGCATCACATCCAGACTCTCTAGAGTCACCCCTAATCATTACCAGACCTTCATTCTCGCACTGTTTTCACTGCAAATTGCTGCAGACTTTAATGAATACCGGTCCCAAGTCAATTACGGAAGGCGTTTAACTGCTCTTGCCTGCACTTCAGTGAGAAAGCTGCTGCCTTCAGTTCTTTAGGCTCAGGCATTTTCCACTGACCCTGATTGAACAGGATGGAGGAAACAGACAGGGAATCGATGCAGTGACACTCAGGTAGTGTCAGCATGCGTTAGCTATGTCTTCACTGAGCGTAGTTTCATTGGTTCCTCTGTGTGGCCCTGATTTGGCTCATCATCTGATAAGCTTTAAAAACAAATTTCCTTTAAAGTAAATTCTATTAAATTCATATTAGACTTACTTAATTGGGGGTCGTGTATGCCACCCCCCGCCCCTTCAATTTTGTATGTCTCAAAAGGAAAAAAGAGAGGCATTCCACTGTACTTATGCAAATACAGGATTATTTCATTCATTAATGAGTCACTCCTGTCATACAAAGCCAGCCATACCGCAGATATTGGTTTATAAAGATTAACAATCCATACAAGGATCTGTGATATTTGGTTACTCCAGGTCTACTTCCGATAAGATGACTGACATGACTAGTGGTTCTTATGATGGACAGCAATTAAATTTTTTTACTATTTACTAGTACTTGCTAACATAATGTTAATTTTTATACAGACACTCCTCTACTTACGAACTTTCAGATATACGAACGAAGAGGGCTGTAAGTCCAAATTGTGTTCACTGGGCTCCCGTTTCCTATCCGCAACATCAAATTTTTTTTCTGTGCTCCAGTTCCGCCTAGTACGACTTCTGGCTGCTACTCCCGCCGCACAGCAGCGTAGCGTGTGTACTCCCGGCATCCTAGTTCTTTGTACTTGCGTATACCCTTAAAATGATGTTGAACGACTTACAAACATTTCAATCTCGTTCGCAAGTAGAGGAGCATCTGTACTGGGAATTTATCTTTGCCTAGTGAATGACACGAAAACCAGAAGAGAAATCTGAATGATTTATAGCTGCCTTTATATATTTTGTCAACACAGCATTCCAAAAGAATGTATCACCAACCACCAAATAAGAAATGCAGTGGAACTATTTTTTTCAAACAATTACATCACTATTCTAGCCAAAGAGGCTTAAAACGGATACAGGGCAGCCTCTGTTCTCGTGTGGCCTAATTAGTATCAACTGATGAAGGAAGCTGGAGTACAGTACAGTATACGACACAGGCCTGAGGAAGCCATTCCCATTCCCTGAGTTCCCAAAATATTTAAGGTCAAAGGCTAAGTAGCCATGGCAACATGAAATTCCTCTTCTTCTGATGTCCTTTTCACAGTTTTTAAACCCATTTGTATCAAAATGAATATTAACATCTGATTTTATGGTACTCTGTCATAAAATACAAAATGTACTTTCATAATAAATGAAACTAATAATATAATAGGAGTAGATATGAATAGTACATGAATAACACAAGAATGAACAACCTCTTTCATTCACCTGCGAAATCTCTCCAGTCCCCTTAGATTCCTCCTCATAGCAGACGCCTGGACTGCACCCGCTCCCTGTAATCTCGAGAGGATTTGCAGCAGACTGCTCTTGATACTTATCATTTGAATAATTTACCCAGGTTTGTAATCAGCAATTATCCAAATAAAAACGGCAGGTGCGGACATGAAGCGATCAGAGCGGGGAGGGGCGTGTGCCGGCGACGAGAGACGCCGAGGAACTGACAGATGATTTGTATGTTCATCATGTTTTCATCAGCCAGATGAGACAGCTCCACTCTTTCCCCTGAGCATGAAAATGAATACGGCCCGTAAATGGAGACTGTAATCCCGATTTGCTTGTTTTGACGTGCTAGAAAAAAGGACTCTACTATGCACTCATCTCGACCCACAAACATCACACAAGACACATTCCATAAAAGACACAGACGTGCTTTTAATTATCTGTTCTAAAGGATCAGATAAACAGATATCAGGTTACTCACTCCTATAATGTGATGTTTCCTCTGTACTTCTGGGATTTTAAACAACTGGCACCAGTAGGTAGTGTCTTTAAAGGGCACTGGCACCTGTCTTGATAGAAAGAGAAAAACAGGTTAAAATCTTCCCTCAAGGTTATAATAGCTATAATAAGGGATAATAGTTATTATTCTCAAATGAAAAATTCTAAATCCAGCAGAAATGCTTTGACTGGCTCTGCAGCGGAATCAACAGCTCTCTTTAAAAATCTGCTACTGATTTCAGGCTTATAAAGGAGAAACATACGAGAAGACGAGAGCAGCAGATTTCATCAAAACATTGGCCAGAGTATCAAAAAGCAGTGCGTTATTCGTAACATCCATCCCACTCACGTTGAAGTTCTGCAACTCGAAAAAGTCTGTCCCCGCGGGAATGTTGGCGGTGTCCCTGTGGTTGAGCAACCTCAGGCTCTTCCTTCCTCGGTTACTGCCGTGGTACTTGGGTCCAGAGAGCCCGACGTCTTCACTGTGGTACGCCCAGATCACCCGCACTGTACTCTCCTGGGCCCAGCGCAAAAAAGACAAATCGGTCTTTATAATATGCTCTCACAATGCTTGTCCCAAGCCTTAAATCAAAGTCTATAGTCTTCTCCAAGCAATAAAGGGCTTGATGGGAGAGAGAGAAACTGATAGAATCCAACAAAAGGGCAAAACCGCTGACTATACTGGGGTCAGACACAACATCTCAACAAACAACAATCATTTCAAAATCACTGCACTTACTAAACTGCATTCTACTCAAACGTACACTTACTGGTACTTTTTCATACTTATTTAAATATGCAGAATAATTTAAAGTTACCTTTACATATTATTCACGTTTTCATATGACCAATATACTAAAAATAATCATACACAGAGAAGCAGAAGATCGTGTCCAGAACAGTCCAGCAAGTAGGCTACAGTACTCTTAGTTTTACAAATGAAGGTATGCTTTTTTGTTTCTCACAAGGATCACTTGTGCATACACAGTGCACAGACTCATACACACCAGTCCACATGTGAGGGTAAGGGCCCTCAGAGCCGCCCAGTCACGCTCCACGTGCACTGTCCGTACCGTGATGTCCTTGTCCCTCCGGTCGCAGGTGCGGAGCTCTCTGCTAAATGCCAGGACGGTGTGAGTATCGTTCTCCATGGCGTATTCCAGCCTATAGTTCTGCTCTGGGTCTCTGTGAACTTTTCTCTTGGAGTCTGTAAAATAGTCCTGGGAGGAACAGGGCAGCGAATGAGCAAAAGACTTCTCTGGACGGACAGCTCTTGCCTGATTAAAAAAACTTTAAGCGCAAATTCCAGCGTGTAAATAAAGTACATTGTACATTATCACAGAAAGAGCCTATCACCATTGGTGATAGGCTCCTTCTGAATTAGTGAATTAGCAGCCAGTATCAGGAAGCACAGGACAGGGCAGCACCCTGGCGGGATGCCAGCCTGTCACAGGCACACAATTTGGGCACAAGTGAACTACCAAGAAAACAAAACAAGGACAGGGACAGCATGCAAACTCCACACACATGAAATGAGGGGTGACACCTCCAGGCCTGAACATGTGAGGTCACTAATGGGTGTGTTTGCACTTTTAACTAGTACGATGCAAAGCAGAAGTGCTGATATAGATTTTGGGGCCCATGAAAGCATATCATATTGGGCCCCCAACCCATGCCAATCATATCATGTTCCACATTTTTAGGGCCCCTGTCACTCAGGGGCCCTTGGAGTCGTCTTAACTGCCCCCCTGCTTATGGCACCCCTGATACAAAGTTATCCTGCCTTTAAGTTCACCAGTTAGTGAACATAATGCTCACTAACTGGTAGCACTTTTACTGACAGTATTTTTTGATAGCTGAAACTGGGGAAAATCCTGCTGAAAATGTTAGGAAATGCATCACACTGAAGAAAGATTCAAGCAGTGGTAAACTAAAATGGGGGTAGGGTGCAAGATACCGCGGACCCTCACTAACGTGCATGAAGCTGCCTACGCGTGCAGATGTGTGCATGTTTCGGAGAACCGAAACGGAGCGGCTCGGCTCGGCTCGGCTCTGCCAAGCTTCTGCCACAGGCCGACCGACTCCGCGCTTAACTCCTGCGCACACTGGAACTTGGGGAAAATCACACAGGCGGGAGATATGAAACACAGAACCAGTGTGAACTAAAATAACACGCTGGACACGTCTGTACTAATCAATGGGTGAAGTAATTTCAACCTGCCTGTGTTAATGTTTGTGCCATTAAAACGTAAACAAAGAGAGAACTGAAACCGACCCGAATAAAGTTTACACTTATAAAAGTAAAACTAAGAATCAAAACAACCTTGGTAATAAAAGTAGTATTCATAATCTTAGCTAATCTATTCTTTCTCTTGGTGTCAACTTTTGTGAATACCATGTCTAGTTAAATGTCAGTAATACCTATGCGTGTCGTGTTTTTCTGGACTGTTCAAAGCCGGACTGTGAACTGTCGCAAACCCTTATGAAAGCTGGAAGATCAGCCAGATCGTACCTGTATATACGGCTTGCCATTCTCCACTCCCCCAATTATGATATCTGATAACGCCATTTCTCCGTTAGGGGAAAAGCCAAATCCGACGTAACCCGTCGTTTCCACCTCCATCTCAAAAGTTACGGTGGTTTCGCGATGCTTCCATTTAATGCGGTATTTCCCATGTGAATCCAAGATAGCTGAATGTTTGAACCCGATGCCCGAGGAAAGCACAGCAGAAAAACGGAAAGTTGTTAGGAAAACCAGGGAACATACGTATTTTGCTCCAGTCATATCAGACCCCTTTCTAAACTTCTAAAGTTTATAAAGCAAGGAAACAAACAAACAAGAAAAAAAAACGTAATTCCAATTTATGGTTCTCCTTAGGAGGTAGATGCACTTTGCAGGTAGGATGAAAAGCGTGCCTGTTTTCGCGTCCGCATTGAGACTAAACGACCATGCAGAGCCGCAGCGAGACGCGCTTCTCTCCTGCTGGCATTTCTGTTTGAACTTGTGCGATGGCTTTGATCTGCAGGGACACGTCCCACACACGTCCCACACACTGCCGCGACCACGCTGCATGTTTCCCACAGCAACTAATTGTTTTCGCTCGGAATCACCTCTTTCTGCAGTGACATTTTTTCATCATTATAGTGTCAGAGACAGACCTAAAATGTTGTTTACTAACAGACACTTCGTTGTCTGTGATGTGGGAGTGAAGCGGAGGACGTTTCACTTCCAACGTTTACTTTGTGTAATAGTGGAATAAATAACGTTCAAATAAATATTTCTTTAAGACAGAAGAAACTATGAAAACCTCTAACGTAAACCTCTAATTTTTAGATACCCCTGACTACGAAAATTTGTAGGAAAAAAAAGAATTTTTAAATTATTGCACTGATTTAGTATCTGTCTGTGTATTTTATCTTAATTTATTAAAACAGCAAATTAATTTTACATTTAGGATTCGTAACAATTGCAAAGTATTAAGTGAGATTTTTGAAACTAATTCACTGGATGAAGTGACCATGAAGTTTTGTACTTAGAAAAACAAAAAAAGCAAATTTTCACGTCTGCAGTTTTATAGTGGAAGGTATTTATAGGATATTCCACTTTGTCATTCATAATAATGTACAGTCAACGAAGTCAAGGGAAGTAGAGAGATTTCTGTACTTCTAGCACGTTCTGAAACTTACACCCACTGCTGCTTTATAGTTCAGTACTATGGTAACTGGTATTTCCTGTTGAATTCAAACCAAGACAATTACCTATTCAGGAAAGGGAAAAGTAACAAGGATTTGTCCAGTCTATGCATGTTTTGGCCTATGAATGCCACAGCCTCATTAGTCCCAGCTGTCAGCCTGAAAGCTGAAGTGCCACCTGTCAAGAGCTGAATGTAGTTTTGGTGCAGACTTCACCCGAACCACACCCAGAAACCTGACAGGAGTGAGCATCGTGCATGACGTTCCCTGTCACATGTCACCAAGAGGCAACCTGCCTTGGATTGCAGCTGCTGTCGTTACTTGTTTGTTACTTTCTTCAAAAGAAAAACAAAAGTAAGTGACGGAGCCAACGGCCGCGAAACGGAGGAAGAAAAAGCTTTTCTGGCAGCGGAAAAAAGAAAATATCTGGAGTGTTTGGGGCAAGGGACTTAAAGAAGTTTGTCTTACGGTGCATCTGAAACAGCATCTTTGTGGCAGGTAAAATGAAATAAGAAATTTTCAGTTGAATGCCATGTTAGAAAACGGGTAAAACGGCCATGTAGAACATGTAGAAATACAGGAAAGATGGAGCTCAGAATAACATGCAGGCTACACCTGTAGACCGAACTAGGGAGGTATTCAAAGCTCCAGCCTGTTGTACCACACAGCACTTTAAACACTTTGGTCTGAAACATACCACGTGCAATCAGCGTGGCGATTGCAAGTATAATAAACACAGCCTTTGATTAAGCACATATGAGCCGATGGGGGCTGGCCGGGGCGCGGTGCTTGCCGGACGTTTTTAATAGACTGTGCATTTTTGCTTTGGAATTCGCTCGTCATCCTTTTTTAGGGTTTAAAAAACCTCTGACAGAAATCAAAAGATGTCGGATGAGTAAAACATCACTTTAAAATTCTACACAGGATTACAGTCTTATATGATGTCATATATTGTAAGAAGATCCGTTTCTGGCTTTGCCTGGAGTATCTGAATACAACAAATGTTTCTTTGTAGAATTTTGGATTCCTTGAGTGCCTGTACAGATTTTTCATATTATTACACTGGTTTTCTTAGATAGCTTGATACTTTTCCTGGAGCAAAATGCCCATAATGATCATACCTGTATATGGTGGGTTTCAGTGATGACGAATTCATTATTTGATGCTTTCCATGGATTTGAAGTGCTATATTTGTATTTATTTAGAAGATTTCCCATTTTACTTTTTTATTTCATGAATGGGATCCTTTTTTCTAATTTACTGTTAGTGTTTTTGTGTTCAGTGCCTGTGTTTAACTATAGTCAGTTGCTGTAGTATTAAGGGCAATTAATTAATCAAACGTTCTGTCAGGTTTTCAAAGGTAATTTTACCTCAGACCTGGTTAGTCTGGCCTGATATATATTTTGCCTGCCTTTTGTCGTTTAATGTGCTCTGATGCCCTGTTGACACTGTGGTTCTTCCCTTTCAGGTTCAGAAAGTCAAAATCCAGACCAGGATTCAACCAACCAGCTGTGTGTAAAGAGTCACAGTCAAATAGTACTCAAGTGGTTGGTTGAAACAAAATCCTGGTCTGGATTTTGACTTTCTGGACCTGAAATTGCCACCTCTGGTTACTGCCTAATGCTTGCTAGTCTCTTTTCCACCACACGAAGAAGATCACACTCGGTAAATAAATTTCAATTTCAGTCCTCACAGCTCAGCTCTTTCCTGATCCAGTGGGATTCTGGATGCTTATTTTTCTTTAAAGTAATTATCTGTATATACAATCTGCTGTCTGTTGCACAGCGGTAAGCCATCCCTGCAGATAACCACATGAGAAAAGAAATATTCTGCAGTAACTGTTGGAGAGCCTCTTTGACACAAGCAGTACGATCCTGCTTGGTACAGAGAAAAGAACTGGTATCAGATCAATATCACATGAAAAATTGGTGTCAGAATAGCTAGATCTGTAAAGGGGCATAGAAGGGAAATAACAGAATTCCAAGATTCGGCCTTTCACAAGTCATAACTGATGCCATGTGCTTGGAAGCATCTGAGCAGCTTTTTATTGTCTTCACTACAACACTTTTCCCGGCGTTAAAAGGCAGAACTAGATACTGCTCCACGGCGATGAAAGGAAGAACTGTAAAGTGTGACAGGAATCAGGTAAGAGTGAAAAAGTCAGAGTGATGCTGTGTTTATGTATCAGTTCATGAAACTGAAGGCAAAAGGAATGCGCATTCGTCCTTTTCCATACAAATACGTACAGTGAGTGTAAAATAACCACATATCCAACAGCATTCATTGGGCCACAATATTTGTACCTTGGAGATGCTGTGAGGTGTCAGTGACACTTTCAGCCTAATCGGACACATGATGACGACCGAAGAGCAGAATTACAGGGCTTGGTAAAAGGTGTGGTATCATCCAAGTGGATTATGGCCAATGGTGTGAACGTCTTGCAAACTACCACTTAGGGTAATGTTTGTTATGGTTAATGAAGTTAAGGATCTGACATACTAGGGCCCTGTTATTCCAGCCATGAACAGGATACTGCAATAAAATATAAAGCAGTATTCTGTTGTTCCTTTTCACTATATTTATGGTGTATTCACATGCACTATAGTGTGCACATAGTGCAGTACATGTACAGTATTTTTTCTTTTGGAAAATGTGTGTGCTGATAAATTTGCTTCACATTCCACGACTTCGTTCATGCCATGAGACGGCACATATCACACATTCCGCATGCAGCCGTATTTGAGTGCTTGGGTGCTGATCAGCTTTGATGACACCTGAAGAGGCAGGAAGAGATGATGATTGGCCAGGAGAGTCACAGCTACCACGGAGTTATCCAAACATCGCTTTAAGGCACAGCTCTTTGAAGAGATGGACAGTGCCGATAAACAGTCAGCAAAGAAA
Organism: Mormyrops attenuatus; assembly: GCA_026777985.1. NCBI lineage: Eukaryota > Metazoa > Chordata > Actinopteri > Osteoglossiformes > Mormyridae > Mormyrops > Mormyrops attenuatus. Next base: position 3,875,168 of record JAODKC010000043.1, read on the forward strand.
GCAGAGCAGTCTCGCCATTTAGGAAGAGTGTTCCGGATAACTGGGCGTGTCACTGAGGAGGGTGAACGACAAAAAAGGGCTACAAAAAGAAATATAACAAGGGCTGTCTGCAGCCAAGAAAACTTCCAAAAAATCTATTAAAGAAACAAGCAGCACTGCTATGGTTAAACCAAATGTATTGTAAGGTTACCCCAGGTCAGAGGAAAGGAAAAATATAAGTGGTAAATAAGCCATAGACTCATGTCACCTTGAGCTGAACTATCCATATCCTCAGGGCTTGTAGCCAAGGGCTGGAACCTGTGTTTATTATGGAGCTCCCCAGCGCTGCAGATTTTACAACAAACCTAGGAGCGGTTGAACCCAATGACTTATCCCTCCAGAACAGTCATCTACAGAATAAACATTTGTATTTGACACTGTGGTTTGCAGAAAGCATACAAGTAGAAATTTAATTTTAACATGGACACAAAACCTAGACTCCTGAGGGCTTCTAGCCCTCACAGCAACATGCAAGATTCTCTACCCCCTTCAACACCTGGATCTCAGATGTCTGAAAGACAAAAAACCGCGCAGAAACTGAAAAACAAAAGCTGAGCTATCAACAAGCTGCTGCCGACAAATTAGGGTTACGTATATAAATGAGAAATGTTAAGAATGGTGTTAATATCAGTCGGTATAATTTTACCAGTGTTCTGTCATGTTGTTGCTATTAGGATATACTAACTTTTATTGTATTTTGCAAATATTCTTGTTTTTTTTAAAAAAACAAAAACTGAACATATTAAACGCATACAAAGCTTAAAAGCCTTTATTCATATTGTTATGTCATATTTCAAATACCCCCTGCCCCGCCCAGAAATTACTATGTGTTACACAAATGATGTTTCTGATGGAGAAGTACAGGGTCATGCCGCGTAAGAGTATAAGTTAAATACAGCAGGAATGGGTGGAGACACCTCAGATCAGGCCGAATAAAAATTCAGCCATCTGTCCCCCAGTGGAAGGAGGCAGGTGACAGATGTGGCAAGCCAAGGTCTGCCATGATGGACTTTCCAGTAGAGCCCCCAGACAGTACACATATTTGCTGTCTCACAGCTCCTACAAGACCCGTACCAAGTGTTTGGAGTTCTCGATTGGCTGGGAGAGAACAAAAATATGGACTGTCTGGAGGTCCCCGACGACTGGGTTGGGAAACACCGAGTTAAAGGACCAGAATGATCATGAAAGTCCTGACATGTTCCTCCTTAGAGCATGGAAGTTCTAAGGAAGATACTCAACTCATGTTGGCTTTGGGGACCTTAAGCTGATTTGGAAGACAGTTTCTTCATTGCACCTGCAACCGACACAACAGTGGGCCACAAGCCTGCTATTGGCACAGTGGAGATCAAATATAAAGAAGTCAAATATAAAGTCTAAATGGCTGAAACGATCATACTGAAAAAAATGGCATTATTTAATCTGTATACAATTAATCATGTTACTGCAATGTGAAGAGCTGCAGTGTATAAAGTTATAAATGATATATAAACACTTCAGTGCTTTACATGGCAACAAAAGCCTTAAGAGTTAAAGCTTTAGATATTAACTGTCAATTCATTCACAAATGTCCATGGAATCTAAGGTGTGGCACTTTAACACCGTAAAAAAACATTTTTCTTTTAAATGTACACAGAGCTGATCTTCATTACTGAAAAATGTATGTTTTATAAACAGCAGGAAGGAAATCATTTAATCGAATATATAACTGTGATGAGACTTGCAATAAAAACGCGAGGGATTTAAAAATTTGTTAGAAGGATGATGAACACGTGGGATATTGGATCAACATGACAGGACCACACGGATTCCAATGACGGCTGAGACGTTAGCTTTTGAGTGAGCCCCAGATGATTAAACCAATAATCACAGCAACCACAACCAGGATCACGATGAGTATGCAGATCTTCTTCCGTGATTTGCCCTGAGTAATAGAGGAAAACACAAATCAAGATGACTTTGTTATGCAAAGCACCAGGGCTGATCTTTCTCCTTCATATACCGGCTACGCCTACCAGGAAATACATGTATCATTTTGAGGTGGATGACCAGTGAACTTTAAAGCAATGTTCAGGCTGAAATGTGTGGATTTATCCTCTGGAATTTTCTAAGGTCACAGCATGGAATGTCATCAAATGGGAGAAATGATAAAGCTTGTATATAGCTTTCTGAATTCTCCTCAGAGCAATGAATGTAGATGCAAGTGTAACTTAAACAGCAATCTGCCAATAATCCTAAATGTACACACACTGCTTCAGTTTTCCCATCCATGCACTCTCCAATGAACTGTTAACTGGGATACCTGGCCTATGAACTGGTGACTCAGTTACCTGGTAACCTGCTGCGCTGGCCAGCTGCTGTGTGGCCGACTGCACGTTGATGTCAGCGTTTTCCACATTGGCTTCTATGCTGTCTGTAGACACACAGCCACAGTTTGGACAGATTTGATAGCTGCAGCCCGTTTTATACTGTGCTGCCACACCAAATCTTTCTGATTCATTAAACCAGTAACACTTTACTTGAGGGGGCACAAATAATGCAGTAGTACATGCTTATGTCATGCATTAAGTAACCAGTAACTAAGTGTACTTATCCCATGTTCATTTATCATTAGTCAATCATGACAGTTCTTGTATTTCAAGCGAGAACTATATTAGCTCATGACTCGTTTTTCACCAATAACTGAGTAAGTTATGGTTACCCTCAAGAAAAAAGTGTTACCATGAAATCCACACACACACACACACACCTATTCATATCTTCGTAGGACTGTCCATTCATTTCTATGGGGAAAACTCTAATCCCAACATGATGACCTTAACCCCTACCCAGCCCTAACCTTAACCAAAAGTAACCAAACAAAATACAAGAGTTTTGGCATTTTCAGTTGTTTGACTGCAGTCAAAGACTTTTTATAGTTTCCCTTGTGGGGACTGAAAAATGGTCCCCCCACTGTCAAAACAACAGGTTTTTATCACAAGTAATATATACATGACCACCCCCACACATAAACACAAAAATGTAATGAAATATATTTTATTATGCATTTAAAACAAATGTACCCTTTTTCCGTTTTAACTATACGATATAATTATTTATATGGCATGGCCATGATTACAGAAGAGCACAGGCAGAAGAGGTGCACTCACCAATCAGGTCTCCCTGTTCATGAACCATCATGCCCAAATCTTTGAAAATCTCATTTATATCTGTAATATCAGACTGAAAAACAAAGGAAGGTGTCAGAAATTCTACGTGGCATCCATACAAGCTGGTGCGTTTCAGGTTTTTGACTGGAATATAAACGACTTTCAAAAGCATCCATCTCACTTCTGCAACTTCTGCAAACAAAGAGGCTAGTAACAGGCATTCTGTAGTTCTTTTTGACTTGAAAGAGCCCAAACACCATGTGTTGTGGGAAATTCCATGTGTTCGAGGCAGAAGCACACGCCCGTCAAATCAAATTCTGTCCTTGTGGGTTTTTAAAAGACATAAAGATATCACATAAAATTAAGATGGTGGCTACCAACAGGAAAATTCTTTATGTAAACTTTATGTAAAGGAAAGTGCTAGTGTTCTAAGGCATCCAAAAATCCTTAATTTGAATAGTGAAATAAAACATCAGTTTAATAAAAACAGGGCTGTTCTGACCTCCAGCTGACGGAGGGCACTCTCTCGCTCCTCAATGAGACGCAAGTCATCCTCTGTAAAGGATTCCTCCTGGACTTGAAGGTGAGACTGGCTCTCACTGCAGCAAATTAGTGGGGTTTAAAAGCAGAGAAACCCGATTTGTTAATAAAACATCTAGATCACATTTACATTACAGTCATGAGTCGCTTAACGACAGGAATATGAGAAATGCGTCGTTAGGCGAGTTTGTTGTGTGTGAACATGATGAGAGTGCACTTACACAAACCTACAACTACTACACACCTAGGTTGCAGTAAATCTTTTCTTTAATAAGTAAAAAGAGTACACTCTCAAATAACGATAAGCATAGTATGGTTATGATACAGTACAGTATATACATAAACCAGTAACAGTTGATCATTATCATGTACTGTACGCAACTGTATGCGATATACTTTTAAACAACTGGTTGCCCTGACCTTATTGCTCACATCAGCATCACCACACACACATAAGTAAAATGTTGCACAAAGACAACAGTAGGTGATATGAATTTTTCAGTTCCATTATCTTATGGCACCACCAAAGGAGAACAACTAAAAGTAAAGATGAATCACTACAACTAAGCCAACTAATTTGGTTCACAATGGTAGGGGTGCACAGTTCTTAGCCGTATGTTCAGACCATCTAGCCACACAGTGCCCTGGGGAGCAGGGGAACACACTAGGGACTGTAAAAAGGTACCGAACACAGAAAGGAATAGGATGGCCAGTGGCACCTGCTGGCCAAATGGGGAAACGACAGACATAGCAGGGACTGATCCTGACAATAATGCGATTTTCTAAAAGATATTGTCTTTGAATTGAATTTTTGTACATACAATACTGTGCAAAAGGCACCCAAAGAAAATGTTTAAATGATCTTTATATTTATGTAAAACAAATATGCTTGTCAAAGTGTGTTAGATTAGCCATTTCAAAACCTCTACTAAAATCACTATTATTTGCAGCAGCCATACAATACACTTAAGTATTCTTTGACTTGACCACCAGCACACCTCATATAGTTAATCAGTATCGCTATGAGTTTTTTTTTATCTAATTAGATGAATTAAGTGAGCTGGTGGTGAAATTTAATAAATAGATGGACCTCTCCCTGAGGAGAGGTTTGGAAACTGAAGGGTGTTCATCTAGCCGTCCAACAAGATACCAGCAACTTTTTGGAGAACAGAAGAAATTTCTGTTAGTTTTTATTGTTTTACTCTTAATTTCCATATATCCTAATGTTAAATTGTGTTTTTTGTTCTGAGCTAATGTGTACTTAATACCCAGTTAACTGCTTTAAACAATCCTTTTGATAGCCTAAGACTTTTGCACAATACTGTACCTTTATCTTCCATTTAAGCTTTATCCTACAACCCCTGAACACCCCCCTCCATTTTTACATACATTTATCTGTATTCTTTTTTGCAGCCAAAGGAGCAAGTCAGATTTTCATCTCACTGTAACTTGCACCAGTAGAACTGTGCATGTGACAGAATCTCGAATCTCTCTCTTGAATCTCACAGTCAATAGTTAACTGTACACTTCTTTAGCATCTTCTACATAGAAACAAGGACACTCGGGAAACTGAAAATTAGGAAGTGAGGAGAGTAAGGGGCATATACTCTCTTAACAGAAATATCACTTCACCATAATGTCACTTTCACATGTCAAACACACCAACAGAGGTACTTATGTTGATACTTGACGCCATTCCAGCATCTAGGGCTGTATTCATGGCAAGAGCATCTGGGTATTAAAAAGATTACAGAACCAAAATGGTAAAAACTTCATAACTACGGAACGTTATAAACAGTTAAAACAATCTAAATTCAATGCTTAAGATTAGCTTTCAACCAAAAAAAAAAAAAAATCTAAAAAATCCTCTGGCTCAACTTTACTAAAGACCTCCTTTAGGGAGTCAGTCACTGACAGACAGGCACTGAGGAGTGCAACTGGACGTTTTGTGCACCCCACAGATTCATAGTGACCTTTGGCTGGAATTTCTTTTTAAAAGAAATCTTTCAAGAGATATGATGTTCCCTCCAAAAGATTATGCAGCATGAAATGAAAATAGCTCAATGTTCCATTTTATTTCACATTTTAACTAAGACTATGAGATTGATCTAGGGGGCAGATTTAGCCCCACTGTGGTGCCCCTTACAACTGCTGTACCTTTTTGGGCCTTATGAGCAGGGCCAGCTTGAGGCATAAGCTAATATAGCGGCTGCTAAGGGCCCAGCCACCACCAGGGGGCCCCCACAACTGATCACCCTGTCAGAATAGCAAGAAACAACTTGGTTAATCAAATTTTGTTTAGGGCCCCAAAAGAAGCTGACAGTGAGACATGAGAACAACCCTGACCTGTCAAAAGGCGATGAAATTCCTCCGAAGGACTCGTCAGGATGACCAACCTGTAGATAAGGAAGCCACCTTTGTCAGAAGCCCAATTTAGTTTTTGCATATTGGTATATTTCAGTGTTGTATTTTAAGCCAAATCCTTGCTGCCTGCCCAGCCCTCCCACTACCCCAACGGCTTGCTTTAGTCTGGCAGTAAGGAAGAAGCACAGCTCACCGATAACCTGGAGCCGGCACGGACTCTGGCAACAAACTCCTTTTCCTTCTCGGCAGCCTGCCTTTGAGTCCTCTGGAAGTTTGCCAGAGCGTTGCTGAAATCATTCACAAGGCGGTCTTTCTGCAACTTCCTCTGACGCTGGACAGAAACATCGGCGGAAAAATAGTAAACATAAATGCAAAACAATATAAACATCACAATGCAAAAACACAGAATTTATTTTGAAAGGAAATCATGCTTTATTTCCCATTTTCACAAGTACATTTGAGTGCTTCTTTTTGCAGATCCCATCTTACTCTCCTTTGAGACATATTCTGTCAAAACTGGGGCTCGATCCGGTGACCTTCCCATCACAGGCACAAAGACTTAACCCACTGAACCACAAATCCATTCCCTATCACCACTATAATTTCTCAGATTCGTGTTCACAACCCTACATTCTGTCCCTCCTAAAAAATCAGTTCCACTGAGATTTATGTCCTCGTTTATCAAAGAAAAAGCTCTGTTTCATCTACAAATTAATTTCTTCCAAGGATTTTGACTGGAACCTGTTTGACTGGAATCTGTTCAACATTCCCCTGTAACAAGACTGTGGATACTCTATCTACAAGTCCCCCGCACATTTTACACAATTTGCTTATACATTAAAACTGATTTGATTATAATACAGCATTCTAAATGCACAGAACAATTATGAACATAACTGTTAAGCATAAACTTGACATTATGTTACACACACAAGCCTTTCACATAAAATGTAGCGCCTCTCTGTGAACAGGCCCTGCCTCTGGGTAGGGTGCCACTTATCGCTGGATTAGCTGCTGCTCAGTCGATGTCTAAAAACATCCCTCTCCGAAAAGGTTATCTGATCCAGATTCCTCCACACACAAAAATGACCTGGGCCTAGATGTGACTGTAAATCCTATTTCCTGAACTCAGGCATGAGTTATACTACAGACAGCTATCTGTAGTATAACATTAAGCAAAGTAAAATGCATGATTATAGGAATAAGAAATGCGCCAAAGGTGCCACCTGCTGGGGTGTAGCTGTAAAACAGAAAAAGTCTCCTTAATGCTACACTAACAGAGGATAAACAAGAGGCAGGACTAGGGATTATAAGTATTGCATTGTACCATATTAATTCTCCTAGGTGTCTGTGACACACATGCGTTTTAATTTCCCAAAAATGATTTCACAATAATATGGGATCAGTCCAGGAATTTCTACAGTGAAAAAATACCTGATCTGTGGTGACAGGGAGGGATCCAAATTCCTTCATGCATCTGTCAGTTTCTTTGGCCAGCTGATTAACATTGTGCTGTTTTTGTTGTCTGGGATTAAAAAAAGAAACATACAAATAACATGAAAACAAGGTGACAGCTGTTTTTTTAAACTCAGATGGAGAATAAGAAGTGCCTGCATTAGAAAGAGTGTCATCTTTAATTTTTGCATGACTGATCCTTACTATTTGGCTCACTTCAGACACCTAAATAAATAAATAAAAAACTCCCTACAGAGTTTACAATGTGAGCACTAAAAGGCACCACCCTGTCTATCAGTGCAGTCCTAGCGCTGTTTCAGTACTTGCGCTGGCTATCTGAAAGTACTCCGCCCATTTCCCAACAACCCACGCTGTTAAGGAGAAGTGTTGACTGTAAATCAACATACCGGTGCCCTTCAAGGCCTTGTCCACGGCCTACCACATCATATGCACTCTCATTTGCAGCAACTCCAAGAATCTGACATGTTGCTTGCGAAAGAATACTGTTGGTTGCTGACCCACTGCCACTAGCATTTGAACTCAATCTGTCTGAGTGACATTTTAATCCTTTCCGGTGTGCAGGTAAAATCTAACAATAACACCATGAAGACATGCTGCTGACTGGTAGTTGGTCTGGGTGAGAACCAGAGTGCGCCGTACTTACAGCTGCTGCCTGAGCTCAGTGGTGTCCTGTGTGCTTCCCAGAAGGTTTATAATTCGCTGGATCTCAGATGCTTGGGAAGGAAAGAACATATTATAGAGTCTTTTAGAGGCAAACATAAAATAAAGAATTTATCAGACCCTTTTTGGGGGTGGGGGGAATGAGAACGTGCTTGATCTTAATCACAGCTTCGATTTACAAGAATTATAATAATAATTACATGAATAGTGTATCACATCACTGGGTGTCAATTAAAACATGCCGAAATAACGGCGTAATCTTTTTGAATGTTTTACTGGTGACCACAAACATGAATTTGAAAATTTCGTATAAATAAAAACTCAGACTCAATCGAAAAATAAAAGGCAGCTCTACGTGAATATTATATTTTTAGTTAAAACCTCAAAATCCTGCGATATATGCTTCATGTTAAAAGCTACTAAATCACAAAGATATTAACTGTGGTATGAACCGATTGGTCTCAAGTGTAGTTACTTATTAGATGAGTATCGGTGACCAACTGCACGAGAACTTACTCTGTTGTGTTATTTTATGAATGTTTGTTCCTATTTCCTGGACGAGCTGATTAGGGTCTTGTGGCACTCCAAACTGGTATGCCATGATGAACGGTCTACAACAGAAAATGGAAAATGTGCTTTTCTCATTGGCGTCACAAAGATAACATCAAGGTATTCATACATTAAGAAACCAAAGGAACATAGTCCTTTTACAATCTAGGTAGCTAACGTAACCTTTCCTGCCAACAACTGTGAAAATATACAATAATTTTTAATATCCTGGTTCAGCTACTTGTATGGATAGCAGATAAATGTTTCAGACTGCCTGCTTGTGACTGAATGATGTTTCAGATTGCAGTACATTCCTTATGTCCACTGAAATTCAGTAAAGGAAGTTACAGTTTTACAGTTACTGTAACATGGTACGTTACTTGCTTAACGACAGAGAAAAGGCGGCACAGCCAACGGGAAATCAGGAAGCTGAACCAGCAAGTGTTATTTATTAAATAACCATAGCTAAATAATAATTGCAATCAACTAAGCAACTAGGAGAGCTATGGAAAAGTAGATGAAAATAACGTCAAGCTCATCTCGGAGTAACGTCTGAGTTAAAGAGGAAAACAATAACCGCTCCGCACTGATTTAAAGCTGTTCGGACACAAGCCTGGTTTACAAATTTATCGTTACCCACAGACGACACCACCCAATAGTACTTTATATCATTTTTATCATCTGAATAGACAGGAAAATGAAACACTCTTAAGACACTGTGTGCTGGGTTCGGTGCTACACGCATGGTTAATCAGCTGTTAGCTTTTTTACCTCCAAGTCCAACGTATATTGATATTACGAATCCTCGTAGTGAGCTCCCATTACTGTAATTGATTAACCAGAAAAATGTGGAACTGCACAAAATATTTAAATCTGGATTTAAAAAGCACGTTGTAAATATTAAACAAAACGACGATATAAACTGGCTTTAAAAACGCAAGGAAACCACCATTTTTACATTGTAAAGTAACGGTAAAACAAGCGAAGTTTTGAGGGATGCGTTCGTAATCTACCCACGCAGCACAATACTAGTTGACAAGGCGGCGACCACCGAAAAACGTTTTCTTTTCCAGCTGACTCTAGGACACGGCACGCCTGTTCCCATTTCACCCTACCTTCTCTGGGGCGACGGCCTTTCGCTCTGTTCGTTTCCGGGTTTGGAGCCACGCCCCTGTCACATGACGTGCGCGTCGGCGTGTTGGTGGCACGTGAGACGCGGATCCTGCGAGTGTCAGAGAGGGCGGTGAAGCTGGCTGGGGGTCCGAATTCGCATATTTGCGCGGTACGTACTTCATTTCGCTACGGTCAGGGGAGGCAGAGCCTCACCGATCATATGAAAATAGCTTGTACGAAAAATAAAACATAATAATACAATAAATATTAAGATTTTTCCAGTTTTCTATGTTATAAATGTAATTCCTTGTATGATTCTAATGATTGTTATAGTCAAAATCGCCAAATTTGCGTAACTCAGCTGCAAACACAGGGAGAGACGAGAGGTGCTGCAGCGACTAGCCCCGTCTCCCCTCTGCAACCTTTCATTGTCTAAGTAACTTATTTCATTAGTGTATAAAGATATTTAGGCTCTCTGGAATGGAAGCCCGTTTCCACCACCCCGAGGACCATATTGTATGACATTAAAGATTACAGTTATGTATGTTTTCATTTGTGTTGAGTGAGGATGTATCTGCCGCTTGTATCTGCAATCTTGTTCTTTCAGTCACAACCCAAAGCTTGTGACCATAGGTGTGTGTAGGAAAGTAGATCAGCTGGTAAATCAATAACTTTGCCTTCCAGCTGAGCTCACTTTTTTGCACGACAGAATGGTACAGGGTCCATATTACTGCCAAAGCTGCACCGATCTGTCTGTCGATCTCCCGCTCCCTTCTTCCCTCACTCATGAACAAGACCCCTAGATATTTAAACTCATCCTCTTGAGGCAGTAACTCATCCCCACCAGTAGAGGACAATCCACCCTTTTCAGGTTGAGAACCGTGGCCTCAGACTTAGAGGTGGTGATTCTCATTTTGGCTGCCTCACACTCAGCTGCAAACCGCCCCATTACATGTTGCAGATCACAGCCTGATGATGGCAGCAGGACCACATAATCCACAAAAACAAAGATGTGATCCTGAGGTCACCGTACTGGACCCTCTCCACCTCTTTGTTATGCCTAAAAATTCTGTCCATAAAAGTTATGAACAGAATCAGTGACACTTGCGGAGTCCAGCACCCACCGGGAATGAGTCTGACTTATCTCTAGCAATGCAAACAAAACTCTTGCTCTGTTTATATAGGGACCTGATGGCCCGCAACAGCCAACCTCGTGCCCCATACTCCTGAAGTATACCCCACCACAGGACCCCCCAGGGACACGATCGTATGCCGTTTTCAAGTCCACAGAACACATGTAGACTGGTTGGGCAAACTCCCATGAACCTATCCAGCTTTCCGTCACACAGTCCAACTCTCTTGTGCTTGCTGTCTTATTCTCTGATATACACTGTGATACTTTTTAGCACATTCTGTCATACCCCATATACATGTACCATGTCACGTTGTAGGGGATTGATTTTCACAATAATAAGTACTGGAATTGTATAAAATTATAGCTTGACCATTTGCACTCCATACATCCATCCATCCATCCATCCATCCATCCATTTTCTGAAACCACTTGTCCTATACAGGGTGGCAGGGGGTCCGTAGCCTATCCCAGAGGCTATGGGCGCGAGGCAGGGAACAACCCAGGATGGGGCGCAAATCCATCACAGGGCACGCTCACACACCAATCACTCACACATGCATACCTATGGGCAATTTGATAACTTCAAGTAACCTCAGCATGTGCTTGGACTGTGAGGGGAAACCGGAGTACCTGAATGAAACCCCATGACGACATGGGGAGAACATGCAAAGTCCATACACATGGAGCCACGCTAGAGACTTGAACTCATGGCCCAGAGGTGTGAGGTGCCAGAGCTAACCATTGTACCCCTGTGCCCCCCCCCCCCGTTCTCCATGCAGTAATTCATATTCAATAATAAAATATTTGATACCTAAACAGGTCTTCTGGAGTTTCTTGGGGGTGATAGAGGGCACTATTCTAGCCAGTCCTGAAGCATCCCCGGCCCCGCCCCCATGACCCTGACAGGATAATAATAATACTAGATTTTATTTATAACGCACTTTACATTTTTCAGAAAATCTCTAAGTGCTACAAAGCCTCAACAATCTAAAAATGTAAAAGCTATAAAGCAAAAAATTACTTTTACTCAAGAACAATGAATTTTACTCAAGTAAAAATTTTTACAGAAAACAGTTGAGGGTGAAATACAAATTACAGTTAATTAATGAGCTTTTATATAAAACTGACGTATTCAGGTGAAATAATGATTAGACTAAGGACACAGGTACTGTATGAAGCTCAGAGTTCCCTCTGCAAGTATTTATTAAATTATTATGAAAGTTGAAGCACTGCCATGCCATCAAGGAGAAATGTTTGAGTTCCGTTACTCGTTTACCTACACACAATCCCTCGAGACTCATAAGACCCAAAAGACAAAACTATCAAAAATAACAACGTACTGAAAAATCAAGACATTTATTTCAGATCTAATTTCCTTTTTATTTCTTGGAATTGCTTTTTGACCACAGTCTCCTACTATTCCCCTAGAGAAGAGAGGAAAAAAAAAGCTTGCATGACATCCCTCTTGGTCAAATATCTTGTTCAAGTGTAATTATGAATAAAGACGCTCTTATTTGGTGTCAGGTAATACATTCAAGTGAACAGAGGATGATTTCAATATTTTAAGAGTTAAGATGAGTTTGGTAGACTTTTTAAACCAAGGGTGGAAAAAAGCATATATAAAAGGATTTACACTAGAATTAAAATAGAACAAGTACATTATGTATTTTACAGCCAAGTTTGGATTTGACATTTTGTCTGTGTTCATAAGCGATATGTACAACGGTATCCAGCAGCACAGATAAACAAATACGACGGTGCCTAAAGATTTCGTCGCCTTCTTCTCATGAATCCTCAAGGCCTTTTTTTCTCTGTTGCACTGCCTTGTTGAATTTATTTTAATCAAATGTTTTAATGCCACTTTGAAAATTTGTGCATACAATATGAAAATAACAGTGCCGGGGATGATGAAGGTAATTATCATGTCCGCGATCACCCAGTTGTTGTCATAGGAGCCCATACATTCATCGACACAAACATTTTGCACTTCTTCTTCAAAGTGGGAAAAGTATGCCAAAAGTATGTTGTATAAGAAGGACATGGTCCAACCGAGAAATATACATTTCACAGTCCTATTAATGGACATCTTACAGTTATATTGTAGGGGGAGACACACAGCAAAATATTGGTTAATTGCTATGAGCAATACATGGCAAAGAGATGACGTGGTAATAGCCCAGGTAAACACATTGTAAACCCAGCACATAGTTACCCCAAAATGCCAACAAGACACTAACAATCGCACACTGTTTACTGGCATGATGATTACTCCAACCAAGAGATCTGTGACAGCCAGAGAGAGGGTGAGAATGTTGGCTGGACTGTGGAGTTGTCTGAAGACACAGATCGAGGTGATGACCAGCAGGTTTCCAAACACTGTGACCACTGACAGCAAAGTGGAAATAATCGCATTTACTATAAGATATTCAACTTGTATGCCATCACCACAGGACGAGTTCTGTGATAGAAAACAATGAAAGATGTCTCCACCAGGCAGACTTTGTTCCATGGAAAACCGGCAAAAATGGATCTACAATGGAGGGGAGGTGCAAAAAAGTGGCTGACAGTCACCCATCATTGTCCACGGGGGATCGGTCCCCGGACTCCCTGCAGATACCAAAAATTCAAGGATGCTTATACATAAGGTACTTATACAAAATACAATGCTATTTACATATAACCTAGGCACATCCCCCCGTATACTATAAAAATATCTAGATTACGTAGAATACCTAATATAAAGTAAATGCTAAGTAAATAGTTGTTTTACTGTATTATTTAGGGAATAATAACAAGAAAACAAGTCTGTACGTTTAGTACAGACGCAACTATTATAGTACATACAGAAAATATAAAATCATTCTGTCTCACATACACACACACACACACACACACAGTGTTAACACTCACCAACACCCAAAACTACACTTCACTTCAGTCACGTAGATTCAGCGTAGTGCATTGTGCTCGGCAAATTCAAGTTTTGCTTTTTGCAAGCTTGCTGGAATTATTTTTCCCTGATATTTTCGGTTGACGGTTGGTTGAATCTTAGGATATGGAGTGTCGACTGTAGTCGTATATATTTTTTTGAAGTCTGAATGTAAGAAAGAGGTCCTTCCACCTCAGCTTTGATAATCAGACACTGCTCCTAGTTATATACTGTGTGCCTGCTTACTTAGGGGCCACGTGAGGATGACTCCACAGCATTAATATTCAATGTGCCTATGCTGTGGGACCAAAACCGGAGAGACTCCACTCGTGTGTTTATGGGTATGAACACAGAATCACATAGGCAAGAGGGATGTCACCAGTGAGCGCCTCATAGAGGCGAGGTTTGTTAGGAACTGGTGTCACTATGCAAAGAGTCAGTGAGGACCCGGGGGATTAGGAGGTGGGTTTGGCTGGTCCTCATGCTTGGTTTCCGAGTGGCTGCATGGACAGGGCCCAGCTATACTGGGACACATTTTGTACACAGACACACAGAATGTGCGTGCTTTGGTTCTATTTGTGGTTAAAACCACTTTGCTACACTTTGGAGTAGAAAAGCCTCCACTCCTGAAGCTGAACGCGAGATTTTCCTGCGGCACAGCACATAAATACTGCCGCATGTGCCCCAGTAAAAGGGCTCTAGTGGCGCCCATGTGATTTACACAAGCTATGCTGTTACTCTTCATGCAACAAACTGGTTGGGGCCCGATCCCTTACGTCTATAGTTATTCTGTTTTTATCACGTAGCACTACCAGGTACTGGGCGTAACTTTCCTATCCATTGGTTTTATTACATCTGAACTCGGAATCCAGGTTGCTTATAAGGCAGCGCTTATGCCGATTGGCTACCAAAGAACAGGCAGTATATTGTAGCGCAGGCGCGATGGCTTCCATGCAGCGGAGTGCGTTTGAGTTCTCCCAGCATGCTCCACACTATTTGTGAATAGCCTTGCCTGCTGTCATTGTAAATACCTGTGCTGTGTTCCTAGTTGTCATGTATCTACTTAGCTGTTTTTCTGCATTATTCTTGCCTGCTCTGAACCTGTCTACTATGGACTGGCATGGTGAAAGAACAAAGAGACGATCCTCAATGCTGCCCTCAGTTTATCAGGGCTTTGTTTTATTTTTAATATGTATATACATATACACACACATATACACACACGTCTGTCTGTGGGGACTCTCCATTCATTTCTATAGGAAAAACCCTAATTTAACAAAGACGACCTTAACCCCTACCCAATCCTAACCTTAACCATATGTAACCAAACAAAATACAAGACTTCTGATATTTTTAATTCTTTGATTGCAGTCACTGATTTTGATAAAATTGAGTTTCCGAAAAAATGGTCCCCACCATGTGAAAATAACAGTTTTTTTTTCCATCATATTGTGAGGACATTTAATCCGGACAATGTAAAATATACATAACAGAAACAAACAGAGCAAGGACAACCACAATGACTAGACAGATTAAGGGCAGGAACTTAAATACACATGATAGAGGAAAGGGAGACAGGTGGGGGTATTAACTAATTACAATGGGAGCTAGGAATACTGAAGCACAGGTGTGGCCAATCAACAGACAAAGGATCAAACACCAGGGAGACTAGAACAACAAGGGCCACTGAATGTTACTGCAGACAGGGAACAAAAATAAGGAACCAACAAATACACCAAGACAGGATGTACAAAGAACCATAGATGCAAGATAATTAACGTGGCTGAGGCCAGCCTTGCACTCACGACAATTGGGGAACTTGATTATAAACCACCCACTATGCCCACTAGCTGGCCGAATGGAGAACTGACATATAGAAGAGGACAGAACCTGATACAGTACCCCCCCCCCATTCGATGCATGGACAATGGGCACACAAGAAGGTACTGCCAGGACCACAGAGACCAGGAACACACCACAGAGCTATATGTGGGATCAAGGAAACCCGCCCAGTAGGGGCAGGACAGACTGGAGAAAGGCATTAAACAAAAGACACACTAGAACAGACAGATGGAACATGAGTCTGGTCAATGCACCTAGACTGGGGGAGCTAGAGACAGGATGCATACCAGGATGACACCCAACAGAGACACAACCAGGGAACTTAGATAAAGACCAAGGTTGATTAGGGGAACCTACAGACTGAGGCATGTATGGTGGGAAGGCAATGAAGCAAATTGAGGAGTAAGGGTTCTTGGAAATGCCGGGCTAGACAGAACACAATGGGACATAGCAAGGTGAAGAGGGAGCGAGACACAGGAGGCTGGGCAGAGAGGGCCGCTCTCATGCGCTTAACTGGGGGATGCACAGCTGGGCTGAGCAGCGGCACCACAGGAGCTCCTGAGGACGGACAGAGACAGTTAGAGACAGAACAAGGTTAACTGGGACAGGCACACGAGGGTGACAAAAAAGCCCTTTGGTGATTTGTAGGGATTCTGACAGCGGAGACTTATTCAGAACTTATCAAGAATGACAACCAATACAAAAATCATGGTGACACATATGTGAAAATATGACATTGGTTTGATTTCAGAATTTCTTATCCAGTTAAAAAGTCCTGCCAGCCTGTTATCTCTGGTTAAACTAATGTTATTAATTGTATTATTTAATGTTATAAAAACAAGTGCGTTTTTAGTCTACGTACGAAATTCAAAAATATTTCTGCATAAAATAACTGAATAAATATGTTGAAATTATTTAAACATGAAGTATTGCTACATTTAAGTATAAATGTATACTTCAAAACTTCCAATACATTCCCGAAAAATTATTTAGACAGTCATTTAGCATGCTTTTTTTCTGGGTAGACCTCTTGTCGTACGCCCGCTGCGCTGGATGTTTGAATCGTTTCTTCGCTTAAGTGGCCGCAACTGGCTGTGCTATAAATCGTTAAGTACACTTCAGAGTGCAGGTATAACTGAAAATTTTTGCTAAGGTGTAGAACAGAGAATTCAATTAACAATTAGTTTTCAGAGTGCTTAAAATATAACACTCTTCACTTTATTATGTAATGTTTCATAAAACAAATTAAAGGATCTGAAAGAAACAAACAGCTATTTCTGCTATTTTTAAACATGAATTTAAGTACAGTATGTATGTATATATGCTGAATATGATACTGGAATATGTGCAGAATTTATTAATAATCAACTTTCAGAAAAAACATTTGTATCTGAGGAATGTGTCGAAAAAATCTTTAAAGATATAATCAGTTTCAATGACTTTTGAAACCATGGGTAAAACAGTCCGTAGATTATAGGATTTAAGGCAGAATTAAAATAACCCAGCCAGACAAACCCTTCGTAAAGAACAGGAGGAGTTGCAAAGTCAGTATAGGGGTTGAGTGTGGAGTTGACAAATAAAGGCATCCAGCAGAGTATGAAGCCGCCTACAACAATGCCAAGGGTCTTTGCAGCCTTTCGCTCTGAGCTGTGACTTTTCCTGTTGCCATGTCCCTGTGTAATACAAGGCTGCTGCCTCATATCTCCAAACTGCCTGATGTGCTGTCTGGCCACCAGAAATATTTTAGCATAAAGGCCAATAATTACCGAACATGGCAGGAAAAATCCAATCAGAGTGTTTGGGGTGCTCCACTGTGCATTGAACAAAAGGATGCAGCTCCCCAAACAATTTATGGAAGCGATATATTCATCTAGGCCCATCATATTAGCCTTAGAATATAGGAGACCATAGGAGTAAGAAGCAGCTGCAGCCCAGCTCAACGCTACCATCAGCCAAGCCACAGGAATGGTCACTGTGTCATGGTATCGCAGAGGATTGCAAACTGCCTGGTATCGATCAATTGCAATGGAAATCAGGTGAAAAACTGACAGAGATGTCAGGAACAAGTCGAGAGTGGAGTGCAATGAGCAGAAGGTATCTCCGAAGTACCAGCAGCCCTCCACCGATCTGATCATGCTGAAGGGCATCACCACAGCCCCCAGAAGCAGGTCGGCCAGGGCCAGTGACATCACCAGCATGTTGGTCGGTGTGTGCAGCTGCTTGAAGTGCGCGATGGAGATGATGATCACCAGATTCCCTGTGATGGTCACGGTCATCCCCGACACAAAAAACA
Source organism: Mormyrops attenuatus (assembly GCA_026777985.1). NCBI lineage: Eukaryota > Metazoa > Chordata > Actinopteri > Osteoglossiformes > Mormyridae > Mormyrops > Mormyrops attenuatus. Next base: position 3,893,254 of record JAODKC010000043.1, read on the forward strand.
TGTACAAGGAAAATCTGGCAAATCCAGAGTAGCTACTTTTAACACACGTTCCATTAGCTGCTGGATAGCAGTACTGGTATGTTTCCAGCTCAAGCGAAATGTTCATTTCTCTGTCACAAAGCAACACCAAAATAAAACAGCACAGAGCTGTTGTCTTATAAGGCCTTGCAATTGGCTGGCATCCTTTCCAGGGTGTATCTCTGCCTTGTGCCCTGGGCTTCCAGGATTGGCTCCAAGAAAACACTGCAACCCTCTACTGGATAAGCAGTTAAGGATGATGAATGCAGAGATGTTTTCTTAAAGGTGATGTGTTTTGCATCTTTTGAACATGATCAGTGGTTTTCTTTTGGAAAGAACTTTATTTATATACTTGAACATCCCCTTTGAGACAAGCAAACCTATTACAGCAGGACACCCAATATGCAGATGGAAATTATTCTTTCATCTAATATAAATATATTTGCATATAGTAGGCATGGGAACAAGTGCCTGCCATGATTATCTGTGTGATATACAGCATGACTCAGCATACTGTCAAAAGTACTAGAATGCAGAGGTTATATTTATGAGAGATGAGTTTAATTTGTGTGTCTTACATCTGGAGTCTGTGTTAGGGGTTAATGTCTAAATATCTGGCAATAAACTGATAGACTCAGCAGGAGAGACAAGCAAAATGGATTGATTGTTCAGAGTTTTGTCAAAGAATTTTATCAACATCTATCTACTGATCTGAAGGTGATCACGGCAGCACAGGGGAACTAGAAAGGATTGATTATGAACAAGAAGGTCCTGGGAAACTGAGAATACAGTCAAAACACAAGAACCTGACAGAAATTCTTACCATCAGAGAATGTACACTGGTTTAAGAAGACATTCTGATCAGAACACAGCACCGTATAGAGAAACAATTACATTTCAAAGCAAATGTTGGTTATAAATAAATATTTATTCTAAAACGTAGTATAGTATAAACTCATGTTTTATAAAAAAAATAGTACTGTGGTTAGGAATATCAACTTGTGAAAATTACTCAGTAGCCAGTAGGGGGAGCTAAATAATCATTCATCTACCTTCCACAATCCTGGTCAGGGTCACTAGGGGCATGGAGCCTATCCCAGGCAGCGCATGCACAAGGCTGGGGTACACTCTGGGCGGGATGTGAATTCATTATAGGGCACATACACAGTCATGCACTGCAGGCAATACAGAGATGTCAGTTAGCAGAGTGCAGCTCAGCGGGTTCGGAACCTGAGCCCACAATTGGGAGCAGAGCTAGACAGACTGTC
>JAODKC010000043.1:3991406-4005565 GCA_026777985.1 Mormyrops attenuatus
GTTCAGTCAGAAGCTCAAGTGCTTTCTAGGAATTTATGAGAAAACAATGTATGTTTATGCTGCCTATTTATTGGTATATCATAGTGCTTCCAGAACAAGCATTCTGACATTCTGCAGATGTTGAGATTGTTGCCTCATACATTCTGCCTAACACCGACACTTAAGTCCTTTCCACATATCATTTCAATGGTTCAACTAGATGATCAATTGATGATACACACCGATGACTGGAAACAGTGGTGTGGAGCAGCTGGTCTGGCATGAGTGCATGCAGGACGGGGTGGAAGGCCAGGTCTTCCTGAACAGCTGTGTCACATCGGGGGTCACTGTGCTGGACAGAGTAGCATATGTCGGCTGTAAATGAGCCCCTGCCCTCTCTCTCTCTGCAGCAGGTAGGCGGTCCCTCATACTGTCAGTTAATCATTGGGTGATCCTGAAGATGGCGGTGCGGGCGATCGCGGCGGCTGGGAGCTCTTGATTAGGTAGCAGCGTTTTAGTTACATTAGGTCTATTTATATTTAAACCATGTCTACAAGACTGTATGCCATATTAATGTGGTACATTAATGTATATGTCTTTACTGCTGAGCCAAACAAATTTCGTTGTATTTCTGATACAATGACAATAAAGTCTCTTTCTTCCTTACTGAAAAGCATAACCAGAGTGGTACGCTTGCTGTTAGTCTTTGTATTATATTGTCCCTTTAGCTCAGCCTAGCTGCACATATGCCTAGTTGACTCATTGAAAGCTGTATTTTGGAATGTGCTACTTCCCTCACTCATATGTTTCTTTGGAGAAAAGTGTCAGCTAAATAAACAAATATAAAACCATGTTTGAAATGTGTAACAAGAGGTGCATACTTGCAATTTGTCTCCCTCTTGTGGCCAATTACACAAACGGCGCTGTAATCAGAGTATTTTTCATCAACTGTACTTCATAATACAACGTATAAGTAAATGGACACAATAAAAAACACACACATATAACATGAGGAGCTTAAGCACCTAAACCTTAATCAGCAATGAACCAGCCTCATGTTACATAACTCAAGTGTAGAAAAAAAACATACATACATACATACATACATATATATATATATATCCATAAGTTATATCATTTCATGCTTATTTTTGTATGCATCAAGAAAGAGTAACATGTTCCCCTGCCGTGTCCCTTATGCTGCTTGGAGTCGGCTTCAGGCCTAGATAACCGTGCTTTAAAAGTGGTTAGATGATGAATCTACACTGTCGTTTTGACTGCATAGAATTACATAAAAGAAATACTCTAATCAGACATGTATTACACACTTAGATAACTTTAAATTAGTGGACTTTATGCATTGATTTTATTGTGTATTTAGAGAAGTCATACAAGGCCGGGGTAGATACAAATAATGCCTCTGTTGAGAACAGATAAGTCATCATCTCCATTTTGTTACACGCAAAGCTTCACTCAGCCATTACCGGCCATTAATGATGCAATAATAGGACGCTGTTCTCCTGTGAGTGAGCCCAGAGATACTCATTATGTCTCATCGTTTAAACCACTTCTAATCACTGTCACCAATATCACACCTTTCAAACAAAGGGACTCATTAAACTGTCACACTCCTTGAAATTCAGGGACATGTTTGCATCTTCTTGCATCACACAGACACACACGCTAGATGTGATGACGGGGGTCTGCCAGAAAACCACGGATCTCCCTCTGACCTTTTAGACCTCTCCATACAACTGCAACTAGCAAAATATTGTGGGAAAATCTGCAGACGTCGCAGAACAAACAGGTTACACTATTACTGCAGTCCAAGCAAAACATGAGGTCCTACTATCTTGGAAGACTATTGAGATGTGTCTTACTCAGCATCGAGACATCAGTTCATTCCATCTATAATTCACAGAACTTTTGACGCTTCCACTGACTGGCAATTTAATAGTAGTATAGTTAGCATGGTTACAGCTTCTTTGGAGGGACGCACAATATTGCAATGCCATGAAATTTAAGTGATTTTTCATGGAAAAACTTCTTCAATTACAAAAAATGTAAATAGCACCTCAAAGTCACCCATATTTAATGACTACCCAAGACTGATCATTCTAAATTCAATCATATTGAATCTCAAATTTATTGTAACAGTAATATTAACACCAGTCAATTGTGTAGCCATTTGTTGAAACAGGACAAGTTGTCATTTTGTTAACATATATTAAATGAAGAATACAAGCCTGGAAGTTGCCCAAAGTTATTACTGTTACTGAAGCAAATGCAGTCAACCTAGTGTTCATTTGGCAATTCATAATTTCATATTTGGAGCTGAATAACTAGAGTGACATACTTGCTAAAAAGAGAGGCACCTTCTAGATTACAAAGTTTTTGTCTCCCCCTTGTGGCGAGTTACTTGAAATTCACTTTACTGAGAATTACCTTCGTCACCATGTACTCATGACCCTGTACTGCATATGTTGTTGGAAGATGGATGGATGATTCATTTACTTAAAAATAATGAGTTTAGCCACCTGATACTTGCAGTGCAAATTTAATCAGGACTAAAGATATAAATACATTGTAACAGTGTTATGTTTTGTTCTGATACGGACAGCCCTCAGCTTAGTGTATCATGCTACTTAAACATAGATTTTTTTTGTTTGTTAAGAGTCACCTTTTTCCATAAGGCAAGCATCACTCCTTTGAATGCTGGTATGCTGATCCTGACTTCTGTGTAGTCGGATATTGGACCATTATCTCTGAATTATCGCTGAATGAGGTGGAAAATGTACTTTGCACTCTAATTCCAGGTCCATAATTCCCCATAAACAGGGCTTGAGTTGTCATCGGATGGATGTGTGTGTCATCCCTCTGTGGGAAAAAATGACAACAAGCATCCTCTTTGAAAATATACCATTATGGCTGGAACCCCCGTCGGTCCCGCCCCAACACCCATACCACCCCCTTGAAATATTTTTAGAACTTGACCTCTGCCCAAAAAGCTTTAATGGTGGTGATTAAGGCGGCCATGTTTCATTTCAGACCACTGTTGGATTTCTATAGGGGTGTGTTATCATTTTGGGACATGGGATAATCATTTAAACGTTTTTTGCACTGTACAGTGCCGGGCGCTGTAAAATGATGTCATATGCAAAGGCAGTGCTTTCATGCTGTCACACGGCTCTCAAACTGCCAGCACGTTTGTTAAAAAATCTCAGCAGAACAAATCATTCAGGGCTCATTCATTGGGGGCTTTAGGCCTTATTGCCCCCCGGCTCATGATGCATCTACTCACACGTCTTGGCCGTTATGTAATGATGCAGAGCAACCGTTGGACAGGTCGGGAATTCAGGATAGGTGTCCTTTTACACTGGCTTTAGACATAAGTGGCCTTAAAATCCAGCTTTGTGAAGCTCCCAATGTTTTGTTGAGACTCACAGAGATGCCGATTTGCTTGTGTGTTTTTAGAGGGCATAAATTTGGGGTAACAACTATCCCGTTAGGTGTTTATCTGTCCCTAGGGAATAGCTTTTGACTTTGTCACTGCAGCTTGTTGGTGTTTAGTATATGTTGTCATGATTTTTGGAGATTCCTTTTGACACATAATATTATCGTGCAGGTTTTTGATTGATGCGCTTGTAATTTGGGGTCTGATTATTTTGCCCTTTTCCAATTATTAGTTGCCTCAAGGTGCTTTGAAAACTCATATATCAAAGTGCTGACCTCTTTCAGAGCTGACACATTATATTGATAATTGACAACCACTCCAATATGCCTTACCTTTGTAGCTCTTTATGTAACTGTAGATTGTTATGGCCCATTTATTTCCAATTTTTTGTCAACCCCTGTATTTGTTGATGTAATCGTTACTGTCTCCCTCTAGTGGTAAAATACATCATGCACTGTAGCCCCAATATCTATGTACTTCATACAAAAAATAAACAAACTATATAACTTAACCTTAAGTGGTAATTTCAAACTTGCACATAATTCAGTGATAAATCGGCCTGTTGTTCTCTCTGTCATACATTATGTATACATAGACGCAAATTTTGCATAATGCAAACAGGCTCATGGATTCATCTGACATCATCCGTCGTCTCATGTACATATAAATGTAAGTTTACCTTTTATTCATTAGCAAAATGTTGGCTGGTATTTTTGTTTAAGTAAACATTAAGACTGGTTATTAATAGAGAGCTTTAAGTGCTACAGGCTTCATAGTTTATGCATTATATAGGCAGTCCCCGGGTTAAGAAGGCCTGACTTACGGACAACTCAAATTTACATATGATCTGCCATAAAGCCTCTCATATTAAATATGCAGGCCAAATACAATGGATTGTAATAGCAAATGCAATGCACTACTTAGTGATGCTCGGGAAAACACTGCACAGCTTCAGTGGTTCATCAGCTCAATTTGCAGTTCAATACCGCACGAAGTCACTTTTATTATTACAGTATTATTATTGTTCTAACTTACCTACACATTTGACTTAAAGACAGACTTAGGGAACAAATCTTGCTCGTAACCTGGGGACTGGTTCATTTTATGTTATAAACCACAGAAAGTGCTGAGCCATCAAACTACAGGAGAGCCTAGTATTACCTGTCCGGGATTTTAGTCTTGCTCCGCAACTTGAGACATTGATTAGTGTCAGAATCGGTGTACAAGGCCTGAGGTTTGCGGGGAGGACAGGAGTTACCTGGAGACCGTGGTCTTTGGATAAGACAAGGTTGTCACTGATAGACAGTTGTTACACTGTTAAAATATCATCCTATCCAAAGTGATCTACTCAGCTTAAAGGTTTTGCACTACAAGCGTTATACGACCATTCAAACATTTCGAAATGTCTTCAGGCCAAAACTGAGTAATCAAACACATTTGCAAATGTACCCATCACATAACCCACAAAACAATTCGTCTATACATGGCTGTGTGTGTGTGTGTGTGTGTGTGTATATATATATATATATAAAACCCTCCTTCCAAGGTAGGTCAGCACCTCTGATGGTTATCATGTGAATGCAAAACCGTAGACAAGCTCTTCTGCATGCCTGTGCTCCAGAATTCCAAGAAGTGCAAATTAGGTCACGTACAAATGAGGTCATGTTGCATAATCCTACATAAATGAAGGAGGGAAATCACCGCCACTCAACCTGATCGTACAAGCTCTCCTATTCTAGTAGAAACAGGTGCGGAGGGGTATGTGATGTTGTGGATATTGTCTCCCTCTAGCGGTGAACAATACACATTACAGTTAAAATGCGTTACAGATTTACATTAAAGTTTGACTACGGCATTATAGTTAAACAAAGTCTTTTAAAGCACAAAGCAGTTATTTGTTCCATAATGAATTTGGTCATTTACTGTAACTGGTGTTAAACATCTACTAGCAAGTCATATTTAGTGGAATGTGCTTATGAATATTTTTCAGTACAGTCAACATCCATCATTCAGTCCAGCAAATGCAGGGGAAACCCTTTCCGAAAGAATAATAATCCCCACAAACCACAAGTTCCTGTCATTTCTTTAATGTTTTATCATCTAATTAAGAGTGCATTAGAATTTTATAGACCGAACACCTTGTGAGAATTGAATCAGGATAACGGTAGATTCTTAATACTTTACTTTTAGGAACAAGACATTTGACAGTGAACCATCATAAATGAATGTGTTCTGTCTGTGGGTATCTGGGTTAACAACACTTAAGTATGTCAAATGGTATTTTAATTAAGCGCTTAAATAATTAGTCTAAAAAAATGAACAACCACCCTAACCTTATATTATATTTGGGTGTAATGAAGCCCCCGCAAAGTCAAACCAGAAATTGATTACCATGGTATACAAGGCAAAATAATGTCTCTCTCCATATTGTATGGATGTGGCTTTCTCCGTCATCGCTGTGGATGATCATCCTGAAGAGCTTAAGTGCGTTCAGCCCTGGACTGGCCCTCTGGCATCTTCCCGGTGAGTGGATGGGTTTGTGTCCCCCAATGTGAGGGGCCCCAAGGACCTGTGGCAAATCCTTAATCCCAGTCAAACCCCAAGTCCTTGGTGCAGTTATTAAGTTCTCACACAACCCATATTTATAGGGTGATATATTTATAAAAAAAAGGCCCGGTCCTTTCAAATTCACACATTCAAAGCCACATTTACAACTTAGCGGCAAAAATAAAAATAAATATCTCAGGACAGATTCTCACGAAATGAAAGTAAAAAGGACAATACCAACATGAGTTTGAATTTTGGTTGGAAAGAATATTTCGCTGACATCCGTTAATTTGCTCCAACATCCACATTTGCTACTCATATATGCCATAGCGTGTTTCAGAAAGGCGTCACTGATGGACGCGTAGCCTTGATCACAGCGACTCCCGCTTTGTGTGTCCATAGCACAATAAATTATGCAATTAGAAAATGCTGACATATAGATCTCACTTTTTAAATTATTCTGTATATTTTGCCCATCTATACAGCTGGTTATTTAGCGCTGTTTAAAAGTACTGTACCTGTCAAAGGATAAAAAGACACGGATCTTCCCATGGCTGAAAACTGCAGAGAATGAATCTCCCAGTCAGTTTAATTATGTTATATCCAGCCCAAACTAAACACATTTGGGATCTACACTGACTGCTCATACCTGTTATTTGCTTTTGTCGCAACCGTGTTGTTCATATTTTGATTTTGGAATTTGGTTCTGATGCTTTCAATTGTGTCTTCATCTATATACTCATAATCGTGTTTATCTTCATTATCGTCGTCGACACTCATGTTCTCACAATTGCTGTTTTCATGCATGGCTGCAGAAGACACAAAAAAATAATATGTACGATTGCCCCACATATTATATTTATATAATGAGCAACAAAATTTCACTTTTTATAAGAAAGGAAACAAAAGCATATTAAATCAAGACTACGGTGTTAACGCACTACGGTGTTACCGTCAAACAATCAGAACCTCGGGAAAAGATGCTTAGAATGATAGAGTATCCGACCGTAAATACAAAATAACTAACCTCTTTGGTGATCCACATGTGGAACAGCGCCTTCAGCTGATGTTAACTCCCTACTTTTTGGCGAAAGACGTTGTTCATGAGCTTGATCAGATACCTCAGGAATGACAGGTTTCAGCGCACGGTTTGGACACTGAAAAGAGAGGGACATTTTCATTTGATATTTGAAGATATTAAGATATTAATCCATCGATATTCAGATTCCCAGTGCAGAACCACTCAAATCTGTACATGAAATAAGAAGGTTTGCCCCTGCAAATACTGTTTTTCTGTTCTAGCTTAGTGAAAGCTAACGTGAAAGTCATATTAAAAACATTATTGAAAAACAGCGGTGATTTTTTTGTAAAGGTCATATTGTGTGTGTGATCATTTATTTCAAAGTTACACCTTTATGCAGGTTTGCAAATACTATAATGGTTGGCATAATTTCTGAATGTGTGACATTTTAATGATAAGTGGACAAAAATACTGAAGGAGATAACTGCCCAAGTTCCAGGTTAAATGAGTATTTACCTTATCAAGTTAACATAAATACGATGCTGCCATGTATATCATATCATGTCATATCAAATATCATTTTAATTGCCTTTCTGATGTAATTCAGTGCATTTTAACATGGCTCATCTTCCCAACCTGTGTGTGTATTAAATGAATAAAGTCTTTAAGACAAATTCTGCAATATATTTAAATAGTTTAATATAACAGTTTAATTAGGACTCACTCCAGAACACTATAACTGATCTGACCCACCTGCCATAAGTGAGCCCAAACAAACACCTTACTCCCACAGTTCTCACTTATACAAGGTTAATTAACATGCATGGTCAACCAGCTCACCTTGGCCTCAGACCTGACCATAGAGTTATATAACTATAATTGCAAAGATACTTGGGCTTCAGGCCCCTCCAGGACCTTGGCCAAGAAAAGTGGTATGAAAAAGGATGGATGCATGGATGAATACCGTACCCTCAATATCTATTGGTATTTAAAATCAAAAATGTAATACGGGACAAAACTAACCACTGTCATATCCAATTTAATCTAAATCTGAATTGACAAATAAAATTGAATTCTGACTCTGCATTTTGCATATGTTGCCCGTTATTTCCATTCCAATAAAGAAGCCCAATGATTTGATTATTGGCCCTGCGGAGAGCAGTAGGGCTCTGCTGGCCTGATCTAGATTCATCTATCAATCCATTTTCAATGGCTGCTCACCCAGCAAAACCTCTAAATACCTATTAGACTGATACCACTGGTCTCAACTTAAGTAAGAGAGGGGACATTGGACAAGGGCGCTGGAATGCACGGGCTTACCCAGGCTGAAGTGCAGGGGCCTCTTTGGGGGAGAAAGGGCTTAAAAAATTCCCCTCCATTCGACAATTACCCTAAGAGAATGGGAGGGGGGGTGTCTGACGACTTAAATAGCCCAGTGGCCCATGGTCATGTTAACGTGCTGCTGGGAGTGGAAGACAGCATATGATGGACGTACCTTTGGCGAGCCTGTGGGATTAGATCTCTGCTCCTTTGGCAGCGGCAGTTTGACCGATTCCGGCGGGGGCTGCTTCGGCTTCTTGGGTGGCCGGGGCGGGGGGCGCAGCGTGACCGAGGCATACCTGCGAAGGGTGTAGTAGCAGTCCTCGCCGATCTCCTCCACAGCCGCGTGTGCGGAAGGCTGCGGCCTGGCAGCCTGCTTCCTGGGGAGGACCTGCACGGTCATGAAGGTTCGGTTGACAGGCACCTCCCAATACTCTGACAAATCCGGGCTGGAGACGAGCAGATATGGGTCTGTGATCTCCTCCTCCAGACACAGCCCCGGAACAGCTGCCAGGGTGTCCTCTGGCACAGAAAGGTCTCGCACAGACACTTTGACATTGAACGGAAGGGGGAATCTCTGGCAGACTTCGGAGATACTATATTGCTTTTTGTCATGGATAACTTCCACAAAGGCGCCGTCCAGATACAGTGGAATCAGCACAGACTGATAGTTTTTGCCCTCTATCTTCTCGCAGGCCAAGGCCTCCACCGTCTCACGCTTTCCTCCATAGATAACCTCGCTAGTTTCCTTTCCCTGTACCAGATACTGGTCCCCCACGAACACAGCGGAAAGCCCCTCATAGTGAGACTCAAAGGCCCGTGTTGCCACCACGTGGAGCTGTTCCTTGTCTCTCTTGGCCACCTCCAAATCATACGCCGTAGGAAACTCTCGTGGCCTTCGCTTCAATCTCCCTTTGTAGGAAAGTGGGATGAGGAAGTGTCTCTGGGAGTCGCTACGGATTTCAGAAGCTAGGATTCGTTTAGCTGAATATGCAGTGTGGATAACAATTTGCTTGCACTGAATAAGGAACTGGAACTCCACCTGAGTGTGCAGTGGGGGTTCTACAACCTCAGCCAAGACAGGAAACTCCTCACTGGGCTTCTTGAAGATATCACTCAGCGAAAACAGCTGAGGGAAGCAGTCACCATCAAACTGGTCTGTTATGTCCATGACCTCCACATCCAAAGTGGATGGAATGCGAACGACATCCTTTCGGTCTGCAAGGATACAAGTGAAAAAATTCATCAACAGAAATGAAGTGCAATTTATTAGAATATGTTACATGCAAGCGTACCCTTTGATTACCCAGCGGCGGATATCAAGAGGCAATTACATGTGATGTCACAATAGCTTAAAAAAATGACTCAAAAAAATATTTTGACACGTATCAAAAATGGTAGTTTTGAAACACATCATCATCTGTTGATCAGATTTATATATGTGCATATTTTTCTAAAGTTTACTTTATCATGTGTACCAGAAAAACTCAAAGTAACTTTTCTTAAAATGTCTGCAAAAATTTAAGGCGTTTAAGGATTAAGGAATACATAAGAATGAACTCACACTTCATCACAGCCTGCAGTTCGTAAACGGGTGAAAGGATTAGTTCTCCACTGTAGTTCTCAGGCAGGTCATAAAAGCACAAATCCTTCTTGAGCAAGGCCTGGGCGAGCTTCACCCTCCTCTTCCTGCCCTTTGCCATCTTCCACTCGGCGAGCTCCTTAAGCGTGTAGAACTGGTCGTCCTCACACTCGAAGAATTCCCCCTGCTGGGAGAGCTTCAGCGTGAAGTGCTGCTTCGCATCTCTCCCCGTGACCTTGCACTCCACGTAGCCCTCGCTACCATCCGTCTCAAGAGACACCAAGGTGAAGCACTCGCCCCCTCGCAGCGGCGCATCGGCCTGCGGCAGGTCGCGGGAGCAGCGGAACACAGGCTGGCCTAACGGCTCGGGGCCAATGCGCACGGATCCGGCGATCTCTCCGATGCTGAGGTATGGCCTTTCGTCTGCCACGATCCTGAAGAGACCTGCGGAAATGCAGGCAATGTGATTTTTAACACAGGCTGACTGAGACAAAATATAAATGTACATACATACATACAACAAATGTCACATCATGTTTATCTGTGAACCATCACCTAAATCATTAATAGAACAACGCCCCCCCCCCCCCTTGTTTCTTGAGACTTACCAGGGAAGTACAGAGGTAGGTTGACTGTTTGGGCCTCACAATCCACTGGTTCGATTTCTGCTGTTAGCATGTAGGCGCTTATCCCAATGATCTTCATAATCTCCCCGGTGGGAAGGCAGCATTCTCTGCCAAACATCTCATACACAGACCCTGCAAAGGTATATCAAGAATTTCAACATGTCAAGCGATTCGCAATGAGCAAAGGATACAATTCTCCCCCAGTAAAATAACCTACATAATCATCTTAGCATCCACCTCTCTACCACCCAGTTTTAAGCAAATATTCAAGCAAATCTGGATAAGAACATAACTTCTCTGTTAAGATGCAGTGTACACTTACTGTATGACAATAGAAAGCAATGCTTCAAAACCACATCCTATTTCAGTTCACTTTTCTCAAAAACATTTGCTAACAGAGCTATTTAATTGTTAACTATTCCTTAAGATAACACAGTGTGGACACATAAGACTTTGACTATAGTTCTTTATTGTATTTTTTTTTTTTTTATTTATTTTTTTTTTTAAATCGGACCAGCGGGGGGGGGACTAAATGTAAAATGTACACAGCAAAATTGAAACAAAAAAGAATGCCTAGATCCACTGTGAGAAGCGGAGCCCTCAAACTGTGATGCTAAGAAAATTAATCTGTAATATGCTCGACACACACAAACTACACTTCAATGAGACCACAGGATTTTTTTTTTTTAACTCCTCAGTACAGAGGAGGCAGATAGGAGAACCACTGTGGAAAATAAAATAATTCTGCTGCTTTGTGTTTTTGGGTTAATCTGGAGAAAGACGTCATTTTTATCCAATAAGGTTTGTAAAACAATCTCAAATATATGTTCATTGAGTGGTTTAGAACAGAATACACACAATGCCAGGCACAGTTTAAGCAACTAAGAAAATGATGACTTTTTCTTTTTGTCAGCGGAAAATAATTTTACATAAAATTTACTCCTAACGGTCAGAAATTAGAAAAATAATTTGCACATGAACCAGAGGCCTAGAAATCTATATAATAACCATATATAAAGCATTTCCTGCCCAAATTCCTAGACAAAGTTTAAAGGTTTTAAGGATTGTTTTCATTTCGGTTTTTCCTTCAGCTTACCTTCCACATAAACCCCTGACTGAATGTGCAGCACTCGAGGCAAAGACCCCACATCAACAGTGCGCGTGAATTCATCCAGCATCACCGCCATCGTTTGTCGTCGTTCTTTTGGGGAGCAGGATGGCCAGGTGCTCAGTAAGGATGTGAAAAGCGATCTCAGAGGAATGACCTCCCCGTGAAGACTGTCCCACACATCCGGGAGAGTGTGCTGGTCGCTGATGGCTCCGAGGGAGAGGCTGAGGCACAGCGATGTCAGCGCACAAAACGGACATGCAGAACAAAACCGTGACCCAGCCTCCAAAAGGCTCTCGCTCTCTCGCTCTCTCTGCCTCCGGAAACCCGAGACAACTTTGCAACCAAGGCTCCTCCGAAGTAGGTTAGCCTTACAACAGTTTGATTTTTTTTTTCTTTTAAAATTCATGATTTCCTCCTACGCAGTTCGAGAGAATATTTCAGGTATTACGATTTGTCAGACTAGTGTGACAAAGATTAATTCTAATTTATGTAAAAAAGAAAGAAAAGGTTTGGATTTTTTACTTTTAGTATAAATTGAAATATAAAGGATGGATACCCAGACTGGGTGCCAAAATTTTAAGACATTGTAATTCCATAATCTTTTCTAATCGTTATCTATTGAGACAGAATACAGATATTTAAATTGTAATATATTGATGGTATCCAGGAACTGCAACAATGGATGAGCCAGTTTCTATGTACCAATAGTACAACTTCTTAGAATGACACATGGACAAGCTATTCCTAAACACTAATTCAAAAATATGACGTGAAAAAGGAGAAATTGACAAGGGTAGACTTCCATTTTTTTTATTCAAATTTTTTTACAGCCAAAAAGCCAACAAATATAGACAAAAACATGGTCGAACTCACAAATAATTCCAACCGGATTCCCCTTTTCTTAATACCTGTGCACATTTCAGTGATTCTGAGTTGGCTACACATTTGATTCCAGTTTGCCTTTAACCATGATGATGCATACTTTAATACTGTTCTACATCTTTAATTCACTTTTTAAAAATTGTTTTCCAAAATACAGATACCTCTGAAATCTCAGCATACTAATTATATAAAAAAGTAACTCATTTTGCCAGTTCTTGACCTTCTGAAATCCAACCCGCGACGGTAAATTTCAAACATTTACACAAACCACTACAAGTGGTTAGAACAACCTACTACTGAAATTTTACTAAAACTTAAAAAAAAAACCTAGCTAAAATGTTTACACTTAAAATTCAGAGCTAACAGGAAAGTAGAATGATTGTTGCTGTAGCCTTCAAAAAAGGAATGCAAGTAAACAATAAATATGAACAATGTACTTTATCAATATAGACATATTTACACAAAGGTCTTTGGTTTATGAATTATATTTGCTACAAAAAGGAGAGTGAATAGTCAGCCATCAGTGCACAATACAAACATTACAAAGCAATGTTACATGGTGGCAGCACTTCATATATGAATATAGAGTGCGTTCAATTTCTTTCACATTTGTGACTGATGTTTACACACGCACGTAGTCATTTTTTTTTTTGTTCTTTAACGCTAATGCTAATATAGAAAACATTTGAGCATGCAACACCTCTGCGTTAGTGTTACTCTTTACAATGGCTGCACATTAAAAAATATATGTATGTAAAAAGACAGTAAAGCGATGTGCGCCTTAGGAACACCCACTTGATCTTGTGGCACTGAGCACAGCAGAGTACAACGGAGACATTTACAGACCACTTACATGATACCCCCAAGTACATTAACAACAGTGTATAGAAGTTGCCTAGTTCCAAGCTATGGCGGAATGATTCAGGGTTCCAGAAGGTTCTAGAATGCTCCTTCCTGATTAGTCTCAATGTACTCCAAAGCGAGGTCGTAGCAGAAGCGGTACTGCTCCTATAATTAAAAAAAGAAAAGAACAAAATAATTTTTAAAGTTCTGATTTTTAGAAATGGAAATAGGGGAGAAGTAAGATAAATTTGGGTTCTATAACACAAAACATGTACTGTGCATACTGCAAAACTGCTGAATTGAGAGACATTGTGTAGTATTACAAAGGATGTGGTAAGAGGTTTCTTGCGATTGCGAAGGTTTCCTTTAAAATTTCACTGCAGCTTTGTTGTCTTGGGGCTTTTTGTGCTTTCTTGCCCCTTCAGAACTACTCTTGGCAATATTATAAAAGAACAAAACCTCTTAAATATATCAAGAAAAATATTACTGGCCCATATATTTTATCCTAATGTAATTAGTGCTGTGACCGAATGTACCGCCGTGCCTTATCTGTTTGGGCTGTATTAATAACAGATTAACAGACAGTATCAAACCCTTGGCATCAACTGTAACTATTAATACTGGAGCGGGTGCCATGCAGATCAGTCAGGCTGTTATGCATGTAGATTCTGAAGCGATATAGCAGCTTCAGTAATTAAGATGTTTAGCTGTCCGTTATAGACTGCTCTGCTTTTCTGAGTACCGCTCCCCCGTGGGGGGGGGGGGGGGCGGGGGGGGGGGGGGGGGGGGGGGGG
>JAODKC010000043.1:4005575-4029253 GCA_026777985.1 Mormyrops attenuatus
TGTTTACTTTTTTTTCTGGTTTGTTTTTTTTTCTACCCACCCCCCCCCCCCCCCCCCCCCCCCCCGTGATTCAGGGACACTAATGGGCCCCGATGCCAGAATGAAGCCTGATGGGATGCACGGTATGAGCACGAGGCCAGCTGTGCCGATGCCTGCTGGGCGGGGCTTTACAGGACGCTCGTCATGTGACCTCACTTACGGGACTCTCCACCATATTGGGCTTGCTATTGCGGAGGCTCTTCACCGCGTGGAACACGTCCACCACATTCTGCCGTTTGATCATCTCGCAGACGATGCTGACGGCGCAGAACATGCCACTGCGGCCTCCTCCGTTCCTGCAGAGATGTAAAGAGGGGCGTGTGTGACACCCAGATGGGCACGCACAGGCACGGGGCATGTTGGCGTGCGGCCGCGTGGGCCAGACACTCACAGGCAGTGGATGATGGTACGCCCCTCCCCCTCTTCGCACTCCTCCTGCCATTTGTCCACCTGCAGGATGAGCTTCAGGAAGGAACGCTTGGACGCTGGCACTTCTCGGTGCGCCGCCCAGCCTAGGTACTGGAACTGCCGCACCATAAGGTAGCCCTCCTGAGGCTGCGAAGGGGGACAGCACACATGGTGCTGGGATTAGGTTCTGCATTCCCCTCCCCTCCAAATTTTTCCACTCATTCGCCCATCATCAGTGAAGCTAGCTCAAACATACCACGATACCTACCCTGGTGAGATTACATATCCTGAAGAGCCGACTGATGATGTCACAATCCATGGAGCAAGACATACATTCAACTTGGACTGGACCGTACCGGAGCATTCCCTCCTCGGGCCAGTACTGAGGACAACCCTGAGAGGGCAGTAGGATACAATTACATAACAATTAGGAACATATTGTAGCACCCTACACCTACTGCCGTAGCGTTTAATGTGAGGCAGATACGGAGAATTCACCCCCGGAATGAAATGGAATGCGTGCGCGTTAACGCGAACAGATGCTAACTGGCTAATTAGCCACTGACCTGTGCGAGGTCTATCTCATTAAGCATAACGAGGGAGGTGCAGCCGTAGTCGTACACTAGTCTCCAGAAGTCCTTCACTGTGTTGGGGAGTGGGTGCTGAGTGACGATGAAAGCTGCGGGCTGCCGGTAGCTCTGCGGGGGAGAATGAGTCGCGTTCAGCGCTCGTGTTAAAAAGCTAGCTAGCCTTTAGCTCATATGCTCTCCAAACATGTTGTGACAAAAAAAGAAGCGATGGCACGTCTCTCGTGATGAGCTGTATGTGAACACATGACCATGCAGGAAACTGCATTTGAAAACCTTTCCAGAAATCTGGATGATGTATCGATGGTTTCCAAATCTAAATCAGACCAGGGCATCCACAGTGTTGCATGCTACAGCAATCTGTCTTGGTACATAATGAGTTCTGCAGATGTATCATTTAAGCCATGAAACAAATCCAGTTTAATAAAAGCATTATTGACCGGTATAAAATTTTTAAAAAAATTACCTGGTATTCGTCTGACGGCTTGATTAAAAAAAGTCCAAAAGTTTGTAAAGTTTATGAAGAAGTTATTTAACATTATCTAAAGATAATATTTGAGAGAGAAAAAAAACCCAACTTGCAATAAACTCATCCATCCTCTGTGTACATCTGCGTCTGCAATGAGACTGACTCTTCTGGAGAAACACAGGACCACATGCTACATTTCACGGGGAGGTTAATTTCGTACCATGGTGAACATTTACACTACTTAGATTTGGGGGGGGGGGGGGCATGCTTTGTAGCCAAAACCAAAAACATCAGAGAACTTCCATTTACAGAGATGCTTTTGCATTTCTGTCCGAGAAAATACACCAAAAAACAGAGTCTTAACAAAGGGTTAGGCTTAGGGAGACCCACAATGTGGCATGCTGGCTAGACGCCATGGTGCCGACGCTGGGTGGTTACCAGAGCACTGCTGTTCTCTGGCAAGAACAGAAGCAACTGTGCCAGGCAGAGGGGTGAACACTTCAGTACAGCACGAGAAAAGAACCCTACCGGAATGACGTTAACGTGAGCCAAACTAGGGATGTGGGATCTTAGATCTGTGCTCTAAGTAAACGCCGATATTACGGGAACAATTTAAAAATGATTTTGTACTAGTCTGACAGAAGGGCTTTAAATTTTAATCCCAACACCTTCTGTTATTAACCAGACAAACGGCATGAGTACAGTGCAATACCAAGACTTACCTCAGCCTTCGATTTAGCGTTAAAACAGTATCTGACATACAGTATTGCTAATGGTGTGGTTTCAATTTAGGTTCACATAAAGAGCCAGGTCGAAGAGGTATTTTAACATTTGTTGACACTGATTAAAATACAAAGTCTATCGCCTACAGTAAAACCAAAAAAGCCCCAGCAAGTATTATAAACAATTTAATGATATCCAAAATGTAAAACCAGGACGAAAAAACCCATCACTGACTACAACAAATATTAGGCGTGTGGTTCTCCAACGGAACAAGAAGAAAATGTACACCTGGATTTGTCTCTAGCTTCAGGTTCTACAGGAGTAACACAAAGGTGCCTGATTGAGGCCCCAGAGTCTGACCCTCATGCCGCGCTTGGACACTTACATCCATGAGCGCCGCGTTGATGTAGTTGCTGCTCTCCCCATCGATGGTGATGAGGAAGGGCAGGCAGCGATCGGGCGGCAGCGTGTCCATGAAGCGGTTCTTCTCGTGGTTCCTGGGCAGCAGGGCGATGCTGCAATCCTCAGGCTGGGGCTGGGGCGTCACCGAGTTCAAAGTCTGCGGCAGACGAGCCAGGCATGGGACGGGAGAAGGTGAAGCGATTGCAGCGAGTGAACGACACTGCAAGCAAGCATGCCCCGCGACGGCTACAAGCGGTTTACATTTTAGGTCCCTGATATACAGATATTTACAACAACCCACATGAACAGCTGCAAACACCTGGCTTTAGTTTGTTCACCTGGAATTCATCCTTGAGATGTGAGGAGTTGCTCTGTGAATCTATTCTGATCATCTCGTAATAGGCGGCTTTGAATTCACAGGCTGGAATAGCAGTCTCCCCACAAAGGCAGGCCTCCAGGATAGCATCATGGATGAAAATGTACTGCTCCTGTACCAAGGAACAATAACACAAATGTCTATTTGGGCAGGCAAGGATGCCCTGATGAGGTTACCCTCATGACGTTGCCCTGATGAGGTTACCCTCATGACGTTGCCCTGATGAGGTTACCCTCATGACGTTGCCCTGATGACGGGCATGTGAGGTTGCCCCTCCCGCTATTGGTTACCTCAGTCTGAACCATGTTGATGCGTCGTGAGCGCAGAGCTTTGACACAATTGTAGATGTCCACCACTCCCTCTCTCTCTGCCATGTCCAGCATGATGTCTATCACAATGTAACAGCCAGTACGTCCGGCACCAGCGCTGGAAAGAGAGGAGCGGAACTGCTGAGCGCTCGCTCCAGACCACTGCGTACTGCATGGAGGGGGTCCCATGCTCAGACATGACACAGAAACACATCCTGAGCAGAATAGGGGTTTGCTAGCAACACAGGCAGCCATAAAACCACATCCTGTTAACCCTCTGGAGTCTGAGGCCTCTCAGTCACTTTTGGGGTAGTCTTTCATTTTAAGATATTTCACCTATCTAAAAAACATTTATCCCGAAGTGTTACATGTGCTGTTATTCATAACAATCTCAGCACCAATAATCCGAGAACACTTAGAATGTTATTATTCTATTTTTCGTTAAAATCAACTTCAAAAATATACTTTCCAAGAATCTAAATCTGTCATATCCCATCGGCGGGTTAGCCGACTCCAAGCCCGGACCTGGCTTGTGAACCGTCTCCAGTTTAATAGTAATCAAAATGGATTTCAAACCCTCAAGCAGAAACCCATAACCAGTAATGTGCCCTATTGAATTTCGTTAATGTCACAAAGAATAAACGATGGATGAGTCGTTACCTGTTGACAACCTGCTAGGAAGTCACACATCTTCACACCATTTTTATATTGCCACCACAGAAACCATTTCGGTTAAAAGCATCAGCAGGCAGACTTTTTACTGGTTTCCACTATGGCCCTTCCTTTATCCAATGTGCAGATGATCAGGTTACCTGCAATGGACCACAATGGGACCCGCGCTGGGTGGGTTGGACATTTTGACCCTCCGGATGAAGGAGAGCAGGCCTGTGGCATGGTACGGCACCCCATGATCAGGCCAGCCGGTGAAATGGAACTGTTTGACCTCCCGAAGCTCGTTGAAGCCTCTCTAAAGACAAGTGCAACATTAGACCCAGTCAGAAGCACAGAGAAGGAGTTTCCCTAACATACCCTCTAAAAATACAGAGTACCAGAGGTGGAAATTTGAGGTCCAGAAAGCAGAAATCCAGACGAGGATCTTATTTCAAACAACCAGTTGAGTACTCTGCCACTGTGACCGTTTATACTGGTTGAAAGAAAATCTTGGTCTGCATTTTTTACTTTCTGGACCTGAAATGTCCACCTCTGCAACAGTCCAATTAAAAGATCAATTTTAGACTGAGGGACTTATAAACAAACGATAAATTTGGTGCAACATGAAAATGAGGTTTTGTTTTCCTCACCCTCTCTAATGTGAAAGTTCTGACGACATATTCGGCAAGTGGCTCCACCTCCACAAACGTCACTTTGAAGTCTCCATAAACCTCAGCATCATCAGGCCAGTATTTATAACACTTCACCTACACCATGTGAAAGACAGAGCCAAGAATCAGTCATAAACCTGTTTCATACAAAACACCACTTCATTTCATGACATGAAAAGTTCAGGTAAACATTCTCTCTGGGGTCACTAAGCCCACACGCGAGAAAAAGATGTTTGAGATCATACCCCATGAAAAGTAGGAAAGCCTAAGGGCCAAGATGTGTTTCTATGCGCAACACAAAGGGTAAACGGCACACATACCCGTCCGACTTCAACCAGATTGGTCACCATGACGATGCAGGCCGACTGTTCCTGCCAGATCATTCTCCAGAAGTCGTAGACTGTTTCATGAACCGGGCCTGTGTACAGGAATGGAAAAACAAACAAAAAAAAAAAAATAATAAAAATCTCACACACACAGTTAACTACTGAGAGATTCACAAAAATATATAGAGAAAAGGCTGGTGTATTATAAATGAAATCTGCTTCAAAAACTCTTCAGTTACGGAAAGCGATGCCCATTAGACTGACAAGCCTTCCCTTACCTTGGGTTGCGATGTAGTGACTTGGCCTCTGATATCCCTAAAAAAAAATACAAAAAAAAAAACTTCTGAAATACAATTTTCGAAATACAAAAATTAAAAAATTAAAAAGTACTAAATAAATAAGAACTCAGAAGAGTGGCACATGCCAAGAGCCCGACACAGCCACTTCAGGCACGGGAGCAGGTAGCTGATGAGAGGCAGCAGAAAGACGAGGCTTTTTCTCATCTTTTTACTCCGGGGGGGGTACAGCAGCACTCTGTGCCGCTTTTTTACGGCATCGCGCCATTTAGTAATGCTAGCTGTGTGGCAATGATGAATAAAGCGCTTATTCGTTACTGGAAAGGCTAATGCGATGTCATGGGTGACGAATACATCCTCAGTCTTCGAGGCAGAATGAGCACTTCGGTACAATGGAATTTCAATCTTATATTTTCATGTTTTATTTATTTTAATGGCCTGTCAAATGCCATGTAATAGTATTTAGATTCACAGGCAAATACATTCTAAAATTATGAATCATAGCAGCCTGGATTAAGTTGTCATATACAGACGCTCCTCTACGTACGAACGAGATACGTTCCGAACGGCTGTTTGCAACTTGAAATATTCGTAACTCGTTATTCAACACCATTTTAAGGGCATACGCAAGTACAAAGAACTAGGATGCTGGGAGTACGCACGCTACACAGCTGGCGCGGCGGGAGTAGCGGCCAGAAGTCGTATTAGGCGGAATTGGCGCGCAGAAAAAAATGTTGCGGACAGGAAACGGGAGCCCAACAAACACAATTTGGACTTACAGTCATCTTCGTTCGTATGTCTGAATGTTCGTAAGTAGAGGAGCGTCTGTATATAACGTAGATGGTGCCTTATATTAAATTTTTTTTTGGAAACGGCTCTGGAATTGAACTAATCCTGTTCAGATAAGTCTTTTTATTAAAAATTAAAACCTTAGAACTTTACCGTATTAGAACATCATACATTTTTTTTTTACTGCACACAGACAACAAGGTAACAGGAAACATTCCAGCATCCTCTCAAAATAAACAAAAAAAGAAAGGAAAAAAAAAAAAACATATCACTGATGCCCATGACTAAACTGAAATTAAGCATATGAACTGGAGAATGGAAGGGAACCAAAGGATGGAGACATCTCATGCATGTCCATGCAGATGTTAGTCGGAAAAAAACAAAACAAAACAAGATCCAACCGAACTCCAAACCGTGAGGTGTAGTGGAATCCCTACAGTAATACTTACATCCCTGTACAGCCATATCTACAGCCCAAATCAAAGGCAGAGTGAAAGAAAGCACAACAATGTCAGTGAGTACAAGCACTTCGAACAAGGGAAAAAAAAAAAAAAAAAAAAAAGCTGTATTCATATTGTTGACGGAAGCATGCAGAAAGGGCTTAACATCCACGAGGGGAGGCGCTTCTCATGTCAACGGAAAGAAGCAGAGATGTGGTCACTTACGTCGATGTAATTAGCGTTGATGTAATCAGACGAAGGATCGTCCTCCATTGGTTGGAGAATCACTCGGGAATGATCATCTGCAAGCAGCCGTGAATCGACAACCTTAATATATACTCACAAATTTATAAAAATTAAAATTACACAAAAGTCACAGGCATGCACCCATACAGAAGCTTACCCCATTTCTTACCCTCGTACTAGCTTTAAATCTAATTGGTCGGAGCCATTTACTACAGCTATTTGCTACTTTTGACTCATACTAGATATTACAGACCATGCAGGATACTTACATGCAATGATATTTCCGTAGCGGTTCTTTGTTCGGTTCTGCTCCTTTTTTGCCACGTCCCAGGATGCAGACTGGCCTTCAAAGAAACTCTGAAAACCACAGAGGAGATATGTTTGAAAACCAGGCTGCAAAGACACCTATAAAACAGGCACTCTTGCAAAAATAAAAACAAAACAAAAAAGTTCAATCTTCAAACATTGCTTGAGACCAAATTAAGGCCAAATGTTAATAACTTACAAACTTAACGCGCTTGACAATATAACACCAAATAGTGAATAAAATCCAAATTAACTTTATGGTTTGCCTTGGCGTAATTGTGGTGTTAACAGTCTTTTCCCAGAGCCTTTAACTGGTACTGGACATCAACAGGCTAAAGCTTAATGAGAAATGTCTCTTTCTATGAAATTCTGACTATAACTATTAAAGTGTTAAAATACCAGTTGATACCATGACACTGAGCACATGGTGAATTCGGTATTTCATTTTCTGAAAAGGAGTTAAACCTTTCAGGCCTTTGCAATACCAAAAACCACATCAAACGAACAGACGATTATGACAAAGAGGCATGTAAATGAAGATGGAGATTTAAATAAAGGGGGAGGTGGGGCTGTCAGGCAGCATGAGCATCTCGAATGCCACGCCGCTCGCTGACAGGAAACAGTCACTTGGAGGGCCTGTGGTCAACCATCACACCATGCCTTGTTTCTAACCTACACCCTCTGCAGGAAGTGACATTGTGAGAAAAGGAATGCATCACATCTGCAGGTGCGGGGGGGGGGGAGCTTATCTTTTTTTCTCGGTTTAAAATTGCAATAGAGCGCTGCACTTGAGGCAGAGATTAACAAAGGAAAATGAAATTCTATAGGGAGGGGACGCACATGAAGGTAAGCTACTTAAACTACCGAAGACTTCAGAAAGGCCACACGAGTGTTGCTGTGCAACACGCCAAGAGGTAGAATGGCGGTTAGGGCTGGAGGCGTAACACCAAACCGTTTCCCGGGCCTAGTTCCTGAAAAGGCCCATGCAGTTCTTAAAATGCTTCTTGCAACCAGAATCCATAAGTAAAAAAAAAAAATTAAGTAAACATGCTACAGTAGGTGTTTCCTCAGTGTGTGTACCTGACCGTACTTGTGTTCCCGCGTACCCGTTTTACGTCATCTTCCATTGCCAAAGACCAGTTCCAATACTGAAGAACTGAAGTATGGAGGACGGTAAAAATCCCCAGATGTCATTCTTGCCCCAGCCCAAATATCAGGGATAGATTGGTTGCATCCTCGCCAATCGAGACCAATCCCATAATTCATTGTGCCCCAAGCTTGCTCTTGGGAAGTAAGTTAGCAAGTACAGTCTTTCCAAGACCATAATGAATGATCTCTGCGTTCTTGGTATTGAGATTCACCCACTGTTTGGTGTGGGGGTGGCTCTCCTGGGTTCACACAAAGCCAGGGACAGACCTCGTACTCCTCCTTGAAGCCGTAGCTGTCGGATGTTTTCATCAGGTTGATGTGCTGCAGCAGGTCGGCCACGCGGATGGCCGGGTGCAGCTGGCCCGTCTGGTAGGGTGACTCGGTGCCCTCGCAGTGGTACCGTGGGACATCCAGCAGACGGCTGGACTCTGCGGCCGCGCTGTGATTCTCATCTGTAAAGTGGGTGCAGTTTATTGGAAAGGGAAGAAGAAACAAGCATCTGCATGGCCTACTCTGCCTACCTTATCACAGATCACTAACAGCTTCCTTTCACGCTACTGGCCGCCTCAATCACCTTAAAAGTCACCAGTGACAAAACATTTAGCGCACACTCAGTTTTCCAAAGTTACATTACTCATGAAAGCTCCTTTCTTGAGATCAAGTGAGCTTGTGACATGGACATTTTTTTTACATTTACTTCATCCAAAGCAATGCACATTTTTTGAGAGAAAGCAAGGTCACACAGTCCCTGGAGTGATTGGAGGTTAAGGGCCTTGCTCAAGGGCTTAATGATTAAGTCACTCTGCCAACACTAGGATTTGAAACGGCGACCTTCTTATTACAGACAGTGTCCTAACCCGCTGAGCCACACTCTGCTCCCTTAGAGAGAGCAGGGCTGCATGATCCTTGGCGCAGTGCGCTCTCTGCAGACATCGCGACCCACAATGCAACGGGAGGCTGGCCTGTCAGGCTCCAAGCTCCTTTCGTTAATGTCTTATCTCAGGAATGTCGTCTCCCATAACAGTGCCATTTAACAGGATTCTCCTCAGGGGACTGGAAGCGATGGTGGTGGGGGTTTACCGGGGGGTTACTGGCTGAACTTACTCCAATAGCTTAGTCCCTGGCCCTTCCCACGGCAATCACATTACCCAGAGTGCTATGCTTCCTTTCTGCTTGGCTAAGCCCCAGGTGACGGCCACTCACACCCAATATATCAGATAACACTGTCCGGGGGGGTTGGGGGGCAGTGCAAGAGAAGGAAGGCGAAGTTGCTTTTTAAGTGATTGGAGCCAACTTCAGTGATAAGAGTCTGGAAATTTAGCGGCAGAGCGACGGAAGCCTTGACTGGGAGAGACATTCAAAAGGCGTAACAAACACAAGTCGCCTGCAAGCCTGCAGAATGTGTAACGGAACCTGCAAGCGCTGGCGAACGCGGGCCTATAAGGTCGCCTTCAGTGGGACGCGGCCGCGACGCCTACATTTTCAGTTTTAATAACACTGATTTCACAGCCACCACTCGGAGACTTACCCGTTATTGGCACTTTAAGATAAAGGCAGCATGGGAAAAGAAAACACGTTCAGTGAACACTGTAGAAGTTAAAACGCCCAGCCTGCAGTACAAGGATGGCAACAAGTAACAATGCAGTGCGATACAGGAACAGAAACAGCAGAACTAAACTAAACCCGCCACCCACCCCAAGAACAGCACAAAGTGTAAAAGCACACGTTTATCGTTTAACCCTTTGGCATTTAGAAAGACACTGCAATCTTTAACAAAAGTGGCATCCTTTTAGATCACATTTACTCCAAATACAATGGCAAATCGGACATGCAGTTCTGACCAAAACTTCATTCTTCCCCAAAGCAATTAACAGACTGATTAACAACAGCCAGCCAGGAGCCCACATGGAGTACTTCCGTCCTGGCGAGCGTGTTCTATCATGTAGTCTGTGTCACAGGCATTAGGGCAAGGATTT
The DNA here is from genome assembly GCA_026777985.1 of Mormyrops attenuatus. Taxonomy (NCBI): domain Eukaryota; kingdom Metazoa; phylum Chordata; class Actinopteri; order Osteoglossiformes; family Mormyridae; genus Mormyrops; species Mormyrops attenuatus. Next base: position 4,015,738 of record JAODKC010000043.1, read on the forward strand.
ATGTGCAAATCATCAGCCTGACTCCATTACTTTTATCTGAGTGGTATGTCTGCTCAGGGCTTCACAAGACCTTCCAGAAAGAGTGCAGAGGGTCCTACTGGATAGATCATATGCTTGGATCCAGCAGAAATACATTGTACACAACTGCTGGGTAACGGGAAGCCAAACTATGCAGGTTTTGCAGAAATCTCTGCCTGCTTCCTACAACTGCAGCATAGCCAGGCTTCTTATAAGGATGCAATGTCAAATTGGTATTAATCTCTTCTTAGATGCTGACCAACATAATTAAGAAAACAATGTGGTCAGACTAGGTTTTGGTGGGGGCCTCTTTTTCTTGGGGGGTGTAGGGTCTCCTTGAGTTATGGCCCTCAAGGCACGATCTGATGCTGTAAATGCTATTCTCACCCATGTCAGATTGACACCTCCGTAGCAGTTCAACAAAGACAAGGTTCACATTATACGCCAGGCAGCACACCAGCACCGAAACTTTACTCTGACAGGAGCCAACCCCCCACCTTCTCGACCCTCCGTGATTGACAGCCAAGCCAAATTCAGGTGTGGCTAAATTCCGGGTATGTCATGAGTTGTGGACAGCTCCCCTTAGCTGACGCTGACACAATGGAACATGACATGGGCGGGTCAGCAGGGCATGCTGGGATACATAGGGCTTCACGGGGTAGATGCTATGGGAACAGGTCCTCACCTAGAACCGCTGTTGGCACGAGTGGATCATTGGGCACTGTAGGAAAATGAAGTTTAAAAGGAAATATAAATTTGTCTCAAACTAGCCATATCGGTCAATAAGTCACAACACACAAATGTTAATATTTACATACCCACTAAATTTACAAAAATTACTACCTACATCCTCACAGAATCACAGAATAGGATCTCTAATTTTAATAAGAATGTAAACGCTCAATAATTAAATTACACCTATTATAAACCAATGTTGGAAAGCCGAAGAAAAAAAAAATATAGAAATGCATGTTAAAAAATATAGTTGGTCAGATTTAAAAGTACAGATAAGGGAGCCAGGTAATTACCTCAAACCAACAAGACTTCATTTTAAGACACATGTGCCATTTGTAGACAGCCTATCTCTGAGCATAGGCAGCGTCTGACTGAACATGAGGCTGCACGGACTCGTGCTCATATCAGTTTACTAATAACATGACCTCAGCAATGTAGGTAATGGGCCTGGTGTCACATATCAGTTCAAGCGAAGCTACTGCAATGACATTTAGGATGTGATGCGTGAGGAAAGAGAGAATTCTCTGTAAACCGAGCCCTAACGATGAAGTTAGAAGACCTTCGGCAGCCTTATAAATTTTTTACCAAATAAATACAAACAAGTATTCCCTAGAAGGCATTTAAACAATAATGTTCTCTGATGAAAACAAAATAAAAGCATTTGAAAACAGTAAAACATCAGTCTTCAGCTTTGTCTACAGCAGCGTTTCCCAACCCGGTCCTTGGGACCCCAGGCAGAACATATTTTTGCTCCCTCCCAGCTCCTGGGGTCCCTGAGGAGCAGGTTGGGAATCACAGAAGGCGCATTCAGGTAGAGGAAAAAACCACTTGTGGGAACCGATCTACCTGGGCTGGCATTTTATATGCTGCAAAGCAACAGGTCTCATCTGCAAGCAACCTCTCTCACCGGAATCGGGTTTCGCTTCAGCTCCAGGGCCATACTTACACCGATTGTTGAAGGTGTGCGAATCCATGAAGGTGACAGACATGGGGTCCTCGCTGTGCAGCGTGCTCTGGTCAGCATAGCTACGGTCCATGGCGTTCACCATGTGGGTCATTTCCTGCCGCGTGTTCCCAATGGCATCTTTGCGCTTCTTCGCAAGTTTCCTGGAAAGTTAGCGGCGCAGTCAGATGAAACACAGAAATCTTGGCAGGCTCGTAAATTTAACAGGGCTAGATACAGCCAAAGGAGGAGGAAGCCAAAAGATATTCAGAAGACGGCCTGTTGTCATGACAGCGACCACGAAGCATTTCCTTCAAACATTTGTTACATTTAGCTTATGACATGTTTAAGTCTTATCTGCTCAGTGTTAATGAAGGTGCCATCTCTTGCACTGAGACGCCTAGAAGATTTGGCCCAAACTTTATCCATGGAACCACAAAGTAGTACTTCCTCTTACGACTTTCATTCACAAAACATATATGTAACCTTTGAGAGAGCTATGTACAGCCAAGCAAAACAAGAGGTCTTCATCCCGCATTCCTAACATGGAACCAATACATTACCGAGTCCCACTTTTATTCTAATTAAATGTCAGTGTTAAACATATATCTTGTATCGGTATTAATATCCTTAAAACACTTTCCCCTGCTCGTATAATGAAATGTCCATTACATCCTGTGATTAACCCATGACTAACACCTTGAAACATGGAGAGATTTAAAAGGTATTGTCCCAGAGGGGTCTAACCTCTCACCGTGCAAATTTAGGATGCACACTATCCGAGTTAAACTTCATTTAAGATGCCAAAAGATTCATGAATATAAAATAACTAACCTGCCCTGATCCCCTGCTCGTTCTCTGCAACATTAAATAAAGGCCATTAGAACCATTTTTCATTATTGTAATCTCAACCGATTACGTATATATAACCAAGGCAAAAGTGCTGCAATTCATCTTGTGGAAAATCTGCTTGTCGGATGAAACCACTGAAATAAGATTGACAGACAGCTGAGGTGAAATGAACGGTCAAAAAAAGCCACAAACGATTCCTTCTTTCCACTGACAAAGGAGACAGATGGATGTTCCACAGGAGAATGGAGCTGAGCTGCGTGTCATTCCATGCTATGATATTACAAAAGCAATTATCTGCTGGATACAGGCAATTTCCACCTATCAGGACATTTAAATGAACAGCAAATGGGCATGCACAGGACTGTTAGTTAGAGCAGAGACTGACAATGCTCATTTAATGACTTCTAATGGCATAAACCAGTGGGTTTCTAACATTCCTGCAGCCGAAAAGATGTACTTTTAGCAAGCATTCGCTTGGCTCAAATAGTTGAAATTGCATTAAAAACAACATTTAAATATTAAAACATTACATTTTATTTGTGGAGTTTGTACCATCTTTCAGTGTAATACAGGATTTCACTGAACTTAATGCCTTTATAAATTAGGAGTTCTTTATCCAAAAGGCAGTATATGAAATTCTCAAAAATGTCTCAAAATGAAGGCAACACGTCATACATGGTAACAGGCTCACAGTTCACACCAGCAGAATGACATGGAAAAACCAACAGGTGTGGCCCCAAGAACAGACCCAAAATCTGAGGTTTACCCTTAGCCAACAACAATGATAAACCTCATGTTATATGCAGAAAGCAAAACAGAATGTGGATAAACACAAACATGGACAAAACAGAGGGTAGATTTCACAACAATGAAGAGGATATTCGCCCAGTGATCAACAAACTTTTGAAGTAGAAACACCACACTACGAAACGTACTGAAACTGTTTTTTCCTGGGCCCCAAAACAATGAGGATGGGAAAAAAACAGGGACAAATTCAGAATGAGCAGAAACCCAGGACTATTTTGATAGCAAGGATGAAAGCAAGTTTTGACTAAGAAAGTCGTTGGGCACAATGAATGGATGAGCAGATGAATGAGTCTAACATGCATGCACGTGCAGACAAGGAGAATACAAGACAAATGCAGCATTCTTTTTTCAAAACAACACCGATTTGCTAATGACTCGTCTGAGCTGGTGTGTTGGCGCTGGTCGATGGCAGATACGCAACTGTCCAGAGCGATATGCGTTTGCAATTGAAAAAAGGATACTGCATCTTTAAAACACAGGACTACAGGGGCTGCCACGGGGGAGGTGCACTCATTTCATGTTTTTACTTACAGGTAATATGAGTAAGAATAGTAGCTCCTCCTGGCAAGCAAATCAAAGACAGTAGAGTAAGGAAGATTGGTGAATGCAGAATGTGAATCAGTTGTGTCAACAGAGGCAGGAAGGGGGTTGCTTTCTTCAGAATTTGTGACTTTGGTTAAGCATTTCATTTCACATGCATTCTTAGATTTTAGATACTGGTCGTCTGAAGCCTCGATCGCGAAACAGACCGAGGAGAGCGCAAAAATTGCAAACTGGCATGCAGAGTTTGAGACGGCTGCAACATCCCGCATCATGCACTACAGACGGTTTTCCTTTGTGAACAGTAACAGCCCACAGAGATGTTAGATGTTAGCTTTTTATGTCCTCCTGTTTTTCATCTGAATTAAAAGGGGAGCCATCCGGATAAAATGTTTGCTTAAGGATTAGCGTAAAGAGCACGTAGCAAAGATCTCGGCTGGAAGGAAAAATGCAAGAAATTAAACAGAAAACCAAACCAACATTTTAAAGATGCAGTATCGTTTGTTAAAAGAACAATTCTACGCACATAAACATATCTATATCTGATAAATACTAAATGTATGTGTACAAACATCTTTGCATCAATGGCCCAACTAAATCAAGAGTATATCACTGCATCAGGTGAGTAATCCTTTTCAAACAGAAAATTTCACTACACATACAGTATGTTTCAGGAAGTGATTTCACAATAGTTTTCTTAAATACATATGATGAAACCGATAGACAACAAATGAAAGGAAATAGAGATTTAACTGGCATAACTCATACATTATATGTACTGAATTTTAGACCATTTTTATTGCAAAATTTATCAACGGCATTAAAGATCACTTTGGGCAAATTGCACTGTGATTCCAACTGGTGCTAAAACAGCAACAGCGACAATAAATTGCAAGTGGAACCGAATTAATACTGAATAAATATTTTGTTAGAACGTAAATGTACATTCCTCCACGGCCTCAATAAGTTTTAAAGAGAACTGATTTGTATACTAGGACCATTTCAAAATTCAATTAAGAGTGGTTATTTTAATCTATTCCAACAGGATTAGAGGATTATGTCTCATTATCACCAAAAAACTTTTACTGGTCATAACCACATTATGCTCACCTTATTTCACTTAGTGTCTCCTTAGAAACAACCCAGACTAAGAAGCAAGCCAATTAATTCAATTAGGTTTTTTTGATACGTAAAATAATGAACGTGTGACAAATCCTTTGAATGCACACTGTAATTTTGATCAAAGCATGTTAATTCAGAATAATAAAAAGATTTGAAGAAGTCCCAAGAGCCAGAATTCCAACACGCTAAACAGTATTTGATATCCAGGTGAACTCTGAGAGGCACGATCATCTCTACATCAGCCAGTGAAGGGCTGACGGCCCTATACGTCCAAAGCACTCTAATGCTATATGGGCACATACATAATGCAGTGAAATGTCTCCATTTTTTTTCTCCAAAAATTAAACTCTTCTACTTACTCACGAAAGCCGCCCTCGCCCCCACATTGCCAGCCAAACCACGTCCCATAACTTTATTTAAAGAAAAAAAACCTCCACTTTAATCCGACATATTTCGCTGGCTCCCTTCCTGACCTTCTCCATCTTATCTCCAGAAAGCAAACTTGGACCAATTTTACCAGATGGAAAAAGCTAGTGGGAGGGGGGGGGGGCGCCTGCTGAATATAAATGGAAAGGGAGGGAAAAGATAAAAAAAAGAGGGGGGAAGAAAAAAAACAAAAAAAAAAAAAAGCGATTCCCTAGTAGGTGAAATGTTGGCAGGGCCCAATTTTCTCCTGAGCATAAAGGTTACAGGCAAACAGCAGGGAAATTAAGAGGGAAAGAAATGGGTAGAGGCAGTTTTAAATACTCCCTAATTTGCAGAACATTCAGAAAGGCAGAGAGACCGTTCTGCCAATTATAAGTAATATTTAAGTTCTTACCGAACAGCGGCCCAAGCCACGGCACTGCCAGCTAACCATAGCTACACCCGCTTATGCCACACCCCCTTTACGCTACGCCCCCCATGATCCCGTCTTGCCTACGTCCGCCCTGCTTTGGATGTTTAATGTGCAGAGGGTGTCTGCCGACACACGGAGCACACACCTGGGAGTCACACTGTTTTATGCTATAATCATCAGATCCTTTGCTCAGGGAATGCCTCAGAAGGAGGGGGGGGAAGAAAATAAATAACCAGCTCACAGAAGCCACCACCCCCCCCCCCCCCCAATCTGGTGTTTCAGAGCGTGTGACACGGCATGTGGTGGGAAAAATCTTCGCACAAAATTTCTAGATTATGCAAAGACAAAAGACAGTGTGGTTTAAAAGCAGGCACACTGACATTCGGGAGAAAGCATTAGACCAAATGGATTGAATGCACTCGCGAAAACGCGCCATGCCTTTAAAGGTCCATCAGAGGGCGCTGTTGGTCACATTAAGGAGTATGAACCACACCACTTTCTACTTATCCATCGAGTTACCTGGCATGAATTCACCACGGCAATCAAGACGACAGCTGACAGGGGGATCATCTGCGCAGCATGATGCTGTTGTAACGGCGCTACACTAAGCACACATTCATTCATTCATATGCACTGTTTCTGCTAACAAACACCAAGCACCAGCTAGATAATAGCAGATTAATAACAAAAAAGACCTTTTAAAAGCATTAATCCAGACCTGACTTTAGCAGTGACAATCCTTGAGCTCCAGAAAACTCCCAAAAGATACCAAAAAAAAAAAAAAAAAAAAAAAAAAACTACTGGGCTCTTATTCAACTCTCTACCTACTGTTAGCGATTAGCATGAGGAGATAAAGCTGCCGCTCGTGCGGTAACGCTCCTCGCCAGCAGGCAACCCAGACTCTCACAAAGCTGACAGTACAGACACTCTTATACAACAGTTTTGCGTCTCTGAGTTCCAGAGCAGCTCCCTATAGCATTGTTTCCCAATCCAGTCCTGCTGGGAGGGAGCAAAAATGTGGACTATCTATGGGTCCCCAAGGACCAGGTTGGGAAACACTGCCCTACAGCACCAGTTATTTTCAATGAGGCGCACAACTCCACCATACCCTTGGGAAATGCATGTATGTACACAGCCAGTGAGTTGGATGCTTACGGAGAGACCACTCCTCTCCATCAGTCCATTCATTCGTCATTTACAAGGATGCGAAACCCTCGCACAAACTGGCTTGGTCACAGTGATTACTGCGTGCTTACAGTCAATATGCCCTTGGTGACTCAATATCTCATCATTCCTGCTCACTAACCGTCTCCTCCAATGTTATAAGAGTTTAAAATTAGGCTTCCTTAAATAAATAAATAATCTGGCACAATTTCATTTTGTTAATTTATAATGCTGCCCGGCTTCTGACGTTTAAGCCCAGAACATGCCGTTATGCGCACAGTATGGGATGGAGCAGAGAGCGGCCATGATACATCAAGAGGCGTGAAAAACTGCTTTCAATGAAGGGTGGAGACTGGCACATGGACCCACCTCTTCTTCACCAGAAGAATGGCGACAAGGACCAGCAGGATGAAGACCAGGACACCTGCACTGATGCCTGCTATCTTCACCACCCGGTCGGTCTGCTTGGCCGGGTCTGGTATCACCTCTGGCTCCTCGGTCGCTCCTGGATACACAACAGGAAATGGATGAGTCATCAAACTTGAATGCTGTGCATCTGGGAATAGCAGTGAGCAGGAGTTGTGACCAAATTTGTACATCCTGCAGAGTGAACAGGAACACTTGGGGGGCTTTTCTCCCACAATAAGTATCTGATACAGAAGTGCAAATTTAAAGGGTAAACATTCTAATTCAAATGATCTGGTTCTGATAATGCTGCCTATGTACGACGCGATGGTTCTTAGTAATTATGCCTGATTACTAAACAATCATTCGGAACTTCATTGGGTCAAAACCACTGGAAAGAATACAAAACCTTTGTGGTCACTCCAGTTTTGAGACTTGTTGCCCATACAGGGAACTGTCTCATCACAATAGCTGATATGTGGGTGTTACCAGGCAGCCACTGCCAAGATGAGTAATAAATTCCCTCAACACGAATGATAACTTTTGCGAAAAGTTTTTCCTAAAGCAAAAACTCAAAGAGACACGTATGCTACAATTATGTGGACCTCATACCTATTTTGGTCCCTATAAAAGTGAATTCTGTTTCCATGGCTCCGTACCTGTGAGTTCCAGAACAGAAGGCTTACCAAAACATGCGGCGTAACCAGATACAAAATGAGCAACCGAAATGGTATCTCTACCACGTGCTCACCATCTTCAGTGCTAAAGGTTGCACGCATTCCAGCCCCACAGTACAGACTGGAATGCATAGTTTGTAAGCCCTTATAAACAAAACCCAGATAAGCAGGAATAACAAGAGGATAACATGGATGAGGATGTGTTGAAAAACCAATGTCGGCAGCATTAGCTGAGCGAGATGAACCTATCAGATAAATGACACACTCTCGCATAATGGCTGACGGGGAAAGAATAGAACATATAATACACACCTCCGTCAGAGGAATTATTCTTATATCAATCACAATAATCCTTTTCTAATACGAAAGTGCTTTTTACAAGCGAGCTATAATCCCTTATTCCACGTGGCATTTTCTGCGCTCAACTATCCTCTTGTCTTTTAGTGGTAGGCCAAAGTGTCACATTAGGAAAGACGTCTGCTCAGTGAATGATCCCTAATCCTTTTCTAGTGGAATACATAGATTGGTTTGCCAAAAAGGGGACAAGATTCTGCGTGTTAAAAGCAACATATTGGAGTGACCACATTTCTCAAGGTTTAACATCTCTGTCTCCATAGCCACATGTTAATAACCAGATGGACATTTCCATTGTGAACTTCTTTAAAAGTAATTTTCAGATCTACCTAATAATACAGGGAGCCAAAACAATCTTGAAAGTTGTAGGAAAAGACAGATTAGCGCAGTTATTAGTTCTGGAGGGAAAAAAAAACAAGGGTTTTATGCTCGTATATGCAGGGATGCTGACCAAGAGGTTCAAACTTGTAAGCCTTGGTGAATCAATCCGCCATGTATTAAAACCACTATTTCCCCAGGATTTGTAAAAAAAAATAAAAAATTGGCCTACTTCTGGTGGAAGAAAAACAACAACAAAAATAGCATTTGTGTTAGAGCCCGCAGAGCTGTACGGACGTGGCCACTCCACTCCATCTTACACTCAATCAGCAGCCCGGTGAGCGAGGTCAACATGATGGCCTTCACCCAATCCTTTAATGCGCACTGCTGCCCGACGAGCCCCAACCCAACCTCACAGCAATACTCCGCAGTCCATCTCGGGCATTAATGTCAGCTGAGCAGCCTTCCATGAGCATTAAAAGCAAGCAGGCATCCAGCATTAAGATTACACGCCCCATCGAGTACATGTACGAGATAACATTCATGTGTGCCTTGCTATGGGTTATTTACAATATAGGAGAAATCCAGTAAACTCGGCTGGTTTTGAAGAGCCGCAGGGCGTATCAAACCATTGACGCTTTTTGAAGGAAACTTGAAATTAAAAACCCCAATAACAACATATTGACCCCCCCCCCCCCATCACTCCATCAAGACCATAACTGGCCAGGGGTCTCACATCACAGGCTAAACTTAGCCTTGCCAGAATAAGATGGCAGAGCGGGCCGTCTCTGGCTAAATCCGCTGGCAGCAGGCCCCACCCGCGGCACACGACAGATCGGACGGGCCGCCTGCTTCCCGCTCTCGTCCACTGCCAGCCCCCCGGCCCACAGGACGTGTGCGCTCTGTGGTCGCGTGACCCACGCGATGGACTGAAGCGACACGAAGACCGGGCTGGGCAGCTGCCGTTTACGTCATCCTCACCACATATAAGCACCTTCTACTTTCATTTTACTTCGCTATACATTTCCAGTATATTATACCCTTCTAATAATACACACTAAAAACTTAAGTGATATTAAAATAAGTACACACTGCATGCATATTTTTCACACTGCTGCCTACCTACGTGTTTCCTCAGTCCCACACACTAACTGCATGTTTTAAGGTTAATATAAATACCTCAATTATTGTTAAATTACCTATGGCCAGAAGAGCCATGGTACACTGTTAGAACTCTCTAGGGAGTGTGTTTGACCCTTTAACTAAACTAGCAACTTCAGTTAAACTACATCAACAGAGAAATTACTGTTGGCTAATGCAGTGACACATTTCAAATGGCATGAACATGAGGATGTAATTACTCAAATTAAAAGAACGCGCACGGCTATTAAAGCAAATAGCAGAGCACAATTTAAATTACCTTACTGATAAAGATACACACACAAAAAAGGGCACATTAATCGAGTATTTACTACGGCAAGACTTCTGAAACATTAAGCATAGTAAAACATCCTTTCAAAGAAACAGGTCTTCCAGTAGGTTTTGACAAAATAGTTGAGACTCTTAATGCTGCAGGCGTGTCTCACGTGGTTTAGACCGAGGACTTCAGAAACACTTACAAGGTCGTTGTTACTTACAAGATAAACTCACTCGAAAAAAAAAATACTGGAAGGAATTAAAATGAAATTGGATTACATCCATTTTAAGATAAAATTCACAGCTTAAAATGAAAATCTATTTTCATTCCTAGGAGCGAATTATGAAAGCTGTATCGAATTCAGCCTGAATTGCACTGTCAGTTGCTTGCCTGCCTTGTTCTTCCATTTTAAGAGTAACAAAAGGGAACACAGTTAAACAAAAGGACGGGGTAATATCGTCTTCAATTAATTAGATTTGACCGGTGTGAACTGGTGTCTCAGGAAAGCGGAGTGCATCTGCTTACGCCTTGGACGTGTTAGAACAATGTGGACAAGCGGGAAATGATTAAGACAATTATACTGACCGACAAACAGGCCTGTTTCAGGCATTAGCAAGACAGCGCTGGATGAGGTTTGGAAAATTACCCATGTTTTCACATTACCACTTTTTTGCCTTACACATTTTGACACAAGCTCCATATCTGAGACGGATTTGGGACAAGGAGCTTTGTAGACTAATGACCTACAAGAAGTCCTGCAAAAATTTAACTGTAAACTAATTCATTAATTAGACAGATAGATAGATAATTAATTAGTTGAGATTACTTGGTGTTCTGCCCATTCTCCTAATCTTAGATTTTTCTGGAAACCCAACAGCATCCATGGATACGGAACTTCTGTCCAGAGATTATGTTTGAGAGTGCTGGTCACATGACAGTGGCGGCAGTTTAAGCATCAAGCTGGGAGAGTACCGTTTGCTCTTAAAAGCTTAACAACAATACAAGTGATCTGCTAGTATGCAGAAAAGACAAAAAACCTGACAGTGACATACAGTAGGAAACGCAGCCAGCGAGACTTACGGCATTATCACAGGATCTAACTGTTCCTTCAGCTGCTGAGGGAGATTCAGTGCAAAATAACCTTAAGAAATTTTCATTATCAAGGGGAAATGACAATAAATCATTTTTTTGTCACACTTCTTTAGTCAAAATCACAGGACAGTACTAAGGTTTCTTTATCAGTAATCTTATATGCTGTGAACCACATTTTAAAATATGGTTCCCTCCTAATCGCTTAATAGATAAGGGTTAACAGAAATCTCTCATAGAACTTTCAGAAATCCCAGTGCTGCCACAGTCAAGCCTGTTTCAGACGACCATGATACCAGGTACATTAGACCACAAGAAGGTACATTAAAGTGCAAAAAAATCCAGAATAAGCTCCAGATAATTCTGGATAAATCCCTGATGTTGGTAGCATTCTGATCCACTGGGCTGACTGACGGAAAATAAAAACCCAGACATGAGAGGATACTGCTAGATCATAGTGCTGGGAAGGGGTGCCGCATTCAATTAATCAAATATGGGAATGTCTCTCACTAGCATTAAAAAAAAAAAAAAAAAAAAAAAAAACAGCCTTTCTTACCTTTTGTTGCCAGTCGGAGGCATTGCGTTTTTGTTTCCTGTTAGGAGAAAGGGGGATAAAAATCTCTTTAAAAAGCTTAAATGCATCCAAGAACAATTTCGGTAACTCAAGTTGGGCCACCATGCTGTGAATCAATTCTAGGAAGAGACTCTGGTGAACATCAGCGCTAATACCGCATGAGGAAAGGCCCGTGTGCTCCATCATTCTGAGGAATCGGTGCGTGGATTGGAGTAACAAACACCGGTAATCGTTTAACAGCACGCAACGCCACAACAGCCAGGAAGGTATGGAAAATAAGGACCTACGCTGATTTGCTGATGAAAGGCTAAGAATCAAAGCAATAGTACCTTATAAAATCTGAAAAAGACACACATACACACACATTTGTATTCATATGTTTGTGGGGACCATCCACTCATTTCTATGAGTAACACCCTAATCCCAACAATGACAACCTTGACCTGTACCCAGCCCTAACCTTAACCATAAGTAACCAAACCAAATACAAGTCTTATGGCATTTGTAGTTTTTTGAATAGTCATAGATGTACAAAACTGAGTTTCCCTTTGTGGGGACTGAAAAAATGGTCCCCACAAGGTCAAATAGGTGTGGGGACTGTGGAGACATTTGGTCCCTACAATTTAATATATACCTCTCCCTCTCTCTCTCTCACACACACACACACACACACACACACACACACACACACACACACACACACACACACACACCTTCTCGACACTGCTGACAGCCTGGAAGTAGATGTTGTAGTTCTTGCGGGGGGCCAGAGGCGGGTTCCAGAAGCCATGGTACGTCTTGTTGTCTCCCACGGTGAAAGGCGACGGCTCCGGTAGATTGCTCGGCGGGAGCTCAGCGGCGAAGTAATACGGGGAGCCGCCACTAGAGGCGCTGTGGAAGGACACCGGCACCTGGTAGCAGACCACAGAGCTGGCTTCCCTTCGAGAGCGGTGGGGGTTCAGCTCCTCCACCACGATCTGGTAGGCGCTGTAGAGTGGAGGGATAGGGGTCACTGCGTTACAGGGCGAGGTGGCACACGCAAGTACACAAACCGAAAGGGGACAGATCGCTAAACAGATATGCTTGTATGACTAAACACCCTGCCCACCCCAGCAATAATTCATCCCAAATTAGTGCCCTAAGGGGGGCTGGCAAGCAATCTGACCTTAGAACCTCAGCCCCCCTCCCCCCCCATACATTTCTGAGGAGGTAACCTCTTGTCTTTTGACCGACCTGCACATTAACTTAATAAATAACAAAATCCATGGTGCGTGCCTGATGTTTTTAAAAGCTCCAACATTTTCTGTATTTTGTAGCTGGTTCTTTGACTAATATGCTTTTAAAAAATAAAATCAAAAAGAATCAAATAAAGTAATTCTTATTGTGCGTGACCACAGGCTAGTCGATGAAAGGACAAAGCGAAGCTGACAGCGGACGTCGCGGATATCTACACGATGTAGGTCAACAGTGAGTTCAGACTCAAGGCCTGGACAGACCTATATAAACCTCAATACATGTTTTGTTTAAATGAACACAGGCTGGGGGGGGGGGGGGCGCCCCCCCCGGGGCGGGCCGGTGGGAGGGGGGGGGGGGGGGGGGGCGGCGGGGGGGGGAGCGCGCGGGGCGGGCGGGGGGGGGGGGCCGCGCGGCCCCCCCCACCGCC
>JAODKC010000043.1:4040828-4079460 GCA_026777985.1 Mormyrops attenuatus
GACAGATTACGGATTTAGCCAGTGTTTTTTTCATGATTCTACATGAAGATTTCAGTGAGATATAAACGGAAATAGACACGAAAAGTGCGATGCATTGTCGACGATGCAGCCGGGCTCAGAGGGTTAAACCTGCATCACAATAATGGCGGCATGAAAGCAGGATTCGCCCGCCGACAAACCCGCACACCAGGTGAGGTCGGGCACCAGCAAGTCACATGCAGATGTGATCGATCGTCCAGGTACACATCTGGCGAGTGGCTTCCACAGTGGCTTCCGGAGACATGTCTATACATTTTCCCCAGGCATTGCTGCCGTGATGTGGAACAGATTATGAGTTGCTCACTCGAGTGACCGGAAAGACACCACTACAACGTCTTCATCATTCTGCAGCTGAACGAATCCATCGGTATGGATCGATCCTTTTAAATACCCTGTCCCAATTCCCATAAACGACCTTTCTCATAGTTTTACATTAAATTTTAACGAAATCCATTTCGGTGGATGGCCGGGTGGGAGTTGGGGGGGGGATTATGTGCAAGCTGCGAGAGGTCAAGAGATTGACCCAAACTGCTGACACACAGCTCCTTGCGTTCCTGCGCCCCTCGAGCCTATATTTCACCTCCCTCTAGAGTATCGTTTCTATTTCTGGTGCTCGGGGACCTGCACAGCTGAGAGGAAGCAACAACATGGACCATGTGCAGGTCCACCAGGACCGGACTGGGAAACACTGCTCTAGAGGGTCAAACAGGCAAATGATGACAGACGCCTAATACCCCCCCGAGGCCCCCTCACTGTAATGCATGACGGTAAATAAACACACTAACAGTGGGGCCCTGAGCGGGCAGCCGCACAGTACCCATCACACCGGTCCTGTAGCCGTAAAGGGCCGACATCGATCCTCTCACACTAACTCTTTAGTCACTTGGTGCAGGGTCCTTGATCTGTGCCCACAAGTCTAGCATCTTATTCATGCAAGTAACAAGGGTGTAATGTCATTTTGTAGTTTTCCCTGAAGCTGGTAAATATGTTTTGTCATATATACGCCGGTCATACGTAGTTCTGCACACAGAGTGGGGGAGGGGTTAGAGAAAGTTAGTCAGATTGGCAGAGATCCTTCAGTAATTAAAGTTCATTGTATTCCAAACAGTTGTGGAGTTGAGTAGGGGCAGTGCCTTCTAACATTTTGCCTGGGAGCTGGGAGATAATGTCCTTTTTTGTATGTGAAATGACGCGCAGTGCAGGCTCTGTCTCCGGCGTAAAGTAGCATCGTGCCAAGCAGACATGCTCAGCGGGTCCTGGTGACAGTCCCATCAGCTCTGAGAACATCCGCGGATCAGCCTGGCCTGCCGTCAGTGGCGAGCGTCACACCAACTCCCTGCACCACAGGACGTGTTCGTCACGCCACGAAGCGCACGGCGCTCTGGGTAAGAGGCTTATCACATTCTCATATCATCATTACTGTATTTTAAAACTAAAATGAGCTGTTACCAGAATGAAAATATAAAAGATTCTGCCAGAACGACAATGAATTCCTCACAGAGCCCTGACATCCCCTCCCCCCATCTAATCCCTACTCTTCACACACACACCCCAACCTCTACAATTTTTAGAATTACTGGCTGGATCAACTGGAAATGTGAAAGCCGATGAATGTGTTTTTACCCGAATGCTCTGAGTCCCACTCATGACACATCTCTCTGAATCTACACCTATTCCTTTATTGCGCATTCCATGTACACGTAAAGTTGCACAATCTTTCTCACCAATTAGGCGGTTCACTATTTTTGTGTCCATGTTTCTTCTTTATATGTCTGAACATTTTCATTCTTCTTCTAATTTGCAATATAACCAACATTTTCTGCGACATAACAGTATAACAGACACACCAGTGGCATAAGGTTAAGTAACTACCATGTGGTGTCATACAGACACATACAAACTCCACTGCGATTTCCTTCTTCTAGCTAGATGTACACACCCAAGCTCCAGTTAACTGGCAAAAAACTGCCCCACTGGCACAGTGGCATTTACATAAAATCTGTATAATGTACCAGATCCCAAACTTGTGGGAAAAATAAACACTAGCAAACAAAAAAATGTTGTTATATTAGCATATTAACTCCGGAAATAAACATATTTCAGCAAGCTGGTGGGACATGTTAAAGAAATGGACACCGGCACTTTAAAGGCAGAAGCGGCACCGGCAAGGGAGTCGACGATTTAAGAGCCGCTCGCGCTTGGGATTAGACGCGAGTGAACAGACGCACCCCACAACAAAACGATACACAGGCACAGCACTCACTATTTACACCACAAAGACATGCATCTATTTATAAGACCGGCGTGCGTACAGTGCTACACAGCGAGCCGCAAGGCGTGCCAGCAGTCCGAATATTTCCCATCCGGCTCGACGGTATCACGATATCTTATAATGCCAGACTAGATAATATAAACATGGTTCCAAATGACAAAGAATGACAATGACGTATTCCCTGCCCCCCCCCCCCCCCAGGAGGCTTGAGCAGTGTCTAATCTTTTTATACATTCCACACTTTGCACGACTTCTCTTAATGTAATAACATTCACTTCATCTGCACCTATACTTTCATGGTCCGCAACTGACTAGGGCTGCGTTCACAGCCGCAAGCAAAAAGTGACTCAGATCTGAGTTTTTGCCTGAATGTGACTCAGATCTGATGTTTTCAGGGCTGTGTGGACACACAAATCCAATCTTTTCAAATCAGATTTGAGTCACTTGCGTATGTGGTCCGAGATCGGATACATATCTGATTCGTGGTCATGTGACATGAATGAAAACGGTCAGATTGGAATTCATGTGGGATTCTGCCTATATACATACGCTGACTGGCTTTTGTTGTTGGTGATGCATATCAATGTGTGTTTGCCAACCTTTTCAAAGTACAGATGCGTTCACATTATAGTGAGATACAGGTCACGTAATTATGAATGTGAACCGTCAAGATCTGATCTGAGCAGAAAATTGGAATTGGACAATGAGGCCTGTGATGTAAATGTAGCCAAAGGGCTAATGGTGCGTTCCAGTTGAACTGGGAAGTTGGAATTTCTTAATTTCTAGCTGGAAATTTCAACTGCAACGCCCCCCTGAAGTTCTGACTATAAATGTCGGAGGAACCTCTGCAACTCCGACCTCACAATTCAAGATGGCTGCACCATTTATCAACAGAAGGAGTGAAAGCGGTAGTTATATACAGTTTATTACCATTTATGTCTTAAGTGCGTCTCATTAAATTGATCGTACACACAGTGCACACATTTAGCCCAGACTACCTTAAAGGTGCCATAGAATGCCGTCTAGATCGAAGGTACATGAACTTAGATTGGTAGAAAAAGATCCAAAGTGGTTTTACAGGCCCACTCACAGACCCATAATTTGGCCCTAGAATGAAACAGGCTGTTAACCCTTATTTAGAGGGCTCATTAATATGTTCATGAGCTCTGCACTGATTGGCTGGTTTACAGTGAGGCACTGTGATGCCTCAGAACCAGAACCAAGACAGGTCCCTACAGGTGAGGTGAAATATGAAGCGTTTAGGCATCCAACTCTATATGTTTGATCCTGTATCAGAGGAAGAACGACTGGATGTTGAGAAACAGCCAGTAGCTTAGTTTGCAATGAACTCTTCTAAGTAGTAAGTTTTGTCATTGAATGTTTCCTGGAACAATTTGCTGCACGTAACTAATAGTCCTGATTCATCTCAGACACGTTAGCATAAGCGTAACTATGTTTTTGGCATTGTAACAAGAACTTTGAGATTATCTTTCATCTCACACAACAAATCATTTTACGATGCTCTGTCAAGCAATTTTTAATCAAGAACTCCAGCTTCTAAATGTGCTCTTTTTAATGAATTTGGAGATTCACTTTTTGTTTTTACTGCAATATCAATTAGACGTTTGTTCAGCTAAGCAAAAGTAGGCAACAGGAAGTACAGAAGCCTCTTGTGAATGTCAGTATGACAGACTTCGTAATGTCGTTTTCCACTCCCCTGCTAAACTGGGGTATATTTTCCCAAAAGCAGAGTTTCTATTTGAAACCATGCAACTGCACGGTTCCACCTACGAAAGCTGCAAACAGAAGCTTTTGGGAAACGAACCCCTGACTTGTTAAAGATGAACATCAAGCGTTGCCTACTGACAGTTTGGTTCCTTGGGCAGGGTATGCCGACATCCTTGTCAAGCCCCGAACGGCACACTTATGCACACAGCCTGCCATTTTCACTGTTGTCCTCCTTTGTTTTTCACAATACCTGCAGAACTACTGAAAGCCACATGAGCACGTCCATGGCGTTTGGCTTACATTACGTTTGGGGGCGTGGTTAACACTGTTACGCAACAGTCTAGGAATTTCAAAAAACAGCCCTTTTCACTTCCTTCTTTTCCATATTTAAGAATTATATTTGAAAGTGGAAGAGTGTTTGATATTCACGGTATGTCATTTCCATGTACCAGACTCTCCTTTTGCAGCTATGCCGAGGGAATGTTATATTCATTCTTTGGCACCTTTAAATCTGACAAGTTATCCAGCTAAGCAAGAAATCCTGATTTGTGATACAGGCCCCTGTTGTAGTTGTTGGTGTTCCAAAAAGAGCAAGCACAAAAGTTTCCCTGCCTGTGTCAGTCTTGGTTTTCTGACTTGTTTTGCTGGAATAGTTAACTCAAATTGTGACGTCATTCCCAGCTCTGACGTCCGCCTTCCAAGGTAAATGGAACGCAAAGTCAGGGACACGATTCCCTCATCGCAAACTTTGCAGAGTGGGGGGAGGGGCAACTGATGGTTCAACCATGATACATTTCACTGAAAGAAAACGGCACAGTACGGTCATGCAGGGATGCGGCTGAGAAATGCGTCATCTGGCGATTTCATGTTGTGCGAACATCAAAGAATGTACCAACACCGACCCAGATGGTATAGCCTACTACACACTTAAGCTACATGGTATAGCCTACATAAAGATAAAAAATACAGTGCAGTAAACAGACACAAGTATCAGCCTTTATTATCAAGATGATGTACATAATTGCATGTGCCTATACCTTTAAATGAAGTGCAACAAAAGCATCACCACAAACATGTGAGTAATTACACTATTATGCAATGACATTACGCAATGACATCACATTACGCTATGACATCACTAGGCGATAGGACTTTTTGAGCTCCATTAAGGGACCATCGTTGGTTATGTGGCCCTTCGTTGACAAAAACATTGTTATTTCATTACCAATAAAAATTACCACAATACTGCTAAACTTCTCCAATACCTCATTTTGCTAACTGGCTTCTAGACTGTTAGGGCTGAATATATTTAAAATATTCAGAAAATTAACCTTCTCCCCCACAGTCTAAAAATGACCTGTACAACGTTCCTGGGAAGTCTGCAAAAACATCCATGAAATATGTTTGGCAGGCAGATGGCTGTGTTCTCAATATGGAGGCTGCACCCTCGGTTTCTGCCACATATTCAATTTTGGAGCAGTTCTCAGGTGTAGATTTTCATCCATATATTGTTTTTGTGCAGTTGCAATAGGATCCATCAAAGCTCAGAGTAAACATCATAATAATATTAAATAGGGTTATCTTACCCTCTCTTTTCCCAATGAAACTATTCTGATTGATGGTACCAAACACAGCATTTACTGATGTTTACGTGTCCCACGTGTACAACTGGATCAGATCTTCTGTGCATGCACACGTCTCAGACATCCCACCGGCGCCAGTAGTTCCGGGAGTCTCCCATAGCAGCTCCCTGGCACCCAAAAATGATGTGCGGTGTCCCAGTAATCTGTCATTCTGCTTTTAACACCCAACCGTCTCCTTATATGTCCACAAACCTCTTTCAGTTCGACTGAAGATTCATTTATTCCAATCAAGGTGTTTACATAAAGTAATTTCATTCTGATTATTAATGATTTATTATGTGCCATGTAAATGTAGGTACCATATCTGCAAAGTTTAGAAAAGATCACACATATTCTTTGAGTTATCGCAGTAACAAGATTCTGAGGCTGCTCTTGTCTTTGCTACGACCATTCGGTGCTGCTTCAATTTTAGTGCAATTTGCCTCAAAATGTGTTCAGGTTCAAATACTGCGTGTCCACAAAGTTTAGAAAAGATCCATCAAGTTATTGTATTCGCAAGACCAAATGGGGAGTGTGGTGCTCCAGCTCTCTTCCCGCCAAAAGGAATACGTCTCTTAATAGCAGAGGTCTCATAAGGTTGCAGGCACATGCAAATGTGGAAGTCAACGGGTGGGAGCACCAGAACGTGATCCAGAACAACCGTCACGGTGCCGATTGAATTCAGTCGTGATTTCGGCTTTTTTAACTCATCACTGGAACATAGAAATCCTCCAAGAGAACGTTGCTTTTACGGTTACAAAACGGCTGTGGTGGACAGATACGCATGCTTCGGGTAAGGTGTGTTTTGAATTTACCTTTAAATCCATAACCCATTTTCAGGGAACAGAACTGCTGTCATTCAGTAATTATGGCTACCAGACACAAACTCCTTTGATTTTTTATTGGGCTGATTTTAGGAATTCCAGTGCAATAAGCTGGGCCGGGCTCCTTATCTTCAACGTGAGGCCTCTCTGCATGCAATTTACTTAATGAAAAGGGAATCATTACAGCTCTGTTAGATGATTAGTGCCTGCTAGCCCAGTGAACATCAGCAATCTTCAAACAAAGCAAACCCTGAAGACCGACTCGCTCCTGCAAGAACAGAATGTTATTGTCTTGTAAGCAATAAAAGCAAAAGGTATTTCGCAGGATGCCAGCTGATGCTCATCTATTGCTGAGAAATGTGAGGATGCAGTTTCGCAGATACCATGCTTGTTCATGTTGATAGTTGCAGGTTCTAGCTCTCGCTCCATCTGGCAAACATGAAACCTTTCGCTCACTGTAGACATTTCATATCATAATAGAGATAAAACATTCATATTACTGCTGATCTGTTTCAGTTATCAATAACATCTACTGATATATAAAGTCACCAAAACTGACTTTGATCCAGCCTCATTCATTAACACCCTGGATGTGAAACCATGTGCTACAGGCGTTCCTCCGCTTTCAAGCCTAATCCGTTCCCAGAAATCAGCTTGTAAGGTGAAATCTCATAAGTCAGACACAATTACCTTTAACTAATTAGCATTAATTTCAAGGGGAAGCATTTACACTAGAAAGCACTAAATTGGGATGAGATCACAAGATTGCAATGATAATCACTGGGCAGAAGCTGAAACGACATGCGGGCGCTGCCATTAGCGAGCTGACTGTGGCTGCCGAGGGAATTAAGGGGGCCCCCCCCCCCCCCGCCCCGGCCCGCCGGGGGGGGGGGGGGGGGGCCGCCCCCGGTCTCTTTTCATATGTCTTCCATGGCCCGCAGTCTGTTTCCTGTTGCACCGAAAGTCCTTCCCATCCGCATTGACATCCAGGCAGTTCACGCTTCGTTTAACGTTGAATTCAATTATGTAAACTGCTGCATCTGACCCCATGCAGAAAGAGCCCAATTTAATTACCCACAAAGGACTGCATTGTGCGTGCATGAGGGTCTCTGGGATCGGGGGGGTGATTGCGGTGGGCCCCGTGTGCGTGGTGGGGGGTGTATTCTGCATGAGTCATATTTGGGCAATGTTGTGTTTATCACATGCGCGCACAGCTGTCTGGATACGATACCATTAAAGAACAAAAATGATCTCATCTCTCATACGAAAATAGCGCCACGGTCATGGAACTGGCATCTAGCTTCCTGTGTAGCTGGGGGGGGGTGGGGTTACTTGCAAACAAGTGGTGAATCGCTCTCCCCTTCCCACCGAAACCATGGCTCTGTTAATTACAGTCTAGGATGAAAAAGATGAATGTATTCAAAGGGTCTGGTCTTCTTAGCATCAAGGGGACAGAGGTGACTGTGTGCACTGCTGGGGCGACACCCTGCGTCTGGCCCATGGACCGTAGAACGCAACTGAAGGGGTGGGGGGGGTGTCATGTCTGCTTGCTTTTGAAAAACTCAGAGTCTGGCCCCTCACTTGCCTCATTTCCACCAACACGGAGCTGGTGCTAGACTGGTTCTGGCTTGGTGCCTTTTGAAAACATGCCTGCGTTACCACCGACTTCAAAAAAGAATGGAATGGAAATGTTACATAGGCAGAAGTGAGAATAAAGTAAAGGTTGATGGCAGAGCTACAAAAGCAGTAGAAGCTGACTGTGCTCAGGTCAGCGTCCATGTCCCGGTTCTTCCCCTCCAGGTTGACTACAAGGTGCTCAGAGAGGACGTGGAAGAGGCGCAGCGGTCAGCAGCTTGGCTCCAGGTGCTCTGCCCGGACAGGATGCATGCGCTGGACGGCGAGGCCCGAGTCACCCTGCAGGCCTGGGAGAAGCTGGGTGAGGCCATGGCGGAGAACCGGGCACGGCTGCAGAACTTCGCACGGCTGCAAGATTTCTTCCAGAACTACCTGGCTATGATGTGAGTGACTCAGGAAGATGGCCGATGCTCCCCCTCTTCTGAAGGCTCTCGTGAGCTAGACAGCAAATCCTGCGCCAAAAACTGAATTAGAGCCCACGCAGAGGAACTCGCCTCTCACGCGTCCCACTCAGAGAACAAAGCATTCTTTCACCGTGACTCAGCCCATGTTCAAGGACAACTGTTTTTTTTTTTTTGGTCAGGCGACACATAACCGAGTCTTTTAATTGTGTTCCAAGATTGTCATATTATTTTTTATCACTCATACATCAATTATTGCTTTATTAATAATGCGATATTACTCACTTCAATGTCTGTGAATCACTGAAATACTATTTCACAAATTAAAATGGAGATGCATGGGTGCACCTATGTGAAATGCATCATTTGAATGCAAAACAGAGCAGAATTTCACATTTCTTGTCAGCCACCATTAGGTTCTGTAGGACATTAACTGATTCTTTCTGTAAACTAGGTTGAGAAGTGATTAGTTCTGAAGCTGCTGTGGGTGATTTCATAACAGCTGGCTTGTGATATAAATCCTGGAAGCTAAGGCCTGGATTAGCATTAGCATGACAAGGTTTGCATCAAGTGTTCACCAACCCTGTGATGTTCCCCCTGCTCCAGCTCATGGACAGAGGACACCCGGGCACGTATCTTTGACAACGTCGGGCATCGTGGGAGCACGAGCCAGGAGCCGACCGTCACGGAACTGGATTTGATGATCGAGCAGAAGTTTGAGGAATTCGACGTCCTGGCTGCAGCAGGACAGGAGCTCATTGATGAAGAGCATCACCTTACCAATATGGTAAATGTCTGTGTTGTGCCTGATGCAGATATCAGGGAAAAACAAGAATTCACTCAAAATTTACCTCTGTAAATGGAAGAGTTACCAGCTCATCCTAAAAAAAAAAACATATGCTCTCAAAGTATTAAGAGATCTACCAAAATAGGTTGAAGGTTCCTTTTCTGTTGTTATAGACATTGAACTCTTTGTTGTGTGTGACATCTAAAGATCAGAGAGAGGACAGAGGAACTGCAGAGCATGCTGGGATGGATCCTGGTGCGCTGGAGAGCACAGAAGCACCAGTGGCATCTTGGGAAACCGAAGTTGGAGCCTAAGGGAGATGTGATTTACTCAGAGGCCACAGTTTGTACTCTAGCTCAACAGGTAGAGACCATACTCTTACAACCTCAGCCTCAGCCTTCCAGGAAACAGTCACCCTGGGATGCTGGCACTGTGGAACTGGACCTCTGTCAAAAAAGTTTAACATTTCCATAAAGGGAAACTCCATTTTGTAACCTTGGCAAAATTAATTGAAAACCTGAGTTTCCTCTTAAAATTTCCAGCTGTAAAAGTGGGTAATACTGAACACTGAAAGCTGTGTTGCACCAAGTTAAAATTAAGTACATGCAGAAAAGCAGAGGGTCTTAATATAAACACGAAACATGGGCAGAGAGTAAAAAGGAGAGGATTGTTAGCTAATATCTGACTAATCTTCTTAGACAGCTGGCTTTAGTTTTTCCTCTGCACACCAGATTCCACTTTCCGTCCCACACAGAGCGTGTCTCCGCATTGCGGGACCCAGCAGACTGCCAAGATGGCTGCCACCGGAGACACGAGTGGCCAGCATGAAGGATGCGGCTGGGAGCAGTCAGAGAGTGGATACGAGGTTATGGGCAGCATCAGTCCTAACGGGAACGGGAGCAGTGCAAGCTCCCCCGCCGAAATCCATCAAGGTCCAACGGCCATCGAGACACCTAGGTCACCCTTCCTTGTCATGAAAGAGCCAAGCAGCCCTGCACTGGGAGGCACAGTCAACCTCATCCTCAGTTTCGGTAAAATGGGGGACAGCCAGCTGCAGGTGCAGGAAGCCACGGAAGAGGCAGAGGTTACCGAGCCGGTTCATAGGGTGAGTATCCTGGCTGATGGCTGATATACTGCAATCCACAAAACATGCTGGACAGGAAGTGACAAAGGAAATGACAAGGAGTCTAACAGAGAAACACTTAAGCACAACATCAAGGTTGTGCTGAAAGTGGAGTTTCAAATGAGGAGTGTGCTTCACGCCCCATGCTCATGTTTGTTGCTGGAACTGAGGATGGTTCGTTGCTCAATATCCATAACCCATCCAAGAAAGTCAACCAAAGCCACAGTGAATGCAGCACATACTGGGGGGAACGTTCCCTACGCATCAAAAGCAGTAAAAATTCTTTCATATGCCATTCTTGCAGAGCAAATAAAAATAATACCCTTCCTTGCTAGCAAGAAAAAATTCTCATAATGCCTCGGGTTTAATAGATCAAGAGCTTGGCGTTAGGTCTTAAGCTGACAGTGATTGGTAGGCCAGTCAAACATGTTTGAGAACCCGAGGGCATCCATGGATGGTTCTGATCTGTGCGTTAAAGGGGAACCAGGAACATCACAGCCTTTGGGTATCGTGTTGATCTGACATCTGTATGTTTTTCTCTGTGCAGTGATGAGTTTCATCATCTCCACAGCCCCTCCCTCTGGCCGCCCCTCCGCCCTCGATATTCTTTATTTTGTTCTCCCTCTTCTTCTCTCCCTTTCCCTCAGCCTGCTGAGTCTCCCTCCTCTGCCTGTAAAAACTTTTGGAGCCGTTGCCAGGGCCTTTTGGGAAATACGTTCGGTAGTTTAAAGCGAAAGAGAAAGATTTACCGGCAGAGTGCAGACGAGGTAAACAGCGTTGCTGCATGTCCAGGGTTGGTGTTGCATGGGCGGTGGTTGAGGGACGGGGGCTTACTAACAAGGTGAGGGGGAGGGTGTCTCCTCGCCCCGTCTTTGTCGACTGCATCTCTCACAGCCTCCCTTGCCCAACTGTTGCCACACTTTTGCTCTGCCATGCATGGAACAGCAAGGGCAAAAGTGAATCTATTGCTACCCTTCAATGGGTTCTCTTGGTCATTAAAATGATGGTTGATTTGCAGTCAAAAGAACCTGAGAATGTGCAATTAAAAACCTAGCAGTTACACATCAGTAGGGTTGACTGTGTTACTAGTTGGTAGGTTAAGGTGCCAGTGACTGGTTGTGTTGTCTGTTTCTGTTAATGAAAACCTTTTGCATGCTGAGTGATGAACTGAATCGATGGTGCTTCTGTTCCTTTCTGACTGACATTTCTATTACATGTATTGACTCACAAGACTTCAAAACCCTAAAGCCCACTTTTACTCAGATGTCTCTGGCACAGTTATTTGTACTCCTGACCTGCTTTCCTCACCTCGTACAAAAAGCACAGATTTAAAAATGGGCCTCTACCCCACCTGCTTGCTACATGTACTGCTTTTCCGATAAGCCATAGACTTGGTTTGCAGTTAAGAGAAAACCCATCACCCGCAGGGGGCAGAGTATCCCGCAGATCCAATTAACGAGATTCCCAGCGTGTTTTGACAACACAATGGTGGGAAAGCACACTGCTGTAGCCTTTGGTCAGTCCACAACACAACAAGGCCTAGCAACAAGTGAGGGATTGAGTCAGGAACATCAGATGACGAAACTGAAGCAAACAATGGCCCAACTTCAGACTGGTTTTATGTCCCAACATACCTGAAAATATCATTAGGAATCATTGGTTAGAAAACAATAGAAAGCATGTACCTTGGAACAGTGACAGTAAACTTCAGATTTATAAAAGATTACGTACAAACAGGAACTCCGGATCTGTTTTAAATGTACTTCACAAAGCGGAGTGGTGAGAAAAAAAAACGGAACTTTGTCACGTTATGCACATGTTTTTTCCCAAAAATCTTACATTTTAGCTTGCAGAGCTTACAGTTCAACCATGTAACCATATGTGCATGGTATGTAAATACACATGCATATTTCCTGCTGAAGAAATCTGGTTTAAACCCCATCAGGATTTAAATGTGTAATCGGTCATGAATCCAGTTCCCCCTATACTATGGGTCCTTGTGGCGGTGTAGGCTTTCACATATGTGTGATATTTGTGGTGTACCCAAATACATGACAACAGAGAAGTGGCAAGGACAAGCACTAGCCAATTACTCCAGGCGGTTTTTGCCTACAAAGTTCACCACATGTCAGTTTCTGTCTCAACCACTGTTTTATGAGCATTTGACTCATATTGTTTTATATGGTTGGTCAAAGAGGTTCCGTTTGTATCGAAGTGCTGTTGTTCCGGGGCAGAACTTCGACATATTACTGCAACCGCTATAGACATGCCAGCATGGCAAATAGATTCGGTTGCTATTTGTTTACTATACTTATCGTCTCTCATCAAACCCATTCTATTCAGTCCTCGGGATGCCATTCCTACGAAATGCAGACACGGGCCTGACATCAGGCCAGATGTGTTCAGTGCGCCGTCCTGTGGAGTGACCACGTGCATCACTCCCCATGAATAGCACCTTAACCTGGTTCTTAGCAAGAGATGGCCAAGGTGTGATGTCAAGATTAGAAGAATACATGGGAAAGAATATAATTTATAATTTAAGAAAGTAAGCTGCTAGGATAACACAGACACAATCAAAACAGACTGTATGCAGGCATGTGAAAGACATGTGACGTTTTTAGTGAGGTTCTGATAGGAGACTGTTCCTCTGGTGTTTCTGTTCAGTTTTTATGGCGGACTCTCATCTTGTCTTGGGACAGAATAGCCTGTGTCCTGTACACTTCTTTTCCATAGTCGCAAATATTTCCAGCCAGTTTTCTTGTCGATCTTACTCAGGTTCTCGTGTCTTGTACAGCAGTGTGGCCAAGTGTTCCTGTTCTGGTCTGATGTGTAATAAAAACGTCTGTGTCTTCAGAAGAATGCAAGGCTGCTATTGTGAGCATGGGGATTTTCTTGGATAACCCGGAATAATCATATTCACAGTAGTTATCAGGAACCCAGAACGTCAGTACTGAAAAGTGCTCTTTTCTTTCCTTTTCAGGTGAGTACCTATTTGCATGTTAAGGACAACAAAGCCGCCTCGCCTGAGTACGAGAACATTACTCTGCCCCGCAGTGCCACTAAGGTTATGGTGCCAATGGCTTCCTCATCCTCGTCCTCCTCGGGCTCCTGTTCCTCCACCTCTCTGCTTAAGAGCAGCCCCAGCTCCGTCGTCGACACCCTGAAGAGGAGGAGCAAGAAGCGGAAGAGGAAGAGGGAGGAGAGGCGGCACACCATCCAGAGGGTAATGGGGGAGGAGCTGGCAAAATCTGTGCCCCCCCCTTTGGTCCAGCAAGTTATACACAGCACAAACACTTGGCCTCTAAAGGAGAGGAAGAAGGTCTCAAAAGAAGCAGCACCCCCAGGTGGCACAGAGACCCAGGACTATGTGAGGAACCCCCTATTGAAGGACATAGATGCTGAATGTACAGGAGACTCACTCCTTGATCAGACTGGTGTAGAGAAAACCCCAGGTTCAACCTCGGTGGAGCATGGCAAGAACCACTGCAGATATCTGTCTTTGGGGTCCGTGCTGAGCTTTGACCTGCCCAAAGATTTCAGCCTGATCCCGAGCATCCCTGATGTCATAACAATTTGCCCTGCAGATCCTAAAGGAACAGACCACCTCAGAAATTACACAGACCCCCTTGACCCCAACAGCCGCTATTCTTGCACGGAGAGACACACGACAATGACTACGTTCAAACAAACACATTCACCGCCTGTCTGCCGAGAAGCATCCAAACCCAGCCCAACAGGGAAGTTGACCACTTCTGTTGTATCCCATGGCATTCCACCTCCAGAAAGGGTTAAGCCTTCTCAGAATCACAGTCAGACCACAGTAAGAAGTGACCTATCAGATCTCCAGTTGAGTTGTCTCTCGGGTGTCAGTGGCCAACATGAACAACTTGGTCAAGAACAGGACAAAATGGCTGTCATTCTGGACTTCAGTGGACCCATGCCCAGTGAAAGCTTTATCCCATGTGTGCTTAGAGAGGAAGAACACCTTAACACGGATGTTAATGCCGACAAATCTACTGTAGTTTCTACGAACCATATGTGTCCTAGTGTCCACACTAAAGTTCAGGACCTCAAAGAACATCGGTACCACAAGAACTCCATCTCAGGC
This sequence comes from Mormyrops attenuatus, assembly GCA_026777985.1. Taxonomy (NCBI): domain Eukaryota; kingdom Metazoa; phylum Chordata; class Actinopteri; order Osteoglossiformes; family Mormyridae; genus Mormyrops; species Mormyrops attenuatus. Next base: position 4,055,368 of record JAODKC010000043.1, read on the forward strand.
TCAAATGTAGCCTCCAATATTCACAAATGCCCCAGGGCTTCTGCAGGTGGGATGGAGAGTTCAGTAGGCTTGGGAGCATATAGATCAGAGAGCATGAGGATCTGCACTGAAGCAGCACACCAAGTACCCTCTAACCTCCTTAGGGGGACGGTGGGTAAAGCAATATATGTACAGACAGATAACTGTGATTGGGACCCTACTGGCTTCAAGATGAAGGTATTACCCACTGCAGAGGACAATGTCCATCCAGACCATCAGCAGTTTGAGGAGGAGGAAGAAGAGCTGCAGGACATCTGGAATCAGACCAATGGCTACCGGCAGAGTATATGCTCTGACATCATGTACCAGACACACCAGGAAGAAATGGCAAACTTTCCACCCAGCCAGCCCCAAGAACCACGCACCCAGGGTCAGGCCATGCTCTACAGAAAACTTGTTACTGCCTCAGCACCCAACCTTCTGGTAGCAGAGTTCAGGCTACCACCTTCGGTCCAGTCTCTATTAGGCTACAACAAAGACCCAAAAAGAGAGAGCAAGAGCCTTTCCAAGGAGGACAGGAAGTCCTGGGCTGCATTCCCCGAGAAAGAGCCAATGAGCGGGCAGGAATCACTGGTAAATGAGACAGCGTCCAATTCCATGAAGCTGCCTGACATAGAGGACCAGGAAAAATACATCTACCATTACAGAGAGGAGGAGGAGGATGAGGAGGATTTGAAAGAGGGCACAGGTTGTCCGAAGGTGAGGGCCATCTTCACAAAAAGTCGATGAAATCCCCACATACTAGTTGACCCACCTGCAGTGTTTCTGCGTTTGTGTTACTGTGGCAATAGTTCACAGCACAAACACAAAAGGACGTCATAAGAAAGTTGTTGCTTTCATTAAATACGCCTAACTGCCAGTAAAGGTTAATCTTATTCTAGGTCTATATTTTATAGCTATACAATTTCAAGTTTATTAATGTAACCATATTTATGTCCAGGACATACTGGAATATTTACTCTATCAATGTTTTGTCTAAATGGTTAAATGTTTCAATGTTTTACCTAAATAATCGCTCTGTTCACTTTCTATATCCTCACCTTTTTGTAACACACCTAAAAATGTAACATTCGAATATTTAATCTCTGGCGCCATCTAGTGGTCAAGCAAGAGACATTTGACTGAGTGTTTTCTATTTTGACCTTGTAAGTTAGAACATCTGAACACTCCACAGGACCAATCCATGAGCCTGTTCTCAGTTCACATGGGTCTAGAGGAAGCTCGCTATCCGGCAATGGGCTCAGATTGTGACAGAGATGAACACAGAAATACAACCACCCCAGGAAGGCACTGTAACTCAATGGTATGAAATAACTAATTGCTTTTCCGATAGACAATTCACTTCTACAGTGAAATTTCAGAATAAGACTAGAATAAGAAAAATAAATTTGAAGCAAACCCCAATTTCAGATTCAAGGATTAGAATTGTTCTTCTTCCCTTAAGTGGTACCAGTCAGCCGGAGTAGATATCGATCTGTACAGAAGGCAAAGAAAGGCTGTGCCTGTCCATACACTGCTAACAAATAAAACGTATAAATAAAGTTCTGCATACAATGGGGGACTCTCCTGTTTCAGAATGGAGGGAAGCCTGAGTTCCAGTCAATGGAGGGGACGTTGGAGAGGAAGCACAAGTTGCAGTTAGGAGGGAAAAGGGTAAGAGGAAGGGCTTCGCAGTTTTGGTGGGTGGGTCCTGTGGGAGGAGCCTCAGTTTAACGTAGCTACATTTTATCGCCAGTGATTCTGAAACCTCTTCAGCCATTTGTCACTGACCTGACGCTCTACTCCTTCCAGGCTCCATGTCGTGCGTGGAGCACATACCACACCGTCCTGTTCAGGCAGACACTTTGCTTCTACCAAGACCGGAAGGACACACTGAAGGTAAACCTTATAAATGGGGGCTGGAGGACCGTGTGGACAGGGGGTGTGGATCCTCATGCTCCATCAGGAGCTGCCCATGCACATGTATGCTCACAATACATAGAGTCGTTATGAACATAGCCACATACTCAGTGGGTATTTCTCAATACCATGAATGCAAAGATAGTACTTGTGGTCTTGGCAGGATTGGTCTTGCTAAACTGTCTTCCAAGAACGAACTTGGGGTGCAATGAATCATGGGATTGGTCTTGTTTGGCGAGGATGCAACTGCTGTATCCTTGACATTTCAGGCAGAGCAAGAACAGCATCTGGGGATTTTTTACCATCCTCTGTACTTGTGTTCTTAGTATTGGAAGTGGTCTTTGGCATTGGAAGATGACATAAAATAAGTACACGAGAACGCAATTACGGTCAAGTACGCATAACGAGATTCACCCAGGGTTTTTCAGGTCAGTCTACGTGGACCACCAGACAGCCCACATTTTTGCTCCCTCCAGCTCCCAATACACCTGAACCAAACTAACAAGTAATCAAGAAAACGAATACCTGGTACAGGTGCATTGTGAAGACAGCAAAAGTCTGGGTGTCCCCAAGCACTGGGTTGAGAAACACTGGTTACAAAAGTTTACCATAAATTATAAATAATAAATTCATGAGCTGTTCCCATAATCAGAACCCGGTCTTGTCTTAAAACCTAGTTAATTTTAAAAAACAGCTCGTACAAGTCTAAACACCATGTCTGTAACTTTCTGTTACTGCTGTGGTCACCGCGCAGTGCTCCGTGGCCGGGCTGCCCCTGAATGTCACTGGAGCCGAATGCGTGCCAGTTCCGGAGTACAGCAAACGGGCCAACTGTTTCAGCCTACGGTGAGCGAATGAAACCTCCCTCAGTCATCCATGACCCTTCACCATGTCGTACACCACTCTCAGATTGACGTTTCCATCGTAGCTGTGTTAAGTCAAGTCCCTGGGTGCTTCGACCCTCCATCCAATATCACTCTCTGTCCCCCCAGGCTACGCGATGGGTCTGAATACCTTCTCAGCGCCTCCTCCCGGTTTCTGATGAAGAAATGGATGCTGAAAATCCAAGCAAATTCAGGTACAGCATAATTAAATCCATCTGTGGCCTCTGTACTGTAAAACTGCACAATATGTTCTACAGCACAGGCCTTCAGTTTGTCTAAATCCAGCATTCTTATGTTTATGTTGTCAAACTTGCACAGCACATGCACTGACTAATATAGCTCCTGACAAACTGTTTTTTTGGGGAACTCTTTGTAGAAGAGATATTTCTTTCTCAAAGAAACCAGGCACCTTTGTGATTCATGTTCACCTACTTTTGAATTTTTGCTGGAGTGAAGTGCATAAAAATGAGGCAAAAACATTCCCGGAAAAGTGTAAACAGGCCTTCCTGTGTGTCTGACAGTACTCAGTGAGACAGACCCCCCCAGACCCCTGCCCCCAGCCTTGGTGGAGGACCGCACCCTCAACATGTAAGAGCCGCCACTCCACGTGCAGGCAACCTCCAAGATAGTGACAGCCTCCTGCCAATTGCCATGACTCGCCACGCGGCACACCTGTCACTCAGCGGCACATCTGTCACTCGGCGGCACAGTACAGGACATAAAAACAGAGATGCACCTGCTGCATGCAATACACCAGTGCACTGCAACTGAGAATAAAGTGCAAAAATTTCCTATAAAAAACTTTTATAATTTTTCTAATTTATTCTATTTTCTTTTTACATCTTTGTCAAAGGGTGAGCAAGCAAAGTAAGAATTTCATTACATGGTTCTAACATGTACATGTTTTTTACTGTGTATATGACGATAAACTTCTTAAACTTAAAAATTTGGCGATTCGTTTTCATAGGTGATTGTTATGATTATTTTTAATGCCAGGCTTTCAAGTAAGGCCTTTTTTACAACAGTGCAATTCACAAACTGAACACTAGAGGTAGTATGAGTACTACAATTCCAAAGCTGACGCTCTCTGAGTAAGACACCATTCACCATCTGAGCTGACGGTTTGATCCAAGTCGACTTCTCTCTATTCACGGTGGCAATCGAGTCCGAGTGCTTTTCTTTGTTGGAGATGTCAATTTGATTTATGAGCGGGGCAACTTTCAAACGGACATTCATCCTGCTTCCGGCTACTTTCCAACCACAACCGGTGGACAAAAAAACGCCGCCGATGACAACAGGGGTGGCGTCGCACCATCCTCTCCATTGGGGTGCAGCCAGGCGGGCACAGCCAAAGGAAAAGAAATTGTGGTCCTGCCCAGAGACAGCGCTCAGATTCCAGATGGACACCGCAGGAACCTGCAGGACCTGTCCTCAGCCTCCTCTTCACACAAAGGTCATTACACAGTTAAATATTTAACACTCAAAGCTGTCAAAACACACAAGACATGTTTAACTGTCTGCCAGTTAACACGTACGCCTGAATGCATTCTAGAATGTGATTGGTCAGTCTCTCTGCTCTGATTGGAGGAAAACGGTACCCGATTAATCCGCATTGGCTGGCAGGTACCGTAATGCCAAAATGTGACTGATGACCACTGAACCCTCTGCCCCTCCACAGGATATTACTACGGCTCCCTGAGGCAGAGGCCGCCTCAGAGTCCTCCAGAGACCGCCCCCTCAATCCCACGCACTTCTTCCCCTAGCAGTAAACGCCGTTCTCACTCCTTTACCTCAGGTACCCTCATTACCACCACCGCCACCACCAAAGCACATAAGAAACAGCACAGACACCCTCTCCTCACTGCTACAACTTCCTCACCCTACACTGCAGCTTATATTTACCTTTCAATTCTTTATCATTGAAAGCTATGGCTGACCAGTTACCACTTACCCCTTGTACTTGCCCCCTTGAGAAAGTGGTACAGCACATGTAATTCATCCTTATACATCAGGAGGCATAGTGGTTAGGGTACAATTCAAGGCAGTACTTCGAAAAATTTGTTTTGAGGCAACAGCCAGCTGTAAAAATGGATGAAGTACGGTACTGTTGCCCTGGGTTCTGCTACACAAATAAATGCGGGAATCTGATCTCCCCTGCAGCCACATACCAGAAGATCACCCCCGTGACTATGGCCCCAGGCAGCCGCGATGGCGGCTCCAGCTACACAGTGACTCTGTTCATCAGAGACCAGCTCTCGGAGGCTGAGCCCGCCAGTGCGGGCCCAGATCTGGCCCCGGCGACGTCCTGGACGCAGGGACCGCTCACGGACTCACCCCACGGTAGGAGCTATGCGTCCGTCCCGCGGCCGTGGAACAAATCCGTCTTCAAGAAGTTCTTTGGGAAGAGGGAGTGACCGCGGTGGGACCAGGCACATGATCTCCAACCTGGCGAATGGCGAAAATGGCGACTGAATCCATGCGAAATCACTGACGCCGCTGAGTGTTTAAGTTCCTGTGTGCAGAGCACATTGAGTTGCCTTCTTTGTTTTTGAATATTTATGTTTGACAAGGAAAATGGTTGAACCCACACATTTGCTGTTGCTTTGTTATCATTTTTGTTATTTCTGCAGTTATGTCACTTGTTTGTTCCATTTCTTGACATACACTCAAAATGTTCACTTTGTGTGTACAAATTCTTAATTCATTTCAAACACATACTCAGCTAGCTACTAAGTAATCGTGAAACTCGATTTAAATCCTACTGAAAGACTAATTTAACAGAATGACGTTCACTAAAGCTTTGTGATGTACCAGTGTGAATAATATGAAGAGGAAACATCCAGTACAGCTTCATCGACTGTTGCCATTCCTTCTCATGTTTTTATGATGTGTTTTGTTTGATGGATGCATTTTCCCAAAACTGTGCAGTTGATTCGAATTAAATACCAGATTTGTGTAACAGAGACTACTTCTATGTTGTTTTCTGCCCAAACTGCCTAGTGTTTGCTTCAGTCTGGGCATTTGGATCAGACTTTGAACATCTAAAATCCAATGATGCTCACAAAAAAAAAAAAAAAAAAAAAAAAAAAATATAAACAGTGAGTATGAAACCGCCCCCACGCCCCCCCAATAAAACTTCCAGGTTAGAATTAGATAGATCACTGACATTCTCCATCAATTTAAATGTCAGCCAGGCAATAACACAGAAGAAATGAATTGCTTCTGACTCCCAATGTCCCATCAACTTTCCGCCCATCCAGAGACACAAAGACCAATAATATTTGCACAATAGACAATTACCCATCTATCTCCTATCAACACTGTTTATCCTATTGCCTTGGTCAATGATTAACAGCTTGTGTACCCTTCAGCGCTGATCAATAGCTGTGAAGTCCGGCATTAACTTTACAGATTAGACCTTCCTCCATAATAAATTTTATTGATTTCAAGAGCTTAAATCCAAAAAATGCAAAGCATTTCCCAGAGCTAAAATTAAAAAGAGATATATGAATCCTGAATGTCAGAGCGATTAGGTGCTGCGACCTCCTGTTAACTTGACTTCCCAGATGAATAAAACCACTGGTGAAGAACAAAGGATCAGCGGGTTGAACAAAACCCTCTGCACTTTAAGGTTGCTCCACACATTCCGGCTATCTCACAATCACCCAAATGAGGCAAGCTGATCTCGACTCACTGACGGCCAATCAGGGTAACACTAAACACTAAGTGGGCGGGGAGGTGTGAAGCTCTAATAGGGATGCAAGCACTGCTAATTCAACCACTGTGTGATTTTTAAATCTACTGCAGTGTCACGGTGCTTCATGGCACTGATCAATAAAACAACTAATCATAACATGGATTGCTAAAATGCCAGAGTAGGGGGGCTAACCCATTTCAATTAGCCAGTATTAGATGCCTAATTAAATTCCCCTTAGGACATGCATATATGCTCTTCCGACTAGTTTGATCTAAAGAAGCAGCGTTTGACTATGTTAATATCTGAACAGGAATACATTTAAGATGACATCCAGTGAAAACAGGTCATACCACAATGAGTCACTGCCATGTTCCACAGCCATATCGAGCCATCAAAGCACTTCATGAGAGGAAAATTGGAATAAAGCTCACGGTATTACCTGCATGCAATTCTTTTTCTCAGCAGTTTATTTATTTATTTTTTTAAACTGGGATCGACAATATTATCCACAATCGTTGAACAACACTGCAAAACCCATATTATATTATATTATATTATATATATGTGTGTGTGTGTGTGTGTGTGTGTGTGTGTGTGTGTGTGTGTGTGTGTGTGTGTATTTATTTAGGCTTTGGTGGGATTACATATTATTATTTTAAATAAAGACACTAGTTTTACATGGAAAAAAATAATTAATAATAAAAAAAAAATAAATCAGTTTCCTTGAAAGTAAAGTAAGAAGCTACAGGTGTCATCCTAAGGGAAGCCAGCTTTTCCTCTGAGAACGGAAGGCAAAGATTAGATCTTTAATTGCAAGAGGACTCTTCTATTTGCATGGGGAGAGCTTAGCTGTAGCTTACAGAAGTTCATAATGTCACTCAGAAGCGGGCATGCCGCGTGCTACGCCGGCTCTCTCTCAGAGTCCGCTGCTTTCACGTTACAGAAATCGGCGGTGAAGCCTTGTGGTGCAGAACGGCACTGGCGTTTATCTCAGGGTATGGCCAAAAGCACAAGCAAGAGACTGCCTCAGCTTCCAGACGCCCCCCCCCATACATCTGTCATTCTTTTATCACAGCAGAAGGCGGGGATAAATTAAAACAGGCCAGAAATGTAATTGGGGATTAAACAGGCGAAAGTCGATGTGTTCAAATCAAACTGAATTTTTAGGTCAGGTGTGCATATCACGGCTTGCAGCAACACACAGCGTGTGTGTGCATGCGATGGTTTTGTGTGACCACCCTAGACATACTTATCAGGTAATACCATACATCCAAGGGATGATACACCAGAATGAAACACCAAACGAAAAACAAGGAATACAGCAGCAATCACTGATAAAAGGAGAAAGTGCAGCGAAAAGCTTCTGGCATAATAAAGCAAAAAAAAGAAAGACAACTGGACTAGGATGCGACCATCAAACCAAGAATTTCTACAGGATGTCATTGACTGAAAAGCACTTCAAACTCAATTTGACATTCTCGTCTTCCAAAGGCTGCCCTTACATCCACTCAGAGACTGAGAAGGTGTAATCCTGACGAATAATCGCAAACTACCGACAGCCAAAATCAGTCGCGTCATCTCTATTGTCCCAGAACATGAAAATGCAGACGTTCTCCACCAAGGCTTTGCCATATACATACTGGGTTGAACAACCTCCAATCTAACACCACAGAGTAGGTAAACAACCAATGAAGAGAGGCTGTGACCCAGACAATCATGCTTAAATGCCAATGAATGCCACATGGACTCGGGTCCAATAAAAATGCAGACTTTGAGAAAGTCAGAGGACACTGGGGATATAAACCAAGGAACATCCATAGGTTTTCCATTAAAATAAAGAGCTGATTAATACAAATAATATTTGCTTACCAGATTGCATATAAAGAACCAAAACACAGTAACCTGATAAAGTGTCCAGACAGTGGTTGTTTTATATAACCGCGTGTATGAATGGCCCACAGTAAGAGGGGGAAAAAAACAATCAATTAACAGTAATCCACACTGGAATTGATATTTGTTACAGGGGAGGGGAAAAAATCGAATCTAATAGAAGTTACTTAAAGTCTCAGCTGGGCAGCCCAACGAGTAATGGAACACGATCCGTGAGAGACTAAGTTTAAGTACAAGATACCTCTGCACAGTCTAAATGTCTAGTTTAAATGTATTGGAATAGATCAGTGGAAAATGAATGGACTCAGCCCTAAATTAATGTTATTGGATTGGAGTTGTTTTCACACACCCTCCTACCCCCCTTCATGGACACCCGTCGCAGCATGGGCACAATTTCCAATCACTGGCGATCGCCCGGCGACTCCGGCAACAGTGTCAGGTCTAATTTGTTTTTCATCTTTCAAACAGAGATAGTGCCAGATTATTTTCTATTCTTTAAACCTATAAAATGATTTAAAGGCAACCACTGCTGCCTACTTTCAAATTAAGATCTAATAGTGGCTTTCAAACGGGGACTGTCTGCCCCTCGTGAAAGAGCAATGGAGGGGTTCACTCGGCAATAAATACTTCTGATGAAACAATCTATTACTTCAGATTTCTCTCCTGAAACCAACAGTGAAGTCAGGCCTACACAGTATAAGGCCAGCCCCTTAATTGGTCAAGCTGGTTAGGTCAAAAGGTACATGTGCATTCAATTGTGGTGCCATTGAATTCCACCCACCCCCTGCCATCTTGGAATCCAGGAACTTCCAGTTCTTATTGAGAGACATTTTCTCTTTCTAGTCCCGCCACCACAATGAGGAGCTAAATGAGATGAAATGGATGGCAAGCAGGACGACAAACTTGGTGGTGGGCAGACCTCTGAAATTATCCGTTAATAACGTTGCTGTTTACTCCATTTACCTCCCCATTAGCCCAGACTTACACTGTTCCCCGCTCCCCGAGATCGACCCCATTGATGGCGGACCATACTGGGATAAGGCAGGAACCGATTCAATAGGCAGTCACCCACGCATCTCCCATAATTCAATTTCCCATTGAACCACAAAGTGAGGCGCTCTAGGGGGAAAAAAAGCTTTACCTATGAAGTTTGCTTGAACCTCAGTGACACGGCAATGGCTGGACTGAATCCAGTATCATTTATTTTTAATTGCCTTTGCAGCAGTTTACTAAGCTCCCCAAGGATCGATGAGGCAGACACAGACATGTTTGAGACACCGGGGGGGGGGTCACTAATGTGTAGTGTGGAGCGACTCGGACATTACGTCTGGCTAATGGCGTCTTCGGTACTTAACAGGGACAAATACTGGAAAGTACACGCCGGCATCACAATGGAGGGATTTGTGTGTGTGTGTGGGACAAAATGACAAAGAAAGGAGTGTTTACAGGATCTCAGCTTCCATTTGTTTGTGTAAACATGTCTAAATGCAGACAGCCTCAATATTACCCTGTCCCCTCAAGGCAGAGAGATCCAGAACCCAAGCCATTTGTTGGCTTTACCAATCACATCAAAAAGTGCAATTTTTATAGGTCAGTGAAGAGAAATTTAAATAAAACTTATGATACCTTAAAGGACTCACATGACAAAAGAATGCTTGCTGCAAATAAACAAAAATCTCTCTCTTCAGTCCAGGCAGCCGGCTTCTGATGCCTGTGAAGATGCATGTTTGAATCTCCCGGAGGCAACTTCTCAATTCCTCAGGCTAAATATAAACCACAAGAGTTTCCTGCCTCCTCTTCAACCTGAAACAACTGTCACTGTGCAAGTTTAGTACAAAGACTGCTCAGAGATGTCGAGAAGCAGGAGGGGGAAACAGCACACACCTGTAAGGCAATTACAGATGCCAAATGCGTTTGGCTTAAGTGATGAAGTCATAGTATACACAGCCCATCTCTTAACAAGCAAACAGACTAGCCCATCTGAATCTTTTCATACATAATTGGGAGGCTCTTCATTGTAAGTTAGAAAAATCAGTGGAAGTCCGTAATCCTCTACTCTATCCTATTAAAACTGAAGCAGGGTGGCTCCCCTGACAACTTGAAAACCCCCGTTAATTTGTTCCTTTCTTACATTGCGGGCGCTGAAAGCCATGTACGAGTAACGGGAGCTGACCTTGGAGTCAGGAGGAAGAACGTAGCCGACAAGCTGATGAGGTGAGAGCAGGGAGCTGGCCCAGTTCATCACGTGACACACACATGAGCAACACACACTTAACCAATGTACTGATTACACGAATTATCGATAGTATTTCACATTCTTTTACACAAATGCACCTCAGGTACACCTATTGGCCAGGTACATCAGAAGACACCGGATTACATTAAACCTTGATTACAGTGCAATTTCTACTTCACTCATTTTGTTTCCTCAGGTCCCTGAAGAGCAAGCAGGAATAAACATACCTGTGAACAGTATTAGATCATTGAAAGTGGTTAGAAATACTGGGTAAATTTTGAGTATGGAGCAATAATACCCACACATGAGTCTTAGTACTAATACGGCAAGATCATGGCTCGAAGCTCCCCCACGAATGATGCAAGCTGGGAGGGAATTTGAGCTTAGCCATTTCAGCACTTACACAAGTGTAATAGTGATTAAATATAGTGCAGCTTCACTTTGTCATATGATTTAGAGATATTGGTATGCTAACATTTACTGAATTCATTTTGCCCCTGTGTACCATCACCACTGTTCTGTTACAAAACCTCCATTTAATCTTTTTTTGGTTCACTACCACTTTCTGTCAGAACTGAAAGCCGACTGGATTCTGTAGATGTCCTTTCAAAGACAGACAGCAAGTCCCAGGCAGGAGGGATTCCTCTCCTTCCCTATTTCCCTACTTAAAACAAAAGTGTCATCTATAAACTATTACTCATCCTCTTCTGTGCCCCATATCACTGGACAGAAATACTTGTGTAGGCTCAGGTTTTTACCCTAATAAAAAGAAACACTAAAACAGAAGGCTTGAAAATTGCACCGTATGCGTTATGTGGCAACACTATTGTCTGATCAAATCTCACTGAGAAAAGGCATCCACACACAGCTACACGGCGTAAACGGCAGTATCATGGCATCCACACACAGCTACATGGTGTAGACGGAGGTACCACGGCGTCCACACACAGCTACACGGCGTAGACGGCGGTATCACGCCATCCACACACAACTACGCGGTGTAGACAGCGATATCACGGCATCCACGCACAGCTACGCAGCGCAGACGGAGGTACCACGGCATCCACACACAGCTACGCCACGTAGACGGTGGTACAACCATATCCACACACAGCTACGCGGCGCAGACGGCGGTACAACCGCATCCACACACAGCTAAAATGGAAAAATGATTGGTTCATAGAGAACCAATCAATCAGATTGTAGGAGGCAGGACTGAGAGATCTGACTGGTTGGTCCCGCCTCTAGCTGCTTGGACACACCACCTGTACAATCTGATTGGTTCTCGCTCTGAACCAATCATTTTTCCTTCTGCCCTGAGCACATTTTTGTGCAAGTAAAACTCCCATGAGCTTCCACTGCATCCAGAAACTGCTATAGTTAATGTAGTGATTACAGAGAGGTGCCACCACATCCACAAACCATTTGCCACCTACCCAGTATTTGAGGGGTTTCCCCAACACATTTTAGACCCAGTGCTCCTCCCCAAAAGTGATTATATTTAATGTCAATCCCCACAGGCATGCTCCAATACATCACTTCTTCAGGATAAACCAGGTCGAAAAAGAAAAACAAAAAGAGCGAACCACTGGCTTTGTCCCGCCCTCACCCAGAGAGCGGAGACTCGTGTCAAGGCAGAGAGCGGGAAGAAAAACTAATTCTTACAATTCTCATCAGGGAAATGAAGCACTTTGCTATACTACCCCCCACAAAGTTACCACAGCACAGAAAAGCAATAGAGGGTAAATTGTTGAGTGGTGAGGGGCACCAAAGCGGAATCAGAAGAGAAATCAGGAGATGCAGGTCTCTCCATTGGTTTGCCATGAGCAGGGTAAACTGCTGCCAGAAATATGGTCCAAAGGACCTAACCAAGCAAACATGAACTTGGTCGGCTGATTTTAGTGGCAGCTTTGGAAAAGACGCAAAGCTTCCGCTGGTTTGTGGGGGGGGGGGGGCTGCATGGCCACACTTTCAGGACAGATCTGTGTTGGGTGCCAGGGTACAGTTTTTGTAGCGCGAAACATGGGGGCTTTTCGTGTCATCTCGCCATTCCATCATGCCCCCCTGCTAAGATCAAAGGCTGCAGAAGTTGGCTGAAGCGGGAGGGAACGTGAGGATATCTTTTTTTTTTTTTCTCCACTTATGACACATGACCACATCATGAAGTGTTGTTGCGTAAACAGGAAATGAGTAAACAGAATTACTACGGAGTCATATAGTGCAGGGTTTGGCTACATGAGGTCAGATCCAAGAATACAAAAACATTCCAGTCTGTCTCTGTTCACCAAATCACTGCTGACTCATGTCTCCATGATGGCTCCATGTAGGTGCTGGGGGTGGGGTGGGGGGGGCGAAGATGAAAGAAAGATGGCGTTAAGGCTTCCCCATCCCACAAAGCAAGAGGAATTCACACATGTAGCAAGAATGTAACTCTGAGAAAGGTCAGACTTAGGGAGGGGACAGAAGAAAAAAAACAAAAAATAATAATCAACCCCCCCCCCAACACAGGCACACTGTGACACATCCATAGATTGTCTGCATGATGAGCCCAAAGATGGTGTGTGGGGAGGTGTTTTATCCATACCATCATTTATTTACTCCCTGTATAATAGAGTATTATCTCTAAGGGAGGCGCGCGGGAGGAAGGTGTGCGGGAGGAAGGCATGCAGGAGGAAGGGAGGCGTGCGGGAGCACCATCAGTGTGATGGATGAAAAAACCGCAGGGCACCGGCCCACTTTCAGGGAACCGCCAGGCGACGCGCCTTTCTTATTTACGGCTGGGGCGGCACTAACGTGGCAATGCCGGCGACAACTTTGTGCATATTGAAAAAATAAATAAATAAATGCTAGGGGAATAAAATCCAAGACGGCATCAACTGCAAGACAGGTAGCTTAGCTCATTGAGCGTCGCATGCAGATGGGCGCTTTCTGTTTTTTTGAAATTCAAATTGTACAGCCTGAGAAGCCGCTGATAAGAGTAGAAAGTCAAACACAGGACTTAAAATCTAACAGGTGGATTGTGCGTAATGACAGAAACGGAATAAATATCATTAATAGCTAACAAATGCATCCGACTTCTTCAGGCAGGGGGAAAGGGGGAAAGCATTTATTTTATTTTTTTTTTTTTAAAGGCGGTATGTAGTGTTGGCAGAAAGAGGGCCGAGAGAAACAGCAGCTTTTCAGCCTAGTCTCTCTCTCAGGCCTCAGAGAGACTGTATAGTGTGTATACAGGTAACGGCAGATCACTACCATTTAGACACACTGGGAACAACGTTTTAGTCAGAGTAGAAAGACCAAAAATTTAAATTGAAGGAACCAAAAATAGGAATGTTAATTATTCAATCAATCAAATCAAATTTGAGACCACCATTTTAAACTATGTCTTACTTCAGATCTGGAATAAATTACAGCTGTGGTCCATATTGGCATGTCACAACTGCTTTAGAAAAGTTTAAACTCTGACTAGGCAAAACATAGGCTGCATCTCAAATCAATAAAAAGTAGTTTACATTTAAAGACTGGCTTCTCGTGTACAGATTACCTCACAGCTTCGTAATATTTGTCAAAGGCCTCGGCAATCCCCCCCGAATACGTCGTTCATCCCACAAAAAGAGCTTCGGCTAAACACTAAAGCATAAATCACAGCCTCTTTCATCTGCATCTCAAGCCAAAAATCTCAGCCTGCTGAGTTCAGGCTTCGGGGAGATTTTGGGCAGAGAGCCGGTGCCAGCTCCAGGTGCTGTGGGCTCCACACATTTTCCACCGTAAACTGTTTAAAACAAACTTTGTCGAGTGAAATTAAGACAGCACATGGAAGCAGAGGCCTTTTCCCATTCGTGCTATCAAAAAAGACAGAAAAGTGGTAAAAGATTTAAAAGTGCGGCTTGTATCCACTAAATAAAGTTCCCGAAACGTTTTATCACATTGGAAGAGACAGGCTTTTGGCACTGAAGAATTGAATACTCCGATAGACATTAAAAAGTGACTGAGCACTGGACTAACTTGGTCCTTTCATAATACAAAACTTTTTGATTCTTCCAAAGGCCCACCAGGATAGGGACAGGAATCGGTCACAGTGAGGTATGATCCCAGAGATTTTAGACCACTTCACCTGCACTCTGGTCACAAATAAAAATGACAAATGCACATGTGTCGCCATTCCTATCTATCAAGCTGCTGGTGTTGGAGCTCAATTGCTGTAAATCAGCAGTTTCAGGAAAAAGCTTCCCTGAGGACTGTGCGTGAGGTCAAATTAGGCTCTCCAGTCAGCAATAAAATCATCCACCAAGCGGATGTTACTTATATTAGGTTACAACCCTTAATTTGTTGCTTAGAACCCATGCGCTTATACCAACACAGTCTTTGCTTAAAAAATGGACCGTTTTTGGGAAGCTTGGAGAAATGCTGCCATCTTAAAAATGAATTCAACACCAATGCGGCTGTCTATTAAAAGTCTGTTCCTCATGAGCTAAATGCTACTGACGTGGTACTAAGCACAAAGACTGACCTCTGCCAGCTCAATGACACCAGCACAGAACCAGATACTGCACCTTCATTCAGAAGCTCCGGAATGATTCTTTCTAAGCCCATATTTGCAGAAACAATTGAAAACCTCAAAAGGAATCTCTAACCATTGGTGGGAAAAAAAGACTTGATATAACCACCTGAATCGTCTACTTGTCCAGCTCTTAGATTACAGGTCCCATGAAAGCTCATCCTTCTTAGCAGAATGTGGTGACCTTTACGGATTTAGTTGTGAATGCTGGAAGATTTTAACATGCGTATTAAGTAAAGATGGAACATTTTCAATAAGCATCTATCACCGCGTGACATTGTAGGATTCCAATAACACACGGCTCTCATACACACTTGATCATACCTTATGCACACGGCTCTGTGGGTTGGGGGTCTCTGGCCCGTGTCTGCAAGGATGCCGGTTAACGGCCAGCAGAGTATCGGATCATATCACTCCAGGCCAGGGGTGTCAAACTCCAGTCCTGGGGGGGCGGAGCCCTGTGTAGCTTAGTTCTTTCCCTGTTCCACCACAAATGATTCAGCTGAAGTGCTGTGCGGTAATTAGCACAAGGAGTTGAATCAGGTGTGTTAAATAAAGGGAAACCCAAAAATGTGCAGGGCTCCGGCACCCCAGGACTGGAGTTTGACACCCCGGCTCCAGGCGGTTCTCGTATGGTTCCCCAATGGTGAAATAATCTGCCCTTCTGGTCATCCGAATCCATCCCCACCTTCTCAGTGTTCCTGCAACATCCTTAACGCTGCACTTTCAGCTGATTTGAACAGTATTCTTATTTGGTCTCCTTGGTTTATTTGGAAGACGTTGTGTAGCTCTTGCTCCCATCCAACCTACACTCATACCTGGGCGTTCATCAGAAGCTCAGCCTAACATAGACTTACACCCAGTCGACTCCTCGACAACATGTATGTTTGCAATGTGCCGTTTGCCTCATGTGTACGTCGCTATGGACAGAAGAGTCTGCTAAATAATTTGAATTTCATTTCATCTCATTTAAAAAATTGTTTTACTTAACTACCCCTTCCATGTGTCCAGTAGAGAAAAAAAAAAAATGGGTAATGCTTTACATTAACTGCACCTTCATAATGCATTCATTGAACATTCAGTGCACCTTCATAATGCATTCATTGAACATTCAAAAGTTAAGTATACCTTAACACCCTAACGTTAATGTATCATAAAGCTGTTAAGGTATGTCAGGAAGCTCCATGAATGTACTACGACTGCATAATGAATGCATTATGAGGGTGCAGTTCACGTAAACCGCTACCAAAGAACGTTATGACAAGGTGCTTCATTGCAGTTCTTTCCTCACCTATATTAATAATTGGACTGTAAATTTCAGCTGCGGCAATTATTGTTGAGACTGCATTACTACAATAGAACACAGACAGGTTCTGAATGAAACGGCTCCTTAAATACAAAAGCAGTGTTGAAACTATTGACAGCTTGGCACTGAAGACCTGTATAAATGGATGCGGTCGAGCCAAACACGCAAAGGGAGGGAATCTGAACACACATTACCTGCCTGCAATTTTCCATTCCTACTAGACTACGCAGTTTGCTTGACCGTACATATTGGACTCATCCTTAAAATAAACACGTCCTCATTACACCTTGTTCCAGACTTATTCGCGGTGGCTGTAGTCAGACCTCTGCATAAGCTGCCACAGATTGTGTTTTCAACAGTTATAGTGCCTGCCACGGCCCTGCAATGTTTCTTCTACCGCTTGGGAAGATATGAAAGTACGAAATTAATTCTCATTCATTTGCTGATGACAGACTCCTTCCAATCAGACTCTTTCCACAGTTTTAATGAAGGTTAACAAAAAAAGGATAAGCAAGAATTCTCTAAACTCTGAAAAGAAAAAAGCACCTTCGTTGGCTGATTTATGTTCATGTCATGGGGTCATCTTGTAACGTAGGTGTCATTCATTAACACTGATGTTACCCTTTAACTCATGATAGAATTTGGAAGCATTAAAAACTAATATATTAATGTGCAAGATGCACAAATGTCTTGATTTCTACATTGGATTATGCAGATCAGACTACGGCAGAGAAGTTATTCACGGTGGATGAATCCTATTACTCTTTGCTCAGCAGGAAGGATTATATGGAAAAGCAGAACGCGTGCTTGCACTGCACCAGGTGCCTCTTCGCCGGCGTGCCGGTAAGTCATGGCGGACGCAATTGCTACCCTTCGCTTACAGGGCACCCAAAGGTCAGGCACTGCTTACCTAAGAAGCTGATTAATGTCAACGATTCAGATCACAATGCAGGTCTTCCTGCGACGTCTCAGATAAATCAAAGGCAGTAAAGCCTTCAGCTGTAGTGCATAAAACAGTCCAGTAATGTTGGTCGGGGGGGGGGTGGTGTGGGACTGATAGAGGGCCTGTTATTTCAGTTTGTAAGGTGCCCGAGACTCTGGGTCCTATGTACTCCACTAGTCAAACGTTTTTGCACACCACAGGTTTTTCACCATTTTTCCATTTATTTCATAAACTGCAGATTTTTTTATTCTTCTTAAGCTTTGGAAAGTTGAGTGAACAAATAAAAGTCAAATAAAATAAGCTTCCTTGATAACATGGAAAGAGTCTGTAACAGTGCATGTCTGACATCCTATTAACTGGCTGTGTGATGACAGCAGTCAAATTTCAGGCTGTCCTTTAACTTTAAATGCACTAGTTAACCGTTTCATCCCATGAAACAAAGCAGTATTTAATATCTCTTGCAGGAAGACTGCCTCAATGTTTCTCTGCTGTTGAAACCTGCTAGAGGTTACAGACCAGGCAGTCTGTTTAACCTTCAGCTTACAGTCATCCTACTTCATGAACGCAGCAATTCGATTCCCCTTTGTTTTTTTATTTTTTAAACAAAGGCACGCGTTTTAACCATTGTGCTTTCCTTCTATGGTAACATTAACATTAGATGCATACCACGTTGCAATAAGGGTGCTATACAAAGATTATTTTCAAAAGAACTGATTGAGAAAAATTGCTTGCAAGCAGCGAAAAAAAATCTCAGTTTAAAAAGGTGTAGGAGTGAACTGCATATGTTTGAATTAATTTAACACAGCTTTATGCTCGCGGCACAAAGCAAAGTGTCATTTGCTGAAAAGTCATGACAGAAAGTGAAAGCGATGCATGTGAAGAGCAGGACTCAACTGGAAAATAAAAAGAAGGGTAAACTCTCAGGAACGCTGGCTCAGATTCAGAGACGATCCTAAAAAGAAAACTTCAGCTGTTCTCTAGGATGCCCCCTACCCAAAGTCCTTTATTTCTAAAGAACATTCTCCAAGCTAATGATGCTCGACACATTATCAAGCACAGCTTGCACTCCAGCAAATGGATTCGCCGCTAATGTTTAAGGGAACACTTTCCTCCACTGCTCCACTCATTAGATTCATTTGGGTTCTCCATCTGAGATCTGTCAGCTGAGGACTGACATCCCGGTGAAGCATGCCACACAAGGAGGGGTAAACAAACAGAAAACACAACATCAGGACAAAGACTTTAACCAGGGTCTAGACAAGGAAAACGTGAAAGAAAACCCTTTAGGCACTTGTGTTTTTCCCCCCATTTAAGAAAGTGTTGGGAGGGGGAGTGCCATAGTGCGTGACATTCTCCTGCTCTACTGGAAATATGAAACATTTCATACAAATATAATTTCATAATTCCAAAGTCAGGTATAAACACTTCAAGGTTCTTGTAGGTGAGTCGTCAGGGACTATTCTAAATGAGTTATTTCTGCCACATTCACAAAACTCAGGGTCAAATATTGCAATTATTTCGTAGGTAAGGATAATGGCTGCACCATAAATCAGGCAGAAAAGGCAAATCAATTTCAGTCTGACGGGGGTTTTAAAAACATCTATAAAGGACAAAGTTCCTGGCTTTTAGACTCAAAATATTTTCAGCAAAAGAAAATTAGCAAAATCAAAAAGGTCCAAGGTCTGTTTGTCCCAGTCTATCTTAACATGATTTAATGTTCTTCTGCAGCCAATACCACCATCAATCAGTCACACATCACTTTCCAGTAACCAGACAGGTGTTGGTAAAGGTGTTATTCACTCCGCACTGGGGCTATGTGAACCACAGAATGATGCCACGTGAAGACTCTCTCCCGGGATAAACATGCCACATTTTTAAGTACAAAAGAGATTAACTTCATCTGCTAAGCTGCTTGTACTTATCATGGGAAAGGCAATTCAAACCCTGTAGACAAGACGACATTGTGTTGAATGACAGCAGACAACATTTACATTTAGACGTACGGGCTTATTGGTGAGCGTAAAGGACCCGTGCTGCGCTAAATTATCAGTTCTGCATCACCCAGGATTTTAGCTCTCAATGTCTAATGCAGTCACTCGAGCTCGCAGGCTACCTTCTAAGGCAGGGATCCCCAACTTCTCAGGTAAACACCAGGAACAGGTATGGCTCATCAGACTGGATAGTAGCTCACCAGGTGCAGAATTGGAGACCCCTGTTCTAAAGGGCATCGCTACTTATGAAGGGAGGGATTTACTCTAGTCTCTTGGTAAAAAAAAAAACAAACAAACAGACAACGACGATGACAACCAACTACTGGTTCAGCCAATCCAAGTGCCGTACAATTTGCAGAAGGGTATATCTATGCCAGGATTCATTACACTTTCTACTCTTTTTTGCTCAATTAGTTGATGACGTGCTTATTTTCTTTACTTAACACCGTGAAGTTCTGGTAATCCCATTAGGCAAATCGAATCCCGAATCAGCTAGTTACAGTCCCAAAGGGGCTGGCAGTCATGTGTGTTACCTTGCTTCATTATGGCGCCTACTTGTTTTATGGTTTCGTTTTGACACCTGGAAAGAAGTGATTTATCCATGCGAGCTCGTGCAAATTTAGCGGGAATGCCAGGATGCAGCGGCGGCTCGCCATCATCCGCAGTTCAGCTGTAGTCAGTTAAATTACTGGAAGCCACATTCATCAGGATCTTCATGCGGTATTATAGTTTTATGATAATTTTCATCAAATTATTAGTTACTATTGCCTATAATTTTATTTAGCTTAAAGGTTGTCTGCCAACACACCAGTTTTCACAACTACCCACACACAGTGCAAGTCGAAAGCACCACTGCTGAGATACCCAAGTACCAAAACAGATTTTGTACAAAAAGTACTTTTGAACAGCCTATTAATTATGTATATATATGCCTTCTTATCTTAGCGATAAAAATATTTGGAGAGAAGTATTAAAAGTTTGCACTCAGGGTATCTGCCTGCTGCAGAAATGCTACAGGTTCCCACCTTAAGATTCACCTCATCTGAAAACCAGTTCACACACAGAGCATCAATTATTGACACGGTCCTATGTCTTTCTCCTCAACCACACCCCCAGGCCAGCCCTCTTCTGAATGATTCATTGAAAGCCCGAGTTGGAGCGTCCCTTTGCGGAATATCATAGAACTCAACAACCCCGATAATTCTTCTTCATCGGCCGATGACTGCGGTTGCTTTGACTTCCATCTTCAAGGGGGGGCGTGAGGGTGCTAATGGTCGGCTTTCCACTGGAGAACATCTTATATCATTTGGGGGGGGGGGGGGGGGGGGGGGGGCCGGGGGGTGAGAGGAAAAGGCACATCGGGTGGGGGGGGGGGAAAGCGAGCTGCAGGTATGGGCCCGTGGCCCCCCCCCCCCCCCCCCCCCCCCCCCCCCCCCCCCCCCCCCCCCCGCCCCGGGCGCATCCCCCCTCGCCACCTGCGGGGTCCGGGGGTGACCTGCACCCCCACGTGCTGCACCGTGGCCCCCCCCCCCCACTTAAAATGTTTTGCTCCCCTGCTCTGTTGATGAGATGAACGCAAAAATCCCATTTTAATGAGCACCCTGCTTTTACTATTACTACCACAGGGGGTGACAAAATGTCACGGGTTAATTGGTGGAACCAAGCACTTAAAATAAGTATACAAATATATCATTCTATTTTACTTTCTCCCCTCTCTGATTCACACCTGTAGCTGAGAACTTCTATAACACTTGTGTCATGCTGCTGAAATAATGAAATTGAAATATAATTGGGTTTCAGCAGTTTGGGTCAAGCTTCTGAGGAATTTCCGTAATTAACATCCTTTTTATGAACGCAATTAAAATAAATTAACACGTAAGCAAGGAATACATCCGAGACAGTGCTGCTACAAGATTCATCAGCGTCTACTTATTTATTTTTTAAAAAGCAATTCATTGAAATATAGAATCAAATTTTTCTCTTTTCTTAATGTGTATCAGTGCAGGCAAGATTTAACATGCAGTCTTGACATGCAGATTTAGGTAATCAAATTCAGTACCATGTGGAAAAATTCTGCATGCTCATTTTCTTGTCCACAGCCCCTCAACTCCATAAATCACTGCAGCTTTGAATGCTTGCACAGCAGTTTAAACCAAGCATTTATAAATTATAACTTAAGTAGTGAATTACAGACTCTCCCTGCTCAGGCCTAGGCAAAGGACAAAAGCATCACTCCGTATGACTCAGGCAAAGCCTGTCTGTGCTTAACTTCACTCATTGCCCGTGTCACTTAAAGTCCAAGCTAAAATGCCTTAAGAAAAAAGCTCAAAAGTAGCTAAATTATTGCTAGAATAGAATAATCTCCTATCCATCCATCCAACCACTTGTACTGGTCAGGGTCACAAGGGCTAACCTTGTTTTTATTAAATTGCACATTTAAAAAATAATTTTCCTGAACATTAAGGTAGATGAGCTTCTAAAAGTGAAAACAACTACACTGCCTGGCTGATGAGGCGAGCTTAACGGCGTTCATGGCCGCGGGCCGGGTCAAAATCGATATCCGTCTGAGGGTGGACATCACCTGAAGTTAACGAACAGCAACACCGAAGTGGGAGGCAAACCTGCAATGCATTGCATTTTGCCAAAAACGCTGTGGAGTGCAATCAAAAATGCAGATGCTGGCCTGTTTTATGCCACCCCCCCCCCCGGGGCTTTGAGACAATAACCATTAACATGAACATGTCCGCATGTGCAGGGGGCACAGTCCTTGTAGGAACACATTACTTTCCAGAACTGGTACTAGCTGAACTTTTGACCGCAGTGCGGTCTGCTAATTTCAATCTTGGCTGCTCATTTGAGGCACAGGCCGTTTAATTATAATTGTTTCAGTAAATGGCCCGATTCAGAGAAATTCGCATCCAGAGGAAACATTCCCGGCTGCGGTTTTCTGGGGGGCTCCTGCGATATAACGGTCAGCTGCACCCGCCCCCCCTTACGGCTTTTTCGGTGAATGCTAAGATGTCGGTGCTGAGGAAAGGGTACAGACAAAGCAACACTTCTCCCTGCATGTCCTGACCATCCGCCATGCGTATATACAGCAGTATATAAAGCAGCTTGATGATAACACACAAAAAAAAAAAAAAAAAAACACTAGCACTAAAAATTAATTTAAAAAATATGTCCAGTGAGCTTTGGCTTTCTTCTGCAGACCTATACATGCAGTAGGCAAGGCTCTGAGTGCCTTGATTAACTCCAGACAGACAGAGCAGAGACAGACCGAGCAGACAGGCAGGCAGGGAGACAGACAGGCAGACAGACAGACAGAAGCAGAGGCCAGATTCAAACACTTTACTGTGGAAGTGAGTTAACAGTCCTATTCACTGGACTGCTGCATCTCCGACTGCTTTCTGGTGTGATGGAGTTACTTATTTACCAAGCTTTGGGATCATACTTGGAGATACACTAGCAACACAATTTGTTTAGGCAGGTAAACTATTAAAACCAGTAAGGCCAATGGCAAAGGCTTCGAGAGGCGCAAGCAAATGCAGGTGCAAGCAAATGAGGCCCAGTCCAAACGTCTGACAGCTTCAAACTCACCGCCTGTCCTGCAGCCAACGGGCTTGATACCAGTCCCCTGTCAGTGCTTCAAACACCGAACGCGCACATTCCCAGAAACTGTTCATGTTCTTAAAATAAGTGAATCGTGAGGAATGTAGCAAAACCAGCATGGATCCTCGAACACTAGTCTTTTGGTGCAGTCTGCTAAGGAGTATTTGCAGAAAAGAAACCAAAAAGAAAGGTTAAAATTTCCACTACAGAACTGGAAAAAAAAATGCAATGAATGGAGCACAGTGAAATGAACAAAAAAAAAAAAAAAAAAAAGTACAGACTTCGCTGAAAACCAGAAACAAACAAATCAGTAAACCATTTTTGCTGAGAAATCTTCCATGCTTGGCGACCATGATCGGACTGCGGAGATTTCCACGAGATTCAGTTGTTGCAGTTACAAACCACAAAATCTTGTAGGAAATGCAAAGTAAATGAATGAAAAGCTATAAAAAGCCACACAACTCATACGCCAAAATCTATGCAAGGCTGAGGAGATCTCTAGTGTTCCCCCTTCAAAACAGACACTGAAACAAGGCATCATAAGAAGCCCCCACACCTTTCTTTTTTTGGCGGGGGGGGGGTTCCTTCTTGTCCACCCTCAGTCCATGTGCAGCACCGACACACACCACACATCACTTACAGTTCCTGACTCACAACCATGTCAGCTGTTAAAATCCACAAGTCACTGACACACAGACCCAGCAGCACCTACTGGACGGCCAAAGTGCAAATGCAAGGGGGGGGGCGTGAGAATATACCTCTCATTGGTCGTCTTACATGACGTTTCCAGCACTCACTGGAAGCAGCCACGTGATTCTCCCAGGGCTCTCGAATGAAAGGAATCAATTTAAAATGAACTCTGATTTACTCAACGGCTGGTTGATTTCTGATGTGACAAATCGCAACATTGGAAAGTAACAAGTATGTGAGCAGAGCTGGGGGGGGGGGGGGGGGGGGGCAAAAGGGGGTATGAAAAAAAAAACCTGCCCACATTGCCAATTTACCAAGTAAAATTTTCAAAAAACACTGTGTTTGTGCGGGTAT
>JAODKC010000043.1:4079560-4092851 GCA_026777985.1 Mormyrops attenuatus
CCCCCCCCCCCCCCCCCCCCCCCCCCCCCCCCCCCCCCCCCCCCCCCCCCCCCCCCCCCCCCCCCCCCCCGTTAGGGCTACAGTGGGTATGAAAAACTACACGTGCCACAATGGCCATTTTACCAAGTACATTTTGCACAAACCAGTGTGTTGGTGCGTTAAGCACATGTGGGAGAAACTGCAAAGCAGGACATCGGTCTGATGTGGGAGAGACGGCGACAAGGCCCTAAAAAGCAGGAACAGGCCTATTTTTCATGCCACTACAAAGTAAATTTTAGGGTCAGATGGAAAGAGCCGGCAATGAGGAGTGAGCGATGCGGAATTCACCGCAATGCCGAACGTAAGATGGGCTTCGCAATTGCAAATATCAGACTCAAAATTGTATAATCGTTGCTTTTCAGCCCTGGCTTCTGCACCCGGCAGCTTATTTCGCCGCTACTTAAAGGCAAATCAAGAGGAAAATGACACTATTTAACAGAAATGTCGTGGCATTTCAGAGAAGTGAATCAGATGCACAAAGCTATACAAAAGAGTAAGAGTATATAAAGCAGGCTCAGGAGTGAAGTGCTGTGAGAATTTCCATAATGCATTTGAGCACAAATCAGGAAGCGTGTGACTCAGACCCAACTGCCCCAGAACCAGCACCAGAGAAACACCAGTGATTTGTTTATTGCAAAAAAAATTGAGTCAACAATAGTTTTTCACCGGTTTCACAACTGAAATGAAGACAGATGGGACTCTTAAGCTAAAGTATCTCTAACATTTAAACTTGTCCCAACTACATAGCCTTTGATTTCGTAAAACAAGGTGAAAATGACCAGTACGATAAGCAAATCCAGCCCAGCATTTATTAAACTCGCTACAAATAAACAGGCTTTAAAACTCAGTCAACGTTCAGAGCCCGACGACGGGCGCAGGATTGAAACCAATAAGATAAAAACCCAGGGATATCAAAATTTACGCAAAACTAAAATTGTTTTCTGTGCGTGAAAGAAGCTTTGGCAGCTTTCTTTTTTTCCCTCCAGACTACCCTGGTCACACTCTGCGTATAAAAGCTTTTCCTTACGGGGGAAAAACACCCAAAACAAACATGGTTGTGGTCGGATGTACTCATGTCCATCACTGTTCCATGGGTCCCAGTGTAGGGACTCAAAGAATCGTGTGCATGTGAATCCAGGATTAAATTTACATACAATAAACCAATGAGCTTTTCCCCCATCCAAAGCACTCTACGTTTTCAAGACACCAAGAGCTCACAGAGCATTACAAATCCATTAATTAAGGTTCTCTAGAAGGTAGAATTAGATTTAAATTCCTCATATTAAATTTTTCAGCTTGAATGTTCTAGGAGAAGAACATGAAAAACCAGAAAGTTCCAACAGCAGAAGATGAAATGCAGAACTAAACACACTTAGAATCACAATCTGGGAATGCAGTCGGTCTATTCGCCTGCAAGCAATTTGGAGAAAACACCATAGTATCTCAGATGATAGAAAGGTATCACCACAGTAATGAAACACTGTACACATTGGGCATCATTCTTAATAACCACTTTCCTTCTTCAAATTCCTTCCCTGACACAATCGCTCTGCTACGTGCTCCAGCATATAAGTTGTGTATCTAGTCCCCCTTTGTTGATATACTGGTTAATACAGATGTCATGGCAACCCACAGAGTGTATGACTCACAGAAAACAGCAAGAATGGGACGTGGATGCACATTGCTGGTTGGTAATGCTAAGAATGAAAACACACAAGCTTAGCTATGTGATACACACGCATTAAAAAAAATAATCATATTTGTTAGGAATCATTTATAAAGCATCGTACTTGTGGCCTAATGGTTAGGGAAGTGCACTTGCTATTGAAAGGTTGCTGGTTTGAATCCCTGACCAGCAGAGTACCACTGAAGTACCCTGAGCAAGGTACCACCACCAAGCACAGCTCCCCGTGCGATGAATTACCTGCCCCCTGCTGTGCCACCATGTGACATACGGGTTAAACGCAGAGGACAGATTTTGTCGTTGTGCTATGGTGTGTCAACAATGACAACTGATCACTTTCCCATTTTCCCTTTACTGAAGGGGGGGGGGGGATGACTATGATAAAAAGATACACAGATTTGCTACCTAAAACCTTACAAAACATGTTAAGTGGACAATAAACAGGTGTATGCCAAAAAAATATAAGTATGGTAAACTTGCACATAAAGGAAGGGAAATTGAACAATATTACAGTGAGATGACATTCATCTGACAAACAGCCCATAATGTGGAGTTTCCCTAAATTAATCGAGACGCACTGCACAACTCACATGACCAAAAGAGTGACATGTGGACTTGTTTTTACATACATGTAAAGTCACTGGAAAATGAAACCAACTGATTGATTCAGTCACCTGCCCAGCCAAACCTAACAAAGAGCTCAGGTTTAATGAAAACCAGCATACAACTACTGGTCATGTAGACCGGTGTTGATGACAATCTCCTGCTGGCCAAGACAATCCCGTGTTGAATGGACTGTAGCACATTAGTGAAGGAGACAAGAATTTAACTCATCTCCAAACTGATAGTTCTTGCATGCTGAATGCTTGTGCACATGTGGAGGAGGCGGAGGGCATGCGGACTCACCGGCACACTTGGTTCTGGTGATGAGCGGTGGTCCTGGCTGTCCCGTTCCCCCTTCCCCAGGACGCGTGAGCAGCACTCTGATCTCGTACTCCGTGTCTGGGTCCAGGTGCCACAGCTTGTAGTTGGGTGAGTTGACGGCGTGCGTCTCCGTCCAGCTGCCCGACGTCATGCGGTACTCCACCTCCTTCAGGATGATAGGCCCATCTCCAAATATAGAGTTTGCATTCAGCTGAATGAGGAGATACGTAGGCCCCACTGCCAGTAACTGGGGAGGTGCGATGGGGCGTGGCGGCTCTGCAGAAAGGACATTCAGAGAGGACAGAAATTATGGTTCCGCAGATGAGCTGTAGTGCTACAAGAGGGGATTTCATTCATTCCGTCTTCACATGTATTTGTATGGTATCCATATGGGAGACAACCACACATCTGTCTAGGTAACGAGAAAAGTGTCGACAGCAGTAACTGCATTTCATTCTGTTTTTCAAGCGCTAATTTGTTTTATAATGATTGCACTGCATTTTGTGTCTTGTTTTACTTTATCTCTCAATCAGCAACAAGACAATCCAGATGGCTTCTGATTCACACTGGCTGCAACGGCGAGTTTGGCGAAACGCAGCTAGCAGAACGTGGTGCATTAATTAGTGTGCCGCTAAATGCTGAATCTGGATTCATATTTAATAAATCCACTAAAATCTCAATGGGGGGATGCAATACTCACAGGCAACAAAATGAAGGGTCTCAATAAGGGTAAGCATAAATCTTTTTTCAAATTATATTCCTTATAATCTTCTATTATATAGTCTATTCCAAACTAGAACTTCAATATGTTCGCTACTTGCTACACGTGTTCATTGCCAGTCTCGTCTTTTGTTTTTTTAAAGTTATAGAGAGAACATCTGCATTGCAGAGTTAATTAAAATAGCAGAGGACCTTGCGTGAGGCTTCCCGGACCCTGCGCCACTGTGGCCACCTGACACACTGCCCAAAAAAAAAAAACTTGCGCCCATTAGCTCTCGAACTCATGCCCATGGAAGCGCAGACGGTTCATGTGCCATGCAGGCTACCCGTATCTGTCCTCTTTGACCGGCCCGTACCTCATGCTGCTGCCTGCCATTTCCCACCTCATTAATGTGTAATTACCTGTTCACAACCTTCTCTCTTTCATTTCCCGTCCCCCCGGCATCACCTCCTAGCCTCTGTCAGGATATCAGTATGCACTCTAGCAGTTACCCGGCTTCAACCTGATCGCTGATGCCTGTTGTCCAGTCAGACCCTCTCTATGGAGGAAAACTGACATCAGTGTAGATATAGAAATAAAAGGAAGAAAAAAAACACCATTTTCTGAAGCCGGGAGAGGGAGGTTGAAGACATAACATGAATGCTTTACACTATGCCTCTTTCTTGACGTTGTTCTCAGTACGCGCGCTCTCTCACCAGCAACACCATCGTGCTCAAAACCATCCAGAACAAGGTGGCGAGCAGCTGAGCCAGGACACATTAGTATGTTGGCGCCAAGAAAGAGTGCATCCGTAGGTGCTCTTACAGGAGTAAATAGCATTCAGCACACAGCCAATGACCATCGGTAGGAACCTTCAAGAAAGTGCTCGCCTTTCTGCTCGGCATTAGACTGCAATTTTAATTTTAAACACAATATAGATTTGACTATAAGTAAAGTGATTTTGTTTTGACTGATCATTGGCAACACAGGAGGGGAGCAGCACAGCTTTTCAGTCACCGCAAGTCACTGAAGCTCACTGGGAATCTTGTGGAAGCAATGACGTCCAAGGGGAGCCACAAAAACACCACGTTTTAACACCGGCTCTGCCAGGGCTTGACTGTTTTTAACAGACTGACAGTAGCAATTACACACTACGCATATTAGCAAATCAATAATGCTTCACAAAGCATGTTGTTAAACGCGCAGGATGGATCGATCACAATTTGAAGACTATTCGACAATTTCACGTTTCTCCCTAACAATGCCCTGTGTGTGTAGGTGACTGTTCATTAAAACCTGGCAGGGGGACAATCTCATGTAATTATAGAGGGCAGCACTATGGGCTCGTGTTTCAAGCACTTGACTCCCAGCTAGAAGGACAGTTTCAAATTCTACGTAATACTGTTCCACTCAAAACCATAGTATTTAACCTCGCTAGTGTCAAACGTTAAGCCATAACCCTTTCACTTTTCTAACGCTAAACTGCATGAGGACGCCAATAAGCAAGTTAGCTGCAATGAGACCACTTCAGTGGAGGCACTAACTGAAGAGACATTTTGGTAGAGAAAGGCAGTCTCAACAGCTACAAAAAGAGCACAGAAAATATATTTGAATGACTTTAACCACTCAATACACAAGCCCTGTTAAACGCAGGCGCTAATTGTTAGCATTTCCTAACCACATAAGTATCCAGTCTTTAATAATGTACTTAGAATGTGATGTGAGCCCCCAACAGCAACCTCAGAAGTGGGTATGGCACCAACGCAGCACAGGGTAGGGAGAAGGCGACACCAATCTGGACTTGTGCAGGTAGACGGAGCTTCTGCAGTCTCCCGTCGCCGTGGCAGCGAACGCGCTGCTGATGAATCTTTCATCATGCAGCATTATTGCTTCGCCCAAACAGCCCATCCATCTCTCGCGGCTGACAGGTGAGAGTGATAGCGGCGGGGACCTCGCATTACTGCTCCTTGAACCCGACCTCATCCATCTCTCGCTTCCCCTCGCTTGTCCGCCCTGCCGCAGCACGACTCACCCGTCCGGGGGGTGCCTCCGATCCCCTGGGGGGCTGCCCGAAAAGGTAACCCGTTCTCATTTATTGCCCTGGCAGTTGACAGTTTCCCTTCACCTTCAAAGCCAAAGGGGATGCTGTTTGGAAGGGCACTACAGTTTGATTTGCCAGCTTCTCTCCGGAGCATTTTGGTCTGGGGAATAGCAGACTCTGACACAAGGCCTGACAGGGTCAAATGTGAAACTGCAGCATGGACCAGATCTGACTGATGCGGGCCCAGGATGGCTAGGCTACACCCCCCCCCCCCCCAAAATCAGTCTCACCTGCTTTATTCCCTCAAGCTCCCGCCATACATCACTCTATTGTCTAAAAGACGACACAATCATTTCATCCCCCCCCCCCCCAAACTTTATTTCCCAGCATATAACCTCTACCAAAAGGGGGAAAAAAACAAACAAACTACAAAAGTTAAATAAATCAAAATGATCAAAATAACCCTAGACACAATGGAACTTGGATTCATATTCGGTTTTTTTCCCCCGTCTGTTTGCTGACACGCCAGCCCCCCAATCAGCAAGCCCTAAATCCCCCTTCTCTCATCATCTCGCCGCATCCGCGATTCTGCCCTCATCAGAGTTTAACAACCCCCCTTTGAACGCGCGCTTGTCAGGCAACGAGCTCTCTTCAGCGGCACAGGAGCTGGCAGGTAAGAAGTTTTTAATCTACTTTTAAGAAAATATTTCCAAGCCGCCCTCACTGGCTGACAGTTGTCTCTGCCGCCCTTCAGCTGATTCGAGTTTATTTACTTCAGGTTGGGGGGGGGGGAGGGGGTGTTTTGCCCCCGACTCTCGCGAGCTCGCCGGGGGCGGCAGCTGCACATGGTGCAGTCATTAGAACAAGAGCGCATTCCTGGGGTGAAACGTACACTCGAGCGCACACCAGCGCCCGCGCGCGCACACACACACACACACACACACACACACACAACTGAAGATTGCGGGGATGTTGGCCTGACACACAAACCAGGAAATCAAGCTGAAGAGAAACGAGAGCAGATAAACACGTATTCCACAAACTGCAAGGCTAGCAGCATATTAAAAATGTCCGGTATGTAAAAACATCTTCTAAATATCATGAAAATCCCATCCACTAATTGCTTTGACCATTTCATCTGATGCCCTCCATATGCAGCTAGGATGAAAATTAAAGTCTCACAAGAAGAAACTGCCACGTTTGTATTTCACAAAGCAAGACGTTTAATTAAAGGGACGTCTGAATCTGGCAAGTGGCAGGCACAGACCCGAAGCGTCCTCCAACAGGCCTCCGTACTGACTAACAAAGCCAGCACTCAGTGATGAGCATGTTGTTTTGGGGTCCCGGCTAATAAGTAGCCTCGTCAATAAAGTTTAGCTTCTAGAAGCGAAAGGGCAGCACTGCTGGCCCTCAAAGCTGCAGAAACCACACTAACCAACTTCCAGCACAGCGTGACACACAGATCAATACTATTTAGGTGAAAGAATTCGCCAGAGAAATTTTCATTTGTTACAAAGATGGCCAAAGTAGCTGCGAGCGTACTCTGTCACTTTCGGTTTAGCAGAAGACTCACTAATAAACTATTACCCCCTGGTCACGAGCGACAACGGGGGACTTCGTGCCATCTCTCATTAAAGGTGCCCCATATCAATGGCCCCAAAATTTCCTTTAAAATTATCGTCTTTTGCATCCTTGTAGCTGCATGTCAGATTTCAAGTGCAAGTCAGATATTGGACCTGTCACTGCAGTTAATATTCAACTTACTCCAAACACCAGGCTTCCTGGGCCCCTTGGCCCAAGTTACAATTTGCAGTACAGTTGTTCAGATAAACAAGAGATGACCCCCCCCCCCCCCCCAAAGTAAGGTAACAAAGGGTGGAACATCCGTGTTTGCCCCCGGGGTTTAACCAAAAGGTGCCGGCGGGGGGGGGGGGGGTGTTGGGGGGCAAATTACACAAAACCAAAAACCCGTAAAAAATGCGAATGGCAACAAACCCCACTGTCGGCGACATTATTTGAACAGTACTTACACAAACATGCTTTACATATCAGTATCCAAACCCTTCAGTGATATTCTCCCTTTGGTAATACTGATTTAACTTTCATACATTTAAGTTGCTTATATTTCAATAAACAGATGGTTGCTTTACAAGCATAATTATCTGAATCTTTGATCTTAAGTCTGAATGCTAATGATGTACGTTTTAAGTATTTATGATTAAATGTAGTCACTTCGATCAGGACGCACTGATGAGAAGCATGTTCTCAGGCAAACACCAGATGGAATGGAAAAGAAAGAGAAACTCACACTAATCCCCTCACTTTCACTGCTGCATGTAAGCAGTGATAATCCATTAAGAAAACCCAATATTATTAAAGTTGAACAAAAACAGCGTTTCAAAGACGTGTACAAGCAAATTTCAGTGCATTAAGTACGCTCTAATACACTTCACCATCATAGTTCCTATTTGTTTTTATGCAACTTTTCAGAAGTGAAATATTTCTACATAAACTGCCTTTGTTGACAATACTATGAGAAGCTTTTAGTATAACATATTTTATGCAAAATGCTCTGAATGGATTAACCTGGCAGGAACCTAAAATTTTCCAGCATTTCATATGAGCAGACAAGAGGGGATAGAGTTCACAGATCAGACTTTTCCCCCGAAAGAGAAATACCACCATGTTGTAACAGACCAATTAGAATGATGACGGATTCAAGGGTCCCACTCTGTGATTTGGGTGAGGTGGCACAGAACATTTACAATGTCTGTCAAAGAATAGTTTACCATAACGTTGTAAGGTTAAAAGCAACTATTGTGGTCTCCGGGAGGCTGAATAATGGAATGACATTTTGAGCATTTTAAAGGAAATGTTTCATGCTAGAATAGGCATAACGTGATTTAAAAGGGCTATTCAAAGAGCTTCTACATTTCCACCGACAGCATGGCCATAATAGGTTTCAGGCAGAAAAAGCCAAGCATACCTCTGACGATAAGGCCAGCAAAGTTAGACACCCCAGACCCTCTCTCTGATTGGGTGACGCATCGGTAGAGGTCCTGGTCCAGGCTGGTCACCTCCTTCAGCTTAAAGGATGCCGCAAACCTCCTGTGGTTGATATTCTTGGTTTGGGCCACTGGTATGTCTTCCCCGTTCCTTCTCTGCAGAGATAACAAAAAAAATGTAAATGACCGTAAATTTATAACTGCCATCCGGATTCTATACAGACTCACACATCCAGAAAAAGGGGGGAGGGCAGTAGGGTAATAGACTGGCACCAGTCACTGGAAGCTAGATGGGCCAAAACCAGCCCTTCTAAAGGGGGCAGCTTTCATCCTATTTGAGAGAGTCACCTCCCTTTAACTCTCGGCATGTGGGACTTCATGAGACAAGTCGTCAGCAGTGGCGGCGGCCACCCCTGTCTCTTAAAATTCACACCTCCCAGGAAAGGGTACGTTACTTACTGCACTCTCCGGCCCACTCACCCATGAGAGGAGCGGTCTTTCCCTCCCCAAGGGTCTGCCGCAGCAGCCAATAAGAGGCAGCTGGTGAGAGTAGTAAAATAGCACGCGCCTGCAGGAGACCATGTCTCCTCCAAATGACCCGTATAAATCGAGAAGGTGGGGTTCCAAACAAAGATCTTATGAAATGCAATCGGAGACAAATATCTCTGAAATGCCACAGCTGAGGAATACATTTAATGGAAATAAGGTTTAAATGAAAACAGCCATTTCCTGCTGAACTCCACACTGGCCGGGCATGCCTGCAATAACTGAGCAGGATTTAAAACAAGGGTTACGTCTCTTGGACTGAACACAGTCAAGGCTGCTCACAATGGGGGGGAAGGAAGGAGTTTAAGCGGCCCAGACACTAGGGGGCACCCATGAGCACTTGGGCATATATAATGGTAGCTTTGGTTTTGAGAAGGGGGGTGGATTCAGTAGAATTTTCAGTGGGGCTCAGCCATGTGGGCATGTGGCCCCGAACCTGGTTTATGTGGCCCACTTGGCTGTCAGCCAACGAGCAACGAGCCTCTGGTTTCCGTGACGAGCCCCAGTCACACCCGCACCTGGCCCGCAGCAAGGCAACCCTCACCTGCAGCCACAGCTTGTTGTTGACGGCGTCCCGGCCCGTGGCGATGCACTGGAAGGTGGCGTTTTGCCCAGCGTTGACTTCCACGTCGCCCAGGCGCAAAAAGTGAGGCGATTTATCTGCGGGGGGGGGGGGAATTACCGCCGTCATAAATTTTACATACAAGACGCGATCGATGGAGCCCTGTAGCTTCTACAGCAGCTCCGGGTGTCAAGCCACCACCCCTAACGACTGCCGAGGAGCTCATCAGTCAGGCAGATTCTGGAAAAGCAGGCGGCGAGTGGGCGGGGCGACCGCAATCCCACGTGGACGGTAACGGGAACCACGGCTCCCCTCAAATCTGTCTCATGCAAAGCTTCACCACGATCAAAAGACAGGGAGCAGGCCGATTCATATTCAATCCATCAGGTAAACATAAAAAAATATATACCCAGAATATATACATTTAATTAAAAATAAATTTAAATGGAGATGATGCGTATTATAACTGGGAAGCAGTAATATTAACAAGGAATTTTGGCCTGCTCAATTATTCATGACAGTTTGGCTGAAATACATAGCAGATGCCTCAGAGAAATGGCTCTGTACCAGAAGTACTGAGCACACGAGTACTCAAATAAAGCTGGAAAAAAAACAAGGATGGCTACATCTGAATTAAACTGGTCCACAATCAAATCAAAGTTGCCTTGCACACTAATGTAGAATTACATGAACATGTATATTTACCTGACGCTTTTATCCAAAGTGACTTACAACAGAAGGGTTATGATTTGTGTGTGCTCCCTGACATTCAAACCCATTACCTTCATTAGCACAATGCTCTACTAGTTGAGTTACAGGAGCTTACGAACTGCTTACAGGA
Source organism: Mormyrops attenuatus (assembly GCA_026777985.1). NCBI lineage: Eukaryota > Metazoa > Chordata > Actinopteri > Osteoglossiformes > Mormyridae > Mormyrops > Mormyrops attenuatus. The sequence goes on from JAODKC010000043.1 coordinate 4,089,903, forward strand.
CCTGGGAGGGCATTAAGACCGGAGGATATTAACAAACTGCTCCGATACAAATGTTTTTTAGGCTGCTGCAGCCTCGCCCGTGAATCTGTTCACTCCTCTTTGAGAGCGGCGTGATTTCACGGGCTCGTGTCATTCGCAGACACAGAGGCAGGGCTGCGACTCCCCTTTACACAAGCCGCCTGTCTGCCTCGCCTTCACAGCCAAACCGAGAGGAGAGGACGCCGTTATTTTCAGCGTTCTCTCCCAGTCTTCTCTCCTGGTGGCTCGACGTCCAGGGTATTTTGTTCCAGGGAAACTGAACATGTCGCATCCGTCCTAAACATGGCACAGATGCAGGGTGGACAAACATTTTTCATTGGGAGGATTAAATGCAACAAAATAAGCGTCTCATTCGAAGCAGCCCCCCCCCCCCCTCCCCGCAGAGCCTCACATGCTGCCCGGTCTTGTTTTTCTCAGATTCTTCCTGTAAAACACCTAACTCACAAGCTTCCCTTTTCTCGATAAATATAGGCTAGGGTCTGATAATACAGAACACATTTCCGAGCACTCCTCGACCACGTACTGCCAGAGATGTGTGCACGAGGGATGAAGTCTATTATTCTTTTCATATTGACTTTGAGGAAAAACACTGCCTGTAGACATTTTTTAATTTTCTTTTTTTCAAACTGAATTTCTATTTGATTATATTCTTTAATTCAACAGCTAATTCAAATCATAGCTAAGGGGGAAGGCAACAAATTAGGTTGTATACTCCAGTGGAAAAAAAATGATTATGCATATTTTACATACATACAGTGAATGTAAATAGGAAGAATGTTCCACAGGGTTACAGAGTGGTCTTAGCATTGGTCTGTGCAACATCCTGTAACAATAGGTTTTGTACATTGAAATAGTGGGATACTTGAGCTCAATCACAGGAGTCTGAGGAAATGCACCAGGCAAACCAGTTCTGCCAAGTCTTTAAATACTGACAAAAAAGTGCTCCGAGGTGTAAAAGAGAATGTCACTTTGGATTAAGGTGTCTGCTAAACAAATAAATGTAAGGAGTCCATAAACTGGTGTGCAGCGCAACAAGGGGTCACTAGTGAGCGAAGATGAAACCCAAACATGCAGCCAACTCTACCGCAGACATGTGTAAATCTAAATCCTGACAAGAGGCAGAAGGCAGCCCTTTGAAAGACGCCATCCTGCCGCATGGCAGGAATGCTCCCTCCATCAGACACCGACTGGCGACAAATAGTTATTCTGACAGCCTGTTGTATTTATTCTAAACGACCAGCAAAGACTGTGCTGACTGGATTCAAACGCTACAGGTCCTCCCGCCACATTCCAGGTGATAAATCTCCCTCCTGTTGTTCCTAAAGGATTACGCTTCCCATTCCGAGCTTGTTGCTGAATCCACGCCAATGGCCATCCTTTTGCGGTCTTGCCAAATGTGTGTTTATTGGACTTGATGGATTTCCTTGTCTGGATTTCGAATAGAGACGAATGTCATCTGCATATCAAAAAAAACGGAAAGATGGATCCTCGACCCGACCGCTCCTTTCCTTCAGCACCTGCCCAGTCCTGGGCGAAGACCAGCCAACTTAAGCCTCTCCAATCCCCTGGCAAGTGCAGTAAAACACATGCCGCTTACCAGCTCTGCTCACTACTTAGTACTACCTGTCCCGGTGCTGTGACAAGCAGCTATTTACAAGCCCCGGCGTTTCCCTTTTTAACACAGCCGATTCATCACCATCTGCACATTCCAATTCAACACAACCAGCTCCTTTCATTTAGATACAACAGGCTGATGGTTCAGAATGGCAATGACGCGCCGCAACGGTCAGACTTAAACATGCTGGCTAACGTGAGCACTCAGTAGTGCTATAAGAATGCACAGAACTGCCCCAGCTAATGCTACAATGCGCTATTCATCACCTCAGTACGGTATCCTACTTGTATGTTATATTGCTTGTATACGGTATACACTGTATGAATAAGTAACCGTCCACTATTCTGTTACTTGCCATTTGTTGTTCTTCATTGTCATATGTTATTAAAGTCTCTGTGGAGGTGCGTAATGAAGTATTCCACTGTATTTGCACTTGTTCAAATGACAAAAAGCTTTGGAATCCTTTGAATCCTTGAATGAAGAATGTTGTAATTTTTATGGCCTATAAAATAAAGGCAAGATTAAAATTAAGTTTCTCATTAGACAGCCCCCCCCAGCAGACAGAAGACTGACTATTATTTTCCCCTCCAAAGCCGGAGTCTCCTTCCGCACGAAGGCGACCTGTCACCCCCTTACTTATCCTTGCCTGTGTAACAAACCCGTCACAAGTGAGCTGGGAGCAGAAAATAATTACCGCCGCTGTAATTACTTACCACATGGATAGCTCAGGACCTGGATGTCATCAATCGCGATGTAGCCGCTCTTCCCATCTGAGACTGCTTCAAATATGACCTGCCGAATTTAAAAGGGAAACGGGTGTTTATTTTGCGCCGTGTTTTTGCTGGAGGTCTTCCTCGGGGGGCCCGTGCATTCCAGCAGATCGCTCCGATATTTCTTCTGATGGATATTTCATGGCAAGTGGAAAACACCAGTCAACTTCTTCGCAGATAATATAACCATGTCAATAAACTGATAGATGCACAATCTGGGCCTGTATTTCAATGACAATACATTGCAAGTGGCTTCAATGGTTCAATGGTTAAACACTTGAAGAGTCACAGGTTGCACGAAGGACGGGGGGGGGGGGGGGTAACCGACCTGCGCACCCCACCCCCTTCTGGTCACATGGCTGAAGAGCGCCAGCATCCCCACGCTTTAATTGCTTAATGCCTCAGCTAATGCAAAAGTCAATTCTAGCGCTGCGGATCAGGGGGCCATGCTGAATGGGCCACTTGCCGTGAAAAGCAGTGACAAATGACAGTAGTGCACCACCGATCCAATTATTATTATTATAT